>KQ481938.1:839856-857875 GCA_001430745.1 Auxenochlorella pyrenoidosa
CTACAGGGGTGGTCAGCAACACTGCAGTCTCGCGCACAGCGGCCGTTCGGGTTGTGGTTCTGTGGGGGAGGGGCCTCGAGGGGTGGTCAGCAACACTGCAGTCTTGCCAGCGCGGCCGGTCGGGCGGGCACACCGGGCGGGTAGCAGGGCATGCAGGTAATGCGCCTGCACGTGCTGCCCTTGCCACCGAGCCCAGCGCAGCGCGTTGCACAGCAGCGTGCAGCTTTGAGTGTGCTGGGGCCGGGCCCACCTGCACAGCCTCGGTCATGGTGTGGTGCTGCTCCTCGCGGCGCTTCACCATCATTCGCCGCGCGCCGCCGATGCAGTCGTGGGGGACGTCGCCGTCGCCGGCCACCTGCCAGAGGGTGCAGGGAAAAGCGCTGATCATTTGAAACGTTACCGCCAGGCTACGTTTGGCCTGCGCAGAAGGGAGTAGATGATGTGGACCTCACGGTACGCATATGCAACAAAGAGCGTCGCTAATGTGCCGTCACATTGTGCTGGGTGAGTGCAAGATTTGCTGTTTGTTAAGCGTGCCCCTGACCTCGTTGGAGGTGTCCACAATCACCACCTGGCGCCTGCACATGCTCAAAAAAGCAGGGGCAGGAGTTTCGGGCGAAGGACCGAGGGTTCAAGCTGCCTAGCTTGCGAGACCCAGCCTGTTCCAGAGAGCTGCACGGAAGGACACCCAAGCAGGCAGGAGGGATTTCCAGGGCTAGCCACCCTGCACACCTGAAGGTGTCTGACAGGAGGCTGGCAACATCTCGCAGCAGGGTGGTCTTGCCCGTGCCAGGGCCGCCCTGCAGGGCGGGCACACGCAGGGGTCCTTGATGAGAAGGGGACCACGGGCCAGACAGCGAGGCGCATGTGGGCCGCCATATGCGGGCAAGCAGCACAGTTTCTGTGCGCACACACAGGCACAACTGCTTCATCATCCTGCGCCCGGGCTCACCAGCAGCAGCAGGGAGGGCGACACCGCGCCCTGCACCTCGTGCCCCGCCGCATCATGGCCCTGGGACAGGGCATGCAGGATGTCCAGGATGAGGCGGCCCACGCCTGCACAAGGCAGAAGGGAGGGAGCATGGATGGCGAGAGGCACCGCCAGTGACGACGTTGGCGCAGGCAGTCGAGTGAGCATCGAGCATCGCCACGAGCTGTTCAGAGCAGGTGAGGGCAAGAAATTGGCACAACAGCAGAATACACCAGAGGCGGGCAGCAGGCACGAGCAGGGCAGGCACGCAGCCTCACCCGGCACGTGCCGGCCGACGCGGTACGTCAGGCCTGCAACAGGTCAGCGAGAGCGAGGAGAGCAAGGGCTGGTCAGCAACAAGCAAGGGGCAGCACCTAGCCGGCTATCTGCATCTACGCATCCAACTCCTCTTTTTGCAGCGTGCACAGCGCATGCTCTGCGCAAACGCTTGCCATGCTGGAATGTGCCGAGCCCTGCGCCTGCCAGCAGCTCCCCACCCCGCCCCACCCCGCCCCGTCCAGGGCCGCCCCCCCCACCCCCCACCCACCCACCCACCAAGGACGCCGCCCTGGCGGTCGCGCATGGCGCTGATGCGGTGCAGCGTGCCCCGGATGCCGGCACGGTTGTCCGAGTAGAAGAGGTCGCCGTGGGCGCCGTCGCCCAGGTGCAGGCGCCCCTTGGCGGCGGCCAGGTAGGCCAGGGCGTCCTGCAGTGGGTGGGCACAGGGTCAGAGGAAGGATGGGTGAAAGAGGGATGACTGCCTCCAGATGCGGATGCCTTCCACGTACGAGCGGGCCCCAGCAAGGCAGGTGAGCGCGTTGGCAGGATGGACCATCCAGATTTGAGCACCTCGTGGCTGCCCGGCCATCACAAGCTGGCAGGCCGGCACTCGTGACCACTGCGCACGCAAAGACGCAAGAGCAGCAGGCAGCCAGCCTGAGGCGGCCTTCACCTCTACACTGAGCTCCACATCCAGACGCAGCTCTTCACGGTTGCTGAGCCGCAGCGAGACCGGCCGGCCGCGGTCGACGATCACCTCCACCAGCTGCGCCCCTGCTGCGCGCGCTGCGCCCGCTCCAGAGCTGCCGTTTGCGTGCTCGCCCCCAGCTGCTGCCGCAGCCTCTGCCGCTGCCTCTGCTGCCGCCTCCTCTTCCTGCAGCTTAGCCAGCATGGCTGCCCGCACCTCGTCAGGGAAGAGGTCCAGGATGAGCTGAGTGCCGGGGTCATCAGCAGCACGCAGCGTGCTGGCCACAGCAGGCGCAGCGGGCGCAGCGGGCGGGGCGCCGTCCTCCTCCGCTGGCAGGGGCGCTGCCGGCAGGGGCGGGCTGTACCTGCGGGTGGGGCGCAGGCGGTCCGGCGGGGTTTGGGGTCATTGAGAGTGTGCGCAGGCAGAGCGACGGGGGCTCTGCCAGGGGTCCAGCAGGCTTGCGCCTGTGGCCAGGCCTAAACTGAACCGCTGCCACCTCTGTGGTCCCTGCGCGCCTCCGCCCCCACCATCGTCTGCTCTGTTGAACAGCCCCTGCGCCCACCTGGGCCTGAAGTCGGGCGCGTCGATGCTCAGCTGCATGTCCTTGCCAAAGGGCAGGCGAACCGCCGCGGCGTAGCTGCCGCCGGCATTACCACTGGCAGCCCTGCTGTGTGCGCGGTCCTGCGGGTCGAGGCGCCACTCAGAGTAGGCGGAGCTGAGGGGCCCCACTTGGGAGGCGGCCGCCAGGCCCAGGTCAGCTTCCAGCAGCGCCTTGGCGGGCAGCAGCTGCCACACGTCGGCCACTGCAGGAGGGGCAGCCAGGGGGGGCAGCGCTGGTTGAATGCTCATGCTCATGCTGAGACAGCGGGGCCGGCTGCGGCGCCACCTCGTGAAGCAGAGGCAACTTGTTACTCTAGCTCCATGTGCAGAATATAGTGCGGCAAAGCGCGCACCTGCCGGCACACTGCCATGCTGCTTGTCAGAGCAGCCGCTGCAGCATGGCTGTTGTCACTGCCAACATCGGCAGCAGCCCCTGAGCCGGCTCACAGCCACCACCCACGTGCGTACTGCTGCCCCTGAGCCGGCTCACAGCGGGCACACACCTGCGCACTGCAGGCCCTGAGCCGGCTCACAGCCACCACCCACCTGCGCACTGCAGCCCCTGAGCCACCTCCCTCCTAATCATGCACCCACCTGCATACTGCAGAACCATCGGCTCCAGCGGGCGCGTCACCCACAGGCGCGCCTCGCGGTCCATGCGCGCCTGCATCGCCTTCTTCAGCGGGTTGGGCGGCAGCCCGTACTGCCGCAGCAGCTGGTTGAGGCCGATGGGCGCGTTGACGCCGTCGGGGGCGGGGCCGCTGCCCAGGGAGGACAGGAGCTGGAACAGGCCAAAGGCCACCTGCAGGGTGGGGGCAGGGAGTGGGGGGTTGGGGGGTTAAGGTTCGTCACATCAGGCTGTGATGGGCTCGAGGGGACCTCGTCAGGGCTCCAGGCCGGGCCGAGTGTGGACAAGCCAGCGACAGCAGAGCTTGATGCTCAGGCGGCAATGCGCCTCCCAGCCCGCAGATCTGCAGTGGCCCTAGCCATTGACACTCCCCCACTCCCTGCCCTGCTGCCTGCCTGGGTGTCCCACACGGGGCTGACGCGGATGCCATGCAGGTAGAAGAGCGCCTCGCAGTCGGAGCGGCAGTCGTGCAGCACCTGTGCAGAGGGAGCGGGTTAAGGGGGGCGGGCGGGCACGGTGGCCGCACTGGGTGGGGCAGGGACGATGCAGACATGTTGACAGCAAACGTGGGCGCCCCCACATGCCGCCAACCAGCCTGCACAAGCTTCATTTCTGCAAATTATGCAAGCCTTGACGCGTCGTCACCTGCCCGCCCATGTGCCTCGCACCTTGACTACATCGGGCGCCTCCAGCAGGCGCGCCAGCTGGCGCAGCGCCCCCTCCCGCTCCCCTTCCTCCATCCCCGCCAGGTCAAACACGTAGCAGCGCGGCTGCGCCTGCAGCTGCCCAGGCGCCGCTGCTGGCGGCGCCGTCGGCGCATACAGCTGGATCAGGGCGATTGAGCCGTCCCTGTGCAGGTCGCCCTCGCAGTCCATTGCCACCTCGCCGGCCTGCAGCAGCGCTGCCACAGCTGCTGCAGCAGCCTCTGCGCTGGCTACCAGCTGCGCCTCTGGCAGGGCGCCTGGGCCGCCGCTGCCGCTGCTGCTGCCACGCAGAACGGCGGCAGCGCCGTTGGGCCGGCCGTTGCTGCTGCTGGGGCCGGCGTTGCTGCCCAGCTGCAGTGCTGCCAGCTGTGATGTGACCTCGGGAGTGGGGGGCGCGGTGCTGGGCTGGCGTGCAGCGCTGCCGTTGGCTGCAGGCTGTGGGAGCGGGATGGGCAGTGGCAGCGGCCCTGCTGCTGCTCCTGCTGCTGTTCCTGCTTGCAAGGTGTTTGCCCGGAAAGCTGCTGCTAGCAGTTGCACCAAAAGCTGCGCCTGCACCTGCCCTCCGACTGTGTGCAGCTGCACAAGCTGGGAGCAGGGCGGCGCCGACAGAGCTGTAAGCAGGCTGCCGCCATACTGCTCGTGGAACTGCTGGCGTTGCGCGCCTCTCACATTGTTGAGGAAGGCCTGCTCTGCCACGGAAATGGCAACGGGCTTTTGGCAGAAAAGCAGGGATTCAAGCTTCTGAAGGCCCTGCCGCAGGAGAGTGCCCACGGCGTACAGTTGGGCTTGATGTTGGGCACCTGCAAGCAAGGAAGTTGTGTTGAGCGGCAGCGGCATCCAGGCAGCCGGATGCAACCACTCACTTCCTGGTAGCTGTATTCCACCAGTCTACGCATGTGCTGACAGTCAAGCATGGAATTGAGCCCATTGCAGTCACACGCTTACCGCTGAAGAAGCCCGATTTCGCAGCTGCTGTAAGGCGGAAGACAATCTCTGCACGGCTGAAGTTAGCCTTGCCGCAGCGGAGCAGTGGGTAGCAGTTGATGTTTAACTCAATACCACTGCTGCCCACTGCGGGCTGTGCATGCTGTTCCAGTGCTGCTTCTGCTACTGCTGCCACTGGTGCTGCCACCGGTAAAGGCACAGCAGCACGCCCTGCCGTTGCTGCTGCCATCCCTGCTGCCGTGTCCTGCCGCACCCATCCGTTGCGTGACACCATTGCGTGCTTGTCACGATGCCGACCAACAAATGCGGTTTCCGCCAGGCCCATGGCATCGAGGCTGTTCAGTACATCGGCCAGGGAGTGGCCAGGCGACCTGTACAGCGCGCGCAGCTGCGCATCTGCCGCCACTGCTCTGTTAACTTCTTCACCCAGCTGCGCCGTGAGAACTGAGCGCAGCTCAAAGGCCTCATCTGGACGCAGTATGAGAGCCTTCTCCAAAAGGCACTCAAGCACAGTGCGATTGAGCCGCACTGCCGCTGTCTCGCCAGGCAGCGCGACGGCAGCCCGGGCGCGAAGCAGCGCTCGCATATAGGGCGTCGAGCCCGCATCGTCCAGCAGAATCGGCTCTGCAGAGGTGACAAGTAGCGAAGTGAGGAGGGATGGATCGCCAAGTTGCGTCAGCAAAGCAAGCCTGCCCTGATGTGTCAAGTCTCACCTGGTAGGGCCATGCCTGCAAGCGCCGACAGCCAGCCGCCCATCCGGCACGGCAAAAGACGAAATAGGATGCTCCAGGCATGCCTGTCTGCTATCCACCTGTATCTCCGTGGTGGCCGTGTTGGTCGCCGCCAGCAGGTGCTCGGCACCGAGGCTGCCTGCTTGTGTCATAGCGAGCGATCAAGTTCAAAGCTGCCTCCTGCAGCGCATGCATGCCCCTTGTTGCAGGCAGCTGTCGGCGCGCTGCGGCACGCTGCAGCACGCTGCATGCATGGCGAGCCCAGCTGCAGGCTGCAGTGCAGCAGGGCTGTTGACAGTGTAGTGCTTCTTCGAAATTGTAACACCACGATTGCCAGTTGCAATGCGTCAAGCGTTGCAGCTCTGAAAGCGGCGCCATCTGCGCCTCCGGCTTGGTCCAACTCGTCTGCCGCAGTATTGTACGGGGCCTTGGCTCAGCAGTGCAGGAAATCCAAAGCCCACCACTGCGACGGTTGTTTTTGGCGCACAAACCACTCATCCCTAGTTTATGCCGTGATCTGCTAGACGCCGCTTACCTGGCCCCGCTGCTGCCGGCCTGCCGCCTGCATGCGGCCGCATGCGGCCGCAGTGCGCCACATCAGCAACATGCATACATCACGTCCCACTGTATCCCTTGCAGTGTAGTCAATCCGATTATTATTATAAAGATGCAGAACCGCAGGCCTTTGACGCTGCCGCACCAAACTCCCTTCGAGTTGGCTCGGCGCCACAGCTGCAGGAGCTCGCATGGTTGGGCCTGGATATCGCAAAGCTCGCAGATCTGAGAAGCAGGGCCGACGCGGGCCTGCAAGCGCCACAACTTCCGTGCAGCAGCGTGCCGCCCGCTCCCAGCCACACGACGACGGCACCCTGAGCAGCCCTCTGGTTATGTCAGGGGTCTTGCGAAACCGACAACGCGTCGCACGCTTGGGACGATAAATGGCGCTTTCTGCGCACATTGCGATGATGTGATTTCCCTCCTTGCTGGCTGGATAGAACTCCAGCTGTGCTCACCTGTCGCCTGCGGCACCTCCAGCATGCCCTGCTCTGGCTGGCCCTGGCCAGCCATGGCGCTGCTGGGCTTGCTGCTTTTCCCTGCCTGCTGCACGGTGAGAGGATAGACTGCACTCACCATCCATGCTGAAAGGCATGGTCTGTGTGGGTTGCCCGAAGTGGCTCCCTGCCACACCAGCTGCCCCGCCCACACTTGTGGTGGCCAGCGCACCTGCGGCACCTGCGCTCTAAGTGACCTGCCGCAACCCCATACCCCGCTGCACTGTGTTCCACACCTGCATGGCCCCCAAGCTGCACCAGGCTCAGCAACCTGCCCTCCTCCTTACACGCTCCCACTGCACCGCGCGCCTGCAGGCTGAGGAGACGCTGTGCCGCAGCGGCGAGTACCTGACTGCCGGCGGCGCCTGCGCGGTCTGCCCCGACGGGCAGTACCAGGATACCTGGGAGCACGCCGAGACCTCCTGCAAGACCTGCGCGTGAGTGAGCTGCAGCTGGGGGCCGGGCCCTGGGGCTGGTGTGCACTCGCCCGAAGGGTCACATGTGTAGCATGCGCCACCATGATGCAGCTGCACCAGTGCTGTACTGCTGCGGCAGCAGCGGTTTCGCAATCCCTGGCTGCTCGGCCGGCGCTGAGCAGCAGGGCAGGATGCGGGCATGCCTGGGGTGCCTACGCCGGCCCCAGAGGCCAGGCTGCACCGTATCACGCCCATGGCGCTGAGCTGGCGGGCGCCACGGCCGTGCTGCTTTGCAGAGCTGGCAGCTACTCCAAGGGCGACGAGTGGTACCAGAAGGGGAACTGCAGCCCCTGCGATGCCGGCACCTACCAGCCCGAGCCTGGGAAGAGCGAGTGAGCTTCGCTGCACTGCTCCTGGCCCAGCGGGCAGCAGCGCCAGTACCACCGCCTTTGCCGCTGGCCAGCCTGTGCCCATGTGGACGACGCCTCCAGCACCAAACTCCAGGCGCCCAGCCAGCCCGCACGTGGCCTTATTAGTTTGTTTACACGTTGCACACCACAGGTGCCTGGTTTGTCCCGATGGCATGGCAGCCGAGGACGAGGGCCAGACGTCCTGCAAGACCTGCGGGTGAGGGGGAGCAGGCGGAGCGCCCGCTGGGGCCGGCGATGCCCAGTTGACGTGCCATGCACTTCTTGTCACTGTCGGCGCTGCCAGAGCGCACGGTCGCTCCCCAGAGCACAGCTTCCTCACAAAAATACCTTGGTGTTCAGCGCAGGCCGGGCACGTACACCAAAGGGACCAGCGGCTGGCAGAAGACCCGATGTGAAGAGTGCGAGGCCGGCTCCGTGCAGCCAGGCAGCGGCAAGTCGGGGTGCACCATTTGCGCCGATGGCTGGTACCAGGATGAGTCTGCACAGACCACGTGCAAGAAGTGCAGGCGAGTGCTGCCTGTGCGGGTGGGGGGCATGCACGCATGCACACAGCGGAAGGGCCTGCACCTCAGGGCACGTTCCAGTCACTCCTGCTGTCGCAGCCGCTCCCGCCGCCACGCCCCCGCTCACCGGCCCTTCTGCACTGCACCGTGATCCCGACACGCAGCCCCGGGAGCTACAGCAAGGGAGAGCTCAGCTTTGAGAAGAGCCGCTGCAGTCTGTGTGATGCGGGCACGGTGCAGCCGCTTGGTGGCCAGTCGAAATGCAGCACTTGCAAGGACGGCCAGTGGCAGGACCGCGATGGCCAGACTGCTTGCAAGACCTGCAGGTGACCGCCGGGGCATGCCCTGCTCCGGGATCCCTGGTTGCATGCTCCAGCCTGCAGACAGCTATGCGCTATGCGGTCGCCTGCGCCTGCAGGCCACATGCTATTGCACACGCCAGCTCACGAGGCACGCCAAGAGCCGCATGCTAGCGAATGAGCAGCTGGCGGGCAGGTGGGCAGCCAGCGCTGGTGCAGACGGTCCTGCTGGCCCGCGCCCCAGCATGCAGGCCAGGGACCTACACCAAGGGGCCGTACGACTTTCAGCACGCAGCTGAAATGAAGTGCGACGAGGGAACCTACCAGCCCAAGCCGGGGCAGAGCGCGTGCCTCAAGTGCCCCGGCCGCACCTTCCAGCCGGCGCGCGGCGCGACGGCCTGCCGCCCCTGCCGCCCCGGCAACGTGCTCGACAGCCTGAAGACTGCCTGCACCCCCTGGCAAGTCGGGCCTGCTGTCCAATCATGCATGGCATCTTTGGCGGGCTCTGCACGGCGGACCTGCAGACCTGCTGTGCGTGCCCGCGAGGGAAGGAGCGAAGAACTGTCCCAATGCACTAACTCCCGCTTGCATACCCATCGCCCACATCTCCATCCTGCCCCTGCAGCGCACCCGGCACGGTGCAGCCGCTCAACAAGGTGGCCAGCAATGCCTGCTACTATTGCGACCTCACCTTCTGGCAGAACCTGCCGGGCCAGACAGCCTGCCGCGCCTGCCCGGCTGGCACCGCAGTCATGGACCTTGGCGGCAAGTCTGCCGCTGCCTGCAAGCCCTTCCTGGCAGGTATGAGGGCTTGCTCCCCGTTCGGGTGCACGCAAGCAAGCCGGAGGGCAGCTGGGCATGGAGATGGTGGCGCATGCGTCCAGACAACAACATGCGTGCTTCTGCATTAAAACCTACCTGTCGGGTGCGGCACTGCCGACAGAGCAGTGCTCTGGCATAGAGCGCTTGCAGCTGCCTAGCCCCGGCCTGCTGCCCCGCTTAAGCCCTGCCTCTTTTATCCACCCCCTTGCAGGCAACGTCTCCTTTTCCGAGGCCCTGGAACAGAACTGGCAGATAAACGGGCGCCGGAGCAAGTATGTTGCACAGGCGGTGCCGCGGGCTGCGGTCTCTGGCCGGCTGCATAGCACCTGCGCTCGGCTCATGATGGATGGCAAGCAGAAGAGCCTGTGCCAGGTGCGGGCATTTACTGGCAGTTGCGCACACCTCGCTGTGGCTCGCAATTTGAGTGCGTTATGTGCACCTTATGCTTCAGCCAGATCTTGGACAGAACGTTCTGTTAACTGGGGTGCAGGGCCAGGTACTTATGCAGACGCGCGTAGGACTAGCTGCCCTGGCAGCTGCTGCCCCCGCTCAAACGGCATTTCGAGGCTGCCGCGCCAAACTCGGTGTCACAGCTCTGCATCCAGGTGCAGCCTGCAAACATCCAGTGGCTCGCCTCGCATGCAGGACTTCTCGGTGTTCATCCTGCCCAACCGTGCCACGCGCATCCGCTACCAGACGCGCAGCGGCGGGCAGGCCGACTGCACCATCCCCGCCGGCCGCAGCTCTGCCAAGTGCCTCATCTACTTTGTATCTGAGGAGATTGGCAGCCAGAAGTTTGAGGGCACCGAGCATGTCATCATCTCCGGCTTCAAGGCGACCCTTGGCAGGCAGGCAGGCAAGCTGGCGGGGCAGCCAGGTGCGGCAGCGCCGCCTGTCGACCCTGTTAGCACCGTGGCCAATTTCACGGCTCCGCTGCACTGAGTGCGCAGCACTCCTGTTGAATGCAGCGGTTTTGATTAACTGACAAGCCAGCCAGCTGTGCACCCCCCCCCCCCCCACCCCCTCACCACCACCCCACCCACCCACCCACCCACACCCACCCCTTGATCCCCTCATTTCCTGCTTCACAACGACTATCGGAGCACACCTCACGAGTCACTTTGGCTTTGAACTGAAATTTTGCCACAGCCTTCCCCTGTAAGAGAGCATTTACAAGGAAAGTATGACTGCCTAGCATCCAGCCAACGATATTGATCTGGCACGCACTGGGCCAGCACAGCAGCGCTTGCGGTTCAAGTCCTGGCACGGCTTGCCAGGGATAGCACAGATGTGAAGTTAATAGAAGAGCTCTGTCTGCTCGCATGTGAGGTGTGGCATTTGCCTGCGTCGCAGGATCCATTGAGGGTAGACAGGCTTGAAGCGCAAACAGGCATCTACTCGGCTTGGCAGCAAGCTGATGCAGGCCAGCGTAGTGGCGTATCAGGATTTCCAGTGCTGCTCCCAAGAACTCACTTAAATCCCTGCAGCATTATGCACCAGGAGCGAACACAGGACTGCATGCATGCATCTGTGGACTGTAGCAATCTTGCAGGGCAGTGGCGCAGGCAGCAGGCAGCGGCACAGGAGGCGGCAGGCCCGCACGTGCGGCCTTTGTGCCGAGGCCACAGCTGGCAGGTGGCAACGCAGAGCCTTATTCACATGCGCCGTGCAGCGGCGCAGGCCCAGAAACGCCACTCACCTGTCGCAACACCCTCAAGGGGCCACAGCATGCTCGGCTGGCGGCACGCGCCAGGCACATGTCGACAGGGCTGGCGGGCCTGCTTGCTGGCCTCGCGGCCCGCAACGATTGCAGCTGAGCCCCCCCCGCAGTGCTGATGCCTTTTATCGTCGACTTAAGAGTCCAGCAAGTTTAGTCAGCAAGGTGGGCTTCACGCAAGGCGGGTAGCGGGACGCCGCACTTGGCGTTGACGCCCTGGCGCGCCACCGCCCAGAGCCGCCAGAGCGCTGGCCCGGTGCTTGGGGGTACCAGAGGACCTCCGCGATGTAACTCATCCCCGATGGCCGCCTTCTGCGCCGACGCAGGGCGAAGGCACGACTGTGCGAGGCCTGGTCTCAGAATATTCAGCGTGACGTGCCTTGATAAAAAGAAGAAGATGGTCGATCTTGAGCGGCAACGAGGAGATGAGGCTGGCCGCCACGATCGGATGACCGGAGGGCGGCCACCTGGCCCTGCAGCCAGCCTGGCAGGCACCGGCCACAAAGGAGGCGAGAGCATTAGTCATTTCAGCCATTTCCTGTGCTCGCATTCTGACTGCTAAAAATTGCACCATGATCGGCCGCGGCTGCAGCTGGCTAGCTCTGGCTCTGTTGGGCATGATGCTTGGCCCTGCACATTGCCTGGTGAGAACTTCGAACGCTCCACAGTTTGAAGAAGCCCGATCAATGCTGTGTATTTTGGCATCAAAGCCTGCCGGCCAAGGCAGTTGACTGCCGCCAACTGCCGCCACCCGGGCAATTGTCGCACGGAGCTATCCCACCGCTTGCCTTAAAAATCACAGCAGCAATTTAGCTCGATGGCGCGAGATCGGATGCAGGCGGCTGGCCGCCCATGTACCGACCAGTTGCCCTTGTATGTGCCGCTACTGCTGCCGGCTTCTGTCCTGCCTTCTACCCCCTGTGTGCAGACCTGCAGCCCTGGCAAAATCCAGAACACCCAGAAGACCGCCTGCATCTCTTGGTAAGCCTGATGCGATGACATCCCTTGCACTGCCCCCTTTTGCGGCAGCAGCTGCATGATGGGCTTGCTCATGAAAGCCCGCCAAGGCTCCGCGCCTGCCCGCCTCCCACAGCCCGTCATGCTCCTGCCCGTCCCTGCAGCCCTGCTGGCACGGCGCAGCCGGCAAAATATGCGGCCACGAACACCTGCTTCTACTGCGACTACACCTTCTACCAGAGCCTGCCTGGCCAGACCGCCTGCCGCGCCTGCCCGGCGGGTACCGCAACTATGGAGCTGGGCAGCAAGTCTGCCGCCGCCTGCAAGCCCTTCCTGGCAGGTGGGAGGGCTTCTTGTGCCAGTGCAGTCGTGGAGCCGTGCCAGCCGTCGAGCAGGGACTGCTAGCCGAAGGCCGACATGCAGCTGGTCGCGGGGCAGCAAGTGCCGCTCGTGGCGTGTCCAGCTCAACCACCCATGCTGCCGCGGTCCCTGTCCTCCTGCCCCTCCACGCCCCGCAGGCAGCGTGTCCTTCTCCGAGTCCTTGGAAGACACCATCCTGATGAATGGCCGTACGACCAAGTACACTGCGCCGGCCCTCAAGCGCACTGCAGTCTCCGGCAAGCTGCACAACAAGTGCACTCGGCTCGTAATTGACGGCAAGACGCAGAGCGCGTGCAAGGTGCGGCAGTTAACCGCAGACTGGGCGCAGACTGGGCGCAGGCCAAGCTGGCGAGGCCCCTTGGCCTGCAGGCCGTGCGGCGCCGGGGCCAGCTGTGCAGTGTTGGCCAGCCGGCCTGTGCAACACGGGGCAGCCCGTCTGTGCAAGCCCTTGTACAGCAGGCGGGGCAAGCTCCAGTGCCAGCAGCTGTCCCGCTGCAAACCCTGCCTTTTCAGCGGACCCCTGCATGCTCGAACCATGTTCTGAGGCGCCCTGGCGGTGGCCTCCTCCTGATGG
Organism: Auxenochlorella pyrenoidosa; assembly: GCA_001430745.1. Classification (NCBI taxonomy): domain Eukaryota; kingdom Viridiplantae; phylum Chlorophyta; class Trebouxiophyceae; order Chlorellales; family Chlorellaceae; genus Auxenochlorella; species Auxenochlorella pyrenoidosa. Next base: position 852,554 of record KQ481938.1, read on the forward strand.
GCTGCAGGACTTTTCGGTGTTCATCCTGCCCACCCGTGCCACCCGCATCCGCTACCAGTCGCGCAGCGGCGGGCTGGCCGACTGCACCATCCCCGCCGGCCGCACCTCTGCCCGGTGCCTCATCTACAACTACTCAACGGTGCTGAATGGCAGCAAGTCGCAGGCCACTGAGACGGTGATCATCTCCGGCTTCAAGGTGACCCTGAGCAAGCCGGCGCGCCCACTGGTGAAGCGTGCCGACTCCTGAGCGGCACCGCTGACCCCGCAATATCGCCGCCCAGACCCCCGCGGCATTGCAGCCCTGCATTGCGCACTGCACTCCTCAGCCAGCTAGAGCCGATTCCAGTTTACCGACGCCCATCAGGTTCCAAACACTGCAGCCAGGCATGCACAGCTCTGCCCTCCTGTCGACACTGCACTGCTACCCTGCACTGCTACCCTGCACTGCTGAAATTCCCGGCCGCGATCCTTTTGCACTCGAAACAGTGAGAGCTGCAGATTTTCAACTTTTTTTTTGTAAGAGCATGTACTGAGGGCGGCCTAGGAGGGCAGCGAATCCAGTGTGCAGGTGCAGACATCTGAATCAAAGGATTGGGTTTGCAGAGCGATGCGCCTCATTCAGAGGTCGTAGTACACAAGGTAAGGTACATGAGGCAAGGTTGCAGGGTGGGGCCCTGCTCTGACGGCCGATGGCACGCCGGTGGGCACCCACCGGCTATGCTGCCTGCTTGCTGCTGCAGCTGCTGCTGTCGCCGCCGCCTTCACTTGTGCCCTCCTCCCCGTCCTTGCCACCGCCGCTGCCGCCATTTTTGTTGATCAAGGCCACAGCGCCCAGCGTGACGGCAGCGCCTGCCAGCTGGAGCGGCGTCAGCGTCTCTCCCAGGGTCAGGTACCCCCCGGCGGCGGCAAACATGGGCGTGAGGAAGGTGAGGGAGCTGAGGGCGGTGAGGTTGCCGCGCGAGGCGTTGTAGAAGAAGACGCCGTAGCTGGCGGCAGAGCCCAGCAGGGACACGTACAGCAGCAGCAGGCCGTCGGAGGCTGCACACAGGTGGAGGGCGGCGGGGGGGGGGAGCAAGGGTGACGCACCGTGGGGCCAGCAACCGGCTCCTGAGCAGCAGGCGGGTTGGGCTGCTGTCGCTGCCGTGTGCTGCCGGGTTGGGGGACCAAACAGCGGTCATGAGGCACAGCTCGCAACGGGGGCGCGGTGCTCTGCGGCACTCACGCAGCAGGCACCACCTGCAGCACCCCCCCAGCCGGCCCCGCCCCCGGGCGCACCCGTCAGCAGCGGCAGGCGCGCCGCCGCCTCGCCGCCCTCCTGCCAGGCGGCCAGGGCCAGCAGGGGGATGCCCCCCAGGATCATGTGCCACCCGGTGGCCACAACGGGGTCGCAGTAGCGCGCCACCCAGCGGACCATGACAGTGCCCACGGCCATGGACTGCGCCGCCAGCAGCATCCACCACTCCCCGCTGTCCCAGATGCTCCACCCGCCGTCGCCTGCCGCCGCTGCCGCTGCTGCTGCCACGTCGGCGCCGCCGCCGCTGGTCAGCCCCGCTGTTGCGGCTGCCAGGGTGTCTGGCAGGGAGGCCAGCATGGCGGGAGGCACCTCCAGCAGGCACAGGCCGGCCACGCCGAGCAGCAGGCCCGCCACGCCCGCCGCGCCCAGCCGCTCGCCAAACAGCAGCGCCGCCAGCAGGGCCACCGTGAGCGGCTGAGAGTCGATGATCACGCTGCCCAGGCCGGCAGAGGTGCGCTGCAGGCCCTCAGCAAGGAAGCCCTGCGGGCGGCGGGTGGGAGAAAGTACGAAGAAGGGTTGGCCGGCAGGGGCGGCGCGGCCAGGGAGCAATACTGTCCTGCAAGTTCTGCAGCCCTGGCGGGATGAGATCTTTGCCAAAGGTGCCGCAGCAGCAATAAGCAAGGGGCAGCAACCCAGCGCAGCCGCTCATGTGCACCCTTCCCCTCCTCCTGCCCGGCTGCCAGCCAGCGCAGTGCTTGCCTGGAAGGCGGCGCCATCCACCAGGCCGAACAGAGCCACCACCAGCCAGGCGGTGGGGTCGGTGGGTGCCTTGCGCCCCGACCAGTGCGCCCACGCCAGCAGGGCGCCGCCGGCGGGGATGAGGCGCCAGGCGGCCACCAGCAGCGGGGTGGTGTGCGGGGCAAGCTGCTTCATGGCCACCATGGAGGTGCCCCAGAAGAAGAAGGGCGAGATGAGCAGCAAGATGTCCAGGGCCGAGGAGGGGCCTGCAGACGCAGCCGCAGCCAGCGAGAGGGTGGACTAACAGGTTCGCCGCATGCGCCGGCTGGCCCAAAGGTGGCGGCACAACACCTGGAGCAGGCGATGGCATACAATTGCTTGCAGGATGCAGGCCATCATGCCCTCATTTGGACATGCATGCCAGTCGGCGCACATGGCTGCGAGGCGCAGCACAATCGAGCACCGCTTGCGCACGCTGGGACACCTACCGGTGGCCTCCTGCTGCGCTGCTGCGGCCGCCGCCTCCTGCGCCGCGATTTCTGGCGGCGCAGCATGGCCGTCAACGTTGTCCACGACTAGGCGGCACTCCACCTCCATGCCGGTGCCAAAGCATTCCAGCTGCGGCGCGTGCGGCGAGCCGTCGGCGGCTGGCGGCGGCGGCAGCGGCGGCGACGCTGCCGACTCCCTGTCCACTTGCTGTGCGGTGCATACTGACAACCGCCTGCGCTGTCTACAAGCTACCGCTGTGAGCCGTGGCTGCTGCAGGCGGTGCAAGACGAGCGAAGAAGGTCGGCAGGTGGCGGGCCCAGCCAGCGGCACGGCCCGCAAGCCATCGCATCGCTGCTGCTGCATTGAGAGCTCGAGCAAAGAGTGCCGCCAGAGGCAGGAAGTGCCGAGGGTTTTCAGCAGTGTCGCAGCGAGGGCACGGATGCCCGATGCCTTGAGGAATACTACCAATCCGTGATCAACTGCCACAGAGCGAAATTGGAGCCTTGCAAGCCTTGAACGCGCAGCACCCGCAGCAGCCCAGAATGCAACCTGCTGGACGGCTCCTGTTTCAGATCTCCGTGGCTTGATCGATCTGTGAATTGTCACAGAGCACGATCGACAACGAGAACATCGTTGGGGACGCGTTGGCTTTCAAGCAGGTGTGCACACGGCCTGGGCACTGGAGGCTGCCGCTTCTTGTGCGCAGCAGGGAGAACACGCAGTAAACCGGCGAGGAGATTGAGGCCAGCTGCAGGGTTGCTGCTAAGTTGATGCCGGCCAGCGCAGGCCGGCTGTGCAGCGGCGTCGGCGGGAGCGGCAGCAGGCCTTTGGATACCAATGTCTCCATGTATGCTTGCTTGATACTCTTTTGAACAGCGTGGTTGTGGTTCAAACTGAGTGTGAGCTTGAAGAGACGTACAGCAACTGTGAATCGCCATGGTGCTTCATTGCACCTGCGAGTTTGCATGCAAGCCCCCTCCCTACCTCCCCTGCAGTGGCCACCCTGTGCTAGGCCTGCACGATGAAGCCGCGACTTTACTACTTTCCCATTCGAGGTGGATATATCCAGAGAATTCAGTCGATATGGTAGCAGCATTGCAGGCCACACGCTGCTTACCGCCCGCCTCAGGCCTGGACGCCTCTCCAGCCACCTGCCCCCCATCGCCGAGGCTCAACCAGCCCACACCCTGGCTGTCCTCATGCATCCCACACATCATGTGCACCCTACCAGACGCACTGCCGTGTGCTCCCAAGCTGCCTTGGTTTGCTCGCAACTGGCTCACCCCCACCCGAAATGCTCGTCAAAATGCCTCCCAGGCCGCGGCGAGCCCGTCCGGCTGGCGCTGGCTGCGCTGGAGGTAGAGTGGGAGGAGTGCGGTGTGGACTACCAGCAGATGAAGTCTGACCTGGAGCAGTTCCCCTTTGCCCAGTGCCCGCGGTGGGTGCTGCCGCGGGCGCCGGCGCGGCAGCAGCGTGGGCCCGGGCCTATGCATGCCTGTCAAACCATGCGCAGCATGCACGCCGCGCTGCTGCTCAGCGAACGACTAGCGCCTGCTGGGCATGCCCGCGGCGGTGCAGGTATGTGGATGAGGACGGCGACATTTCGCAGAGCAACACCATCGTGCGGCACCTGGGCAGGCAAGCATGCAGTCAGGGCTAGGCTGTCCAGCGCAGGGCAGGGCAGGGCAGGGCAGGGCAGGGCAGGGCACTACGGGGCCATGCAGGTGTAGGCAGCGCTGGCCCTGTTAGAAATCTGTTGGAAACCTGACTGCAGGGCTGCCTGGGTGGGCCGTGACCAGCACCCAGCAACGCAGCCGCAGCTGTCAATTAGGCTGCAATCTGCCTGCTCACGGCCGCCATTTCCTGGAATGAGCCACGCTGCGTGCAGGAAGCACGACCTGTACGGCAGCAGCCGGGCCGAGGCGGCGCGCATCGACATGCTGGTGAGCTCAGCTCAACGCCTCTTCTCGTCTACGCCTTGTGCGCTACTTCCAACACACTTGCTGTCTTGCACGGCGCGCCCCTGGCACTCGGGAGCGAGTACCCGCCGCCAGCCCTGCTTGCGGATCAATGCCGCAGTCTCTGGCCTGCGCCCAGCGCACCACTCCAAGCCACCTGGTTTGCGTCGCCTGTGCTTGCAGGCAGATGGCGTCGAGGACCTGAAGCGCAAGTACCTGGCGCTCATGTACCAGGTGGGTGGGTATTATGTGGTGGTGGTGGTGGTGTGGGTGTGTGGGTGGGTTGGTGGGGAGTGGGGGGGCGGGGGGTGGGGTGGGGTGGGGGGCGGGTGGGGTGTCAGGGGAATGGGCGGGTTGAACACTACCAACTTGTTGAGGTGTCCTGGTCGCAGGCTTCGGCCCCGGGTCTGCATGCCTGCGATGTGGGGTGATGGATGGGTGCAAACGGCATGCCCCTGACTCCCCGCCATGCACAGCCTGGGGGAATGAGTGGGTTAGCCTTGCAACTTGGCATGCCAGGCAGCACCAGCCTTGGTCGGGCGACTGCAGGCGTGCAGACGATGCCGCAACGGGCTGCTCAGGTACAGCTTGAGATGATTGCCTGCCGGCGGCGGCCCTGTCCGTGCAGGACCAGCTGTCTGACGAGGCCAAGAAGAGCTACTGGTCTACCCACATTGACCCTGCCACCGCCACCGGCGCACGCAACGGCGGCGCGCACTTCAAGTGCGCTGCAGCCCGCCAGCCAGGCAGCCTGCCTGCCAGCAAGCCCACGAGCCAAGCTCTATTGTGCGCTCCTCCTGCTCCCCCCGCTCCTCTCAGCTGCATGCCCACATGCGGCGTCCTGCCCGGCATCGTGGACAGCGCACCTTGCATGCTCACAACAGGCTCCCCTGCTGCCCATGC
>KQ481938.1:861292-884126 GCA_001430745.1 Auxenochlorella pyrenoidosa
GGGGGGGGGCGGCGGGCGGTGAGCTGGTTGATCAGGCCCTGGCCTGCCAGCGCTGTGCATGCCGACCTCTCCAGTACTGCGCTGACAGGTGGCATGGCGGGGCTGAGGGCTGTTGGAGGTTGCCAATAGAGACGGGGTTGCTGAGCTGGGGAGCGCGGCGGAGGGGCTGCCATGCTGTGCCTGGCTCATTCCGTGGTGCGTTGGCACCCGCTCCAGCGGCCGAGGCAGCCCTGACTGGGCCTGCTCCCTGCACCCCTGCAGGGCCTGGTGCAGCTGTTTTCCTCCAACGGGCTGCCCATCCCGCTGCACAAGTGCGGGCAGTGCATGTACCGGCTGGGCCCTGCTGGCGCCAAGCTCTCGCTGCGCCTTGTCAACGGGAGGCTGGTGGCGCGATCGGGGGCGGGGCAGATGATGGACATCCTTGCGTGGCTGGAGAAGCAGCCAGCGGCGGCGGGGGTGGCGCAGCAGCAGCAGCAGCACCGCAGCCCGCTGCGGTAGCTTGAGCAAGAGCATCATGCAGGCTGGATTCGGACACATAGTAAACACCTGGTGCTCGCCTTGACAATGGGAGCAATGTCGCGCCACAAAGCGAGCCGGAGCTGTTGGGAGCTGCAGAGGCTGCTGCCGTTGTGGCTGTACCAGCGGAATGTAGTCATGTTTGGCTGCCCATGTGAATGATGCAAACGCGCTCGCCTTGTCTGGGAAGAACTGTGTCGTTTGACTTACAGCAAACGGTGACATCATGGACAGTGGGCAAACGAGAGAGGCGCAAGCACCGCTTCAGCCACCCTGGCAGGCCGCATGATGCCGGCGGCAGAGTGCCCAGCTCGACAGAATGGGCACTGCGCATGCTATGGGCTGCACGCCTGTGTACTGTAGGCCTTGTTCTGCATGCATATGGCCGCTGCCGAGGCGGTCATGCATGCCGGAAATTTTGTGCCAGCACCATCGAGGGAAGCTGCGTCTGGCACAAGCATCCTGGGAGCAGTGTTTGTTGCAAGAAGGCCTGTCTTTCTGCTGTGGTGTGGGAACAGGCAGTGGGACACCCGCAGGTGTCCAGTTGGCAGCACACGGTCCACAGATCGGCGCCGCTACTGACTGCCAGCCGTGGCAGAGTGGGGCAACGCGTGGTCAAGCAAGCAAAAAGGCCCAGCAATCTACAGCTTAATGGCATCGTGCAACTTGGCAAAATAGTGCTCTGCAAATTTGCCACTGCAAGCACCGGAGAGCCATGCCGCCGCCGCCAGTCCCGCTGAGGTGTGCTGAGCCCTTGCAGGGTTCAAGTCTGTGGCTACGGGAGCACCCGGCGATTCCGTCTGCACCATGGCGTCCCTGGCATCCTCTGCGCGCCCGAGCGCCCTCCAGCCGGCACGCCTTGGCGCGCGCAAGCTCTCATCCGTGCGGAGGGCGGGAGCTCTGCTCGATGCGGGTCGGGCCGGCGCCCGGAGCTGCGGGCGCTCCCACCGGGCTATCAGGGCTCAGGCAAGCAGAAACAGAGGCGTGAACGGGCTGGGAGAGCGTACAGTACCTTCATCCTGCCATCTCGCAGCGCGGCACGACGCTCTGACAAGCCTGCTTCGCCAACCGGGGTGTCAAGGATGCATGCATGGTTCACATGCCCCATACGTGCAGGCGGACGGCGTGGTGAACGCGGCAGCGGCAGCCGCGCCGCCGGCTCGGCCTGCCGCTCCCGCCCCGCCACCCGTCGCTCCCCCACAGCCCGGCACCAAGGTCTCCCCCCTGGTGGTCAAGCTCCAGGAGGCCATCCAGTTTTGCGGCGCGGCCAGTGGCGTGCCTCTGGAGGGGCCGCTCGCCAGCGCGGGCGACGCGAGCGTGGTCAGGGCGGCAGTGGCAGGTGGGCCGGGGGGCCAGCTGGCCGGGGGCGCGACGCGCCTTTACAGACAGGCGCACCAGGAGGGGCCATGGACGCGTGTGTGTTGTGAAATCCTTTTCCGGGCCAGCACCTGGCTCCTGCGACTGCGCCTGGCTTGCCTGCAGGCGATGCTTCGGCCACCGAGGTGCACCTGTGGTGGCGGGCGGAGAGCGGCACCCTGGTGCTGGCCTTCAAGGCTTCCCACGAGCTGGACAGGATGGTGAGTTGCGTACAATTAACTAATTCAATCAATCTGATAGGGTTTGGGAGGCTTGTGAGGGTGCGCTGTGTCGGTTGGCCGGACGCCGAGAATTCGCCAGAGAGGCAGCACTGCATGCAGTACCGCCGGCAGCTGGCGCCAGAGGCAGCTTCCCCCCTGCCCCCCACCTGCACACAGCCTCCGCCCCTGCGCTGCACGCCCGCCGACCACCTCTCGCGCTGCGCGTGCTGAGAGCATGTGGCCCGCCTGGGCGCACGTCGCGGCAGCCCTTATGCACTTCTCCTGGCTCCAGTCCCTCCCAACCGCACCGGCCACGCCGCCCTCCTCTGCCCACCCCCCTTGCTCCCCCACAGGACGACAACAACGACCCTGCGCTGAGCCAGACCACTGCCCCTTTCTACCTGGTGAATCCCCCCTTTGAGGGCGTCTCCTGGCAGACGGGCGCCCTGGTGTCCAAGCCAGTGGCCGACCGGCTGCTGGGCCTGAGCGGCCAGCTGCTGGAGGCGGCAGAGGCGCTGGTGCCGGAGGGTGGGTCCCCCTAGGGGCGGGGGGGGGGGCTCAATGTGGTGGGAGGCGCTGGAACAAGCACACCAGGGGTGCTGAGCGCGTTGCTGTGGACAGGGATGCCGGTCTCAGGCGTCCTGCTGGAGCATATGCAAGCAGCGCGGTTTGACGCGCCTCGGCACCTTCACGCAAGCAAGCCCGCACCGATGGATTGTGTCTGTTCTCATGCGTGCCTCACCCCGGCCCTGCCCACCCGCAGGCGACCTGCGCAACAGGGTGCGCCGTGTGCTGGTGACCGGCTATGGCGCCGGCGGCGCGCTGGCCAAGGTGGCGGCGCCCTGGTTCGCGCTGCTGTGCCCGGAGGCCGACCCGCGCTGCATCACCTTTGACGCCTTTGGGTGAGGCGGCGCCCCTGCTCCGCGCGCGTGCAAGGGCCGCAGACGGGCCGGCGGGCGCGGCCGCGTGCCTATGTGGCCGGTGCACGTTCCTGGCACTGCGAGCGTCGGCGGTTTAAGGCATGGCCAACCACACTGAGCACCTTGTTTTGTTTCTGCCACCCGCTCCTCCTCCCACCACGTGACGCCGACCAGACAAATCACACATTCCTGTCGCCCGCTCCTCCACCCGTCACGCAACCCACCCCCGCCTTGCAGCGCGGGCAACGAGGACTTCCAGCGTGTCTTCAACTGGCTGGTGCCCATGGCCTACCGCGACGACTATGAGCAGCAGGCGAGGCCGCAGGCTGGCCAGCCTGCAGCTGGTGGCAAGGCACCTGTGACCAGGGCACGCCAGGCGGGCAGGCCGGCATCTCAGCCCGGCATGCCCTTCTCCCACGCCGCCGCATGCCACGGCAGGCCTCCCTTGCCGCCCGACAGCCTCTTCCCCGGCGCCCGCCCGCAGGACGGCGGCCTCAAGCTGCTGCGCATGGGCGAGCGCGTGAACTTTGACTTTGACCTGCCGGAGAAGAAGGAGCACCAGCGGTGGGCATGTTTCTCGTCTCTTTCGCAAGACGAAGGACCGCTGGGCATGTCGGAGCTGCGGAAGCGCATGTGAACCGCCTCCCGTACCCATCATGCGCAGGCTCTTCTCAAATCAATTCATATCAAACCATGAGACGGTCGTTCATTGCTTTTGCTGCAGCCCCACCGAGCCCACACTGGAGCTGGCGGAGGCCGCCGTCGACTCCAAGGGCAACGCCTCGGTGCTGGGCACTCAGGCCCGGGCCCAGGTGCAGGCCGAGGAGCAGGGCTCCGACGGCATCTTCAACGCCGCGGCCCGCAGCCTGTACGTGAACGCCCTGGCAAACGCGCGCCCCGCTGAGCAGGCGAGTGGTCGAGGGTTCATGGGGTTGGGTGGCCGGATTGCACAGGGATGGCTGCTGCCTGGGGTGCTCTCGCATTGCGCGCCACTGGCACTGGCTGGCCCCCCTGTGCTGACTGCTCCAGCTGGCCCTCCTTCCGCAAGCACTGCTTTGACTGCCAAGCTGCAGCTCGGCTGGCTGCCACACTCTTTCTGCATTGGCGAGCAAGCTCGGCCCGCCAATGGCCACGCCGCCCCTCCCCCGCCTCGTTCTGCAGAATGCCCAAATGGGGGAGATTGACATTGAGAATGTGGAGGTGCCTGCCCTCTACATGTCCAGCCTGGACAAGTACCTCGAGGTGCCCCCCCCCCCCCCCTTTTGCTCCCTTCCTGCTTTGGTGGAGCAGACAGAAGGCATGCTGGGCTGTGTGGCAGCATAGTGTTCCCAGGCGGGCAGCACATGGCAAGCAGCATGCTCAGACGGGCAGTAACATGATAAGCAGCGTGCCCACAGGCTCACAGAGCGCTGCTGCGAACGCAGGTCTGCTGCCTGCCTTGGCACGCAGCTTGACGACCTTTTCCACATGGCCCCCACCCTTCCCCACCATCCTCTGCCTCTTCCCCTGCAGGGCATCACCCTGGCGCGCATGCAGCCGCTGTCGGTGCTGGCCAGCGCCGCTTATGCTGAGCAGGAGGAGTTCAGGCAGCGCACCGGGCTGCAGCAGGCGGTGCTGGTGGAGCACAAGCAGACTGACTCGCAGGTGGGTGGAGTGGGGGTGGAGGGGCCGCGCGTGGCGGCACAGGAGCTCGGGCAGACAGGCAGGCATGTCGGATCCTGCAGGGCAGCTGCGCAGCACACGCTCTGCTGCGGGACTCTGCAGGGCATCTCGCTGTCCCAAGCAGACAGTCGTGCCGGATGCCAGCTCACCCCAACGCTCTGCGACCCGGCCTCTCGTGATGTTGCCCCGCCCCGGCCTGCCAGGTGTACGTGGCCTGGCGCGAGCCCGAGGACCCGTCCTGCCAGGCCGGCACCGTGATCCTGGCCTTCCGGGGCACCAGCTCCCAGGAGGATGCGCTGATCGACGCTCGCGCCTGGCGCGAGCCCGTGGAGATGGACCAGCCCGCCATTGGAGGTGGGCTGGGGACAAGAGGGTAGAGGCATAGAGGCACTAGCCTTGCTGGGATGCACCAGCCCGCCATTGGAGGTAGGCCGGCGGCAAGCAGATCGCGGTGGCGGGCAGAGGCACAGAGGGGCAGAGGCAGGAAGGGGGGTGTGAGCTTGAGGGGGTGAAGGCTGGAGCGAGAAACCCACTAGCCAGCCGTGCTTAGAACTGGGCCCCTGCGGACCCGCCTGCGCCAACCGTGTATGAGTCCTGACCAATCCTGTCGCCAAGCGCCCCCACCCCGTGCAGGCACCGTGCACTCTGGCTTCCTGAAGCAGCTGGATGCCCTGGTGTCCAAGGCTGACGGCGGCAACACCATCACCCGCGTGGTGTCCCAGCTGAGCGGCGGCCGGCCCGTGGGGCGCGTGATCTGCACTGGGCACTCGCTGGGCGCCGCGCTGTCCACGCTGGGTGAGGCTGGGGTGAAAGCGACATGGTTTGTAGCCAGGGGAGCCACAGCCAGGGGAGCAGGGGCAGCAGCGGCTGCCGACTGCATGCGAGCAAGCCTTGAGGCTGGGCGCTGCGCCTTGGCAGCCCGCAGAGGCCTGCTGCCCATCATCATGGCAGCATGAGCAAACCGGCCGGTTCTGTCGCTCATTGGGATTGTGGGCAGCGCACCAGCCCTTCGAGCCTTGAACGCAAGCCTGCAAGCGCTGAGCAGGCGCTGTGTGCCGCTTCCTGCGGCGCCCCCGGCTGCAGGCGCGGGCTGGGCGGCGGTGCAGTGGCCCGAGGCTGACGTACGCTGCTTCTCCTTTGCCTCGCCCCACGTGGGCGACTCCGTGGCCTCCACCTGCTTCCGGCGCCTGGTGGGCATGCGCTGCCGCGCCGTGTACCGCGCCGACATCGTGCCCCGCCTGCTGACCGCCACGAGGTGAGGCTGCCTGACGGGACCACACCCCCCCAAAGCTCCTCGGCAACAGGGACGCCAGCTGCCTGAGTGCAGGAGCGCGGCGGTGCACAGAGCGCGCGGGGCTGCCGCAAGGCTGGGCACCACCTCTTCCGCCATGCCTCCGATCCGGGTTCACCCCTCGGCACGCCTGCGCCGTACCGCCTGCCCTCTGGGTACTGCAGGTACCACCACGTTGACCCCGTCATCCGCCTGCACGGCCGGGGCAGCGTGGAGATGCCCTGGAAGAACAACCGGCTCACCAACATCTTCCACAAATGGTGGAACGGCGTGGACGACCACAAGTAGGCTGGCGCCGAGGGGGGGCTGGGCGCGGCGGCTGCTGGCACGCCGCGCCCGCGCAGCATGCGCTGCCGATGGCTCTCTCACTGTCAGCGGTTTCTTGGGTTAGGCCTCCTCATGCGAACACTGCTGCCCACCAACCCCCACCCCACCTCCACCCCCACCCGCCCCCCCCCACCCACCCAACCACCCACCCCCTGCAGCATGGACAACTACAAGAACTCGGTGCTGTTTGCAGAGGAGACCAAGGCCTGAGGAGCACTGCTGCTCGGCTGCCCCGGCGCCAGGTGCGGCAGCATGGTGGCAGCGCTTACGGCGGCGCTGCGGAAAGCATGAGCCCTACCATTGCTGAGCAGGACGTGCGCACGCTGCACCTTGCCACTTCAACGATGATGATGCGATTGAGCACGAACCCACAGACATCCTCATAGCATACCGCACTTCACTGCCCTCGGAGCACCCTTGTACCAACCATGCACTTTTGCTGCATGCCTGTTTGTTACTGCTTACGACCTTGCGCCACCTCCATCTGTCGCGCACACGAACCTTCAGCCTGCGCACAGTGATGATCTGAGTACTGCCTCCTGCACCCGTGCGATCCGAACAAACCTTTCCGAACCTTCAGCCGCTGCCTGTCCATGCACTGAAACAGGCAGCGCCTGTTGCAAAACGCCCCGCTTCCAGTTTGAGCAGCCCCCGCGAATCCATGAGATGAAGTCTGTCAACTTTGTAAGATTGATGAGTGAAGGACAGGAGCTGCATGCCGCAGCCAGGGCGGCAGTTGAGAACTTTGCCGACATCTGCGCGCTGCCAGCAGATGTGACCTTCCTGCTGTACAGCCAGGATCCCTAGGCTGCCTCTCAACTGCTGTGACCTGACCTCGACCTTTTGTTGCAACCAGACCAAGTGCAAGGATCCAGCGCAGGTGTGCCGGCCCGACGTAGCCGCGCCGAGGCAGCCCGGGCCGCCGCGGCCAGGCCGCCTCAGCACAGGGCCACATCCGCTGCCAGCCACTTGTGGTCGCTCAGGCGGTAGCTGGCGTTGCCCGCCGCCTGGCTGAGCACGCGCAGGCGGCGCAGGAGCACCCAGTCCAGCTTGCCCTTCATCAGGCTCAAGCCAAACCAGCGGTAGGTGGGGTTGTCCAGGGTGACTGTGAGCCAAGGGTCAAAGGGGTCTGCAAGGGGGCAAAGGGGGCGCCGGCCGGGAGCGGCGCGTGGGCCAGCCTTGTGGCAATTCCAGCGACATTGGCAGGTGGGCCGCACCCAATGACAGCATGCCAAATGCGCCAAGAACGATAATTTTGCTCCAGAGCGCAGCTTGCTGGCCCCGGGGACAGCATGGCCGAGGCTCACCAGAGAAACCCGGGTTGGTGGCATCACGGGCAACCTGCTCACTCAGGCCCCACGCCAGCAGCCTGGGGTTTGGCGGTGGGGGCACACCCTGCTGCTGCTGCTGCCGCCGCTGCTGCTCTTCTGGTGCCTGCTGCTGCTGCTGCTGCGCTGCTGGTGCTGCATCGCGGGCGGGTGATGCGGGAAGGAGACCATCTGCAGCGCTGATTCCCCTCGGCTCCGCAGCGGCTCCTGCAGCACCCCGGCTGCTGCCGGCATCCCCACTGCCAGCAGGGCCGCTCGTGCAGCTGCTGCCGCCGCTGCCGCTGTCATGTGCATACCGAGGGTCTGTCACCGGCAGGACGTGGCGGTGCCACACCACCGCCTCGTCCATGCCGACGCTCCTGCACAGCAGGGCGCCATCGCGTGTGTTGCTGCGGGACAGACGCCCCGGGGTTTCACGGTCGCTTGGTGCGACAGCAGCACAATTCGGTTCATGCATCTGCGCCTGCACACCAAGAAGAATGTTCGAGCCCTGCATGGTCTGCCTGCCAACCAACTCGCCTGTCGTCAACCCCAGCAAGCTGCTCGCCCCGCGAGGCCCCACCTGAAGCGCATGCGGTCGCAGCAGTAGTTGGGGGACAGGCGGGCAATGCCGTGCGCCATCGTGTTCATGTCGCCTTGGCATGGTGTCCATGGCGCAGCGGGGAGGCGGCGAGTGGTGGGTGAAGTGTGCGTGCCGGTACAAGGCGTCACGTGTCACAGGCAAGTAGACGCACCGCGGCCAGGCAGTCTCCACTGCACAACGTCGAGCGCAAGCGTCCTTTGGCATGCGAGTTAAAGACGGCGCTGCACGCAGCATGGCCTGGCGCCCACCCAGGATGGCTTGGTGCTGCAAGCCGGCGTCGGCCATGGCCCTGGCATCAGCAAAGATGTCGGACAGCTGGGCGATGCGGGCCAGCAGGCCGCAGAACACCTCCAGGTGGGCGTTGTACACGACCAGGGGGCCCTGCCAGCACGGGAGGGCACGGCAGGCAGGAGTGGTAAGGGTGGGAGGCGGAAAGGCACAACGCTCACCGAAGGCATGCGCTGATCACGCAGGCAGCTTGCAGTTCCATTCAAGAGGGCTTGCTTCCCAGCAGGGCATGCTGCTGCTTAAAGCAGTGGGCAGAGCGGCACACCTGCGGCGTGGCCACCGTGGCACGCAGCACAGCGCGCTCGCCGCGCCGGGGCTCGCGCCTCGCCAGCGGGTGCGTGGGGTTGTTCCAGTCCACGGGGTGCATCCTGCATTGGCGGAGGGGGGCCGTGGATTAACGCTTTGCAGTGGCAGAGCGCAGAACAATTAAACGCGTGAAGTGGTAGCGGGTGCGGCGACGCGCAGCGCACGAGGCGCGCAGCGGCGGCACCTCAGCGCGCCTTGGCTGCCTGCTCGTTCTGTTAATCTCCCTCCCTGCCATCATGCAGTCGCAGCAGATGTTTGTGAGGGTGTGCCCCTCGGACCGCACACGCTTTGAGGCCGACGGGCGCCCGTTCTACTTCGCTGGAGCAAACTGCTACTACCTGCTGGCGAGTGCAGCAACCTAGAGGGACGCAGCAGGGTCTGGATCGCTGCTTGGAGGAGCGGGCAGCACCAAACTGGCGGGACTGCCACCGCCCCCGCGCCTGCTCCCGGCAACTCCACAGCCTGCTTTGTTTCCTGCTGCAGACCCGTGGAGCGGACCCAGGCCTGCGGCACGAGTGCACCGCCGTGCTGGATGCCGCTGCGTCGGCAGGCCTGACGGTCATCCGCACTTGGGCCTTCTGCGATGGGCCCCAGTGGAACGCGCTGCAGCCCTCGCCGGGCGTGCTCGACGAGCGGGTCTTTCGCTCCCTGGACTGGCTGCTGGTGGAGGCAGCCTCCCGGGGCCTGCGCCTGCTGCTGGTGCTCACCAACTACTGGCGGGACTACGGAGGGATGATGCAGTACGTGGCGTGGGCGAGGCAGCGGCGCGGGGAGCGGGTGGGGAAAGGGGGGGCTGTGTGGGTGCCTGCTGGCCTCCCTCGAATGCCGTGCTCTGCCTGCTGCTGAGCGAGCCTGACGTCGCCTACCGCGTGCTGGCAAGGCCAGCTGCGCATTTGAGGTTTGGATGCTATGGTTGCTGCTTCTTGGCGTGCATCGCCGATGGACAACACCCTGAGGTCCCCTGCCCCTTCCATGTGCGCCGCAGCCCCTGCCCGACAGCCAGGCGCCCGACGCCTTTTACGACGACCCTGACTGCCAGCGCATGTTTCGCGCCTTCCTGGCAGCCGTGGTGCAGCGCATCAACAGCCTCTCTGGCGTGGCATACAGGTGAAAAGCGGCGTGTAGGGTGGCTGCCTTGCTCCTCCCGCTGCTCCCAAGTGGCAGGCCCGCTGCCTGAGCCCCAGGCGGCCCAGGGCACACCCAGAAACTGCACTGTTGCAACAATTGACCCGCAAAGCTGTGCACCACGTGTGTCCTGTCTGCAGGGATGACCCCTTCATCCTGGCATGGAGCCTGGCAAATGAGCCGCGCAGTGCCGGGGATGCCGGCTACAGCACCATCCCCCGCTGGGCCCACAGCACAGCGGCGTACCTGAAGAGCCTGGACCCAAACCACATGGTGACGCTGGTCAGTAGGGCTGGGGCGCTGCCGGTTTGCGGGAGGTGTATGCCACAGCATGCTAAGCTCAGGGCATGCTAGACTTGTTGCTACCCCCTGGCGTGTGCACACAGCGTGCAGCTGAGCCGTGAACTTGCCCTCTCCCTGGGGCAGGATGTGGAGGGGTTCTTTGGACCCTCAACACCGGCCGAGGCGGAGGCCCACAACCCATACGACTGCGCCGGCAGCGGCTGCGACTTTGCCGCCGACTGCGGCAGCCCCCACATCGACTTTGCCTGCTGCCACCTGTACCCCGACCTCTGGCGCCCTGCGGCTGGCTGGCAGGTGCGCCAAGGGCTGCAGACGCCTCTGTGCACCCAGCGCGGGTGTCCATGCTGCTGCCCCTTTTGGCGCGCAGAGAGCCCACAGATGTGCCTACAATGTGCATGCAGGACCACCTGCGCTGGTCCCTGGCCTGGCTGGACTGCCACGCCTCGCTGGCCAGGCAGCTGCTGCGCAAGCCGCTGGTGCTGTCGGAGTTTGGGAAGCAGCGGCGGCGCAGCGCGGCCGACGGGGGTGCACGCTCGCAGTGGTACTCCCAGGTGGGGCTTTGGGGCGAGGCACAAACCGGCCAGCTAGCCAGCTGGAGAGTCCCTAGCGAGGGCGCGGTGGCCATGATTTCCGGAATGGGCAAGATGTGCAGCTCACCCTGTGCTGTGAAGGGCAGGGCGGGCGAGGCCCGCCTGTTGTTGCCCCTGCGGCCATACGCGCGCATCTTGGACCAACACCTCACCCCACAGCCGCCCATCCTGTGCTCTGCCGCCGCCCTGCGCTCCCCTCAACAGCTGCTGGCTCATGCGCTGCACCTCATGCGGGCAGGCAGCGGCCTGGCAGGCTCGGCCTTCTGGCTGCTGGCGGCGCCCTCCTACCCAGACCATGACGGCTTCACCGTGTACTTGGACAGCATCGGAAGCCAGCTCAGCAGCAGCCGCCAGCTCAGCGGCGTGGCAGCGCGCGCAGCGCTGGCGCCGCAGGCCGGCGGCCGCACGGCAGACGCCATCCGTCGGCATGCAGCAGAGGTGGGAGACCTGAACGGGGGGCCGGCTCGGGTGCAGCCAGGCGGCTTGCCGGGCGGCTGGCTGGGCAACCCGCTGCTAGCAGGCGGCAGCGCCAGCGGCAGCATGGGTGCAGCCGCCACTGCCGGCAGCAGTGGCGGGGCCGGAAGCAGTGCCAGCCTGGATTGCGCTCAGAGTGCACACTGCAGGTGCTGCCCTCAAATGTAAAGCGGCGCAGGGGCGGCGCACATCAAGGCTGATGCCTCGGCACGACCGCCAGCTCTGCTCCAGCCGGGTCTGCCCCCCTCTCCAGGCTCCTGCTCTTTGAGCTGGTGCTCCCCAGCAAGCGCTGTAGTGTGGTGCACAAAGCCCAACAACAACCTGCAGTCCAGCGCACCTGTGTGGCACCACCGCCACATCAGCAAAGTCAAATTTGGACAGGATGGCATTGCCGTGCACGCCGCCGCCCTGCAGGGGGCGCACAGGGGTTCAAGTTGCGGCCCGGCGAGGCGGGAGAGGGAGCAGCACCTGTCGGCAGCGCCACAGGCTGGCAGGCCCGGGGGCAGTGGTGCACCGGGCGCTAGAGCTCAGAGGGCGGGCAGTGCCGTGCCTTGCCTGCGACCGTGCATCCCGCAGGGGCGAGCGCAGCTCCTCAAACTCGCACAGGAACACGTAGTTCAGGCCCAGGGCCCTGGCAATCTCCACGCCTGCGGCGGGGGGGCGTGCAATAGGGGTGTGGGCGCACCTCGCAAGCTGGCACTGGCTGGGCTCAAGCACAAGCCTGGAAGCCATACAGTAGCATACATACTATCCACGTGTGTGTCTTTCCACAGGGCAAAGCTTTCGCAGCGTCATCCACCAGTCAATCGGCCTGCAGCAAGGGCAGGAGCCCCCGTCCAGGCGGGACCCACCGACAGCGCACCCGTGTCAGCGCCGCCTGAGCGGTCGCAGCCGACATCCACTTCTTGCAAAGACAGGATGTCTGCATCAATGCGTCGCAGCTCTTCAATGATACCAGGCAGCTGGTAGCCGCGCTCTATGTTCCACTGCAAAGGGCGGCATGCAGCAAACCAAGGTGTTGGCGGCGCCAGCAGGCAGGCGCCGCCGTCAGTGGGAGCGCCGTTGCAGAAGCCAAGGTACAGGCTGGCGTGATTACCGCAATTCTGCCGACCTGGAGCAGCTTGATCGCGTCTCTGGGGTGCTCCCGCTGCTGGTCGCTCCGAAAGTCTGCTCGAAACAGCTGGCCTGGCGGGGTGAGCTCCATTGCGTAGCAAGTACTCAGGGGCGAATAAGGCGGCGATCAATATGCGGGATCAGTGATGCCGCTCTCACGAGGGGGCTGCGCCATGCTACGAGCGGCAAGCGGGCAGCGGCGGCATGGACACATTGTACACCATGCAGCGAGGCATTGTGATCTGCTCTACACTTGAGGGTTGAAGCCCTCAAGGGGCTTGACGGGCAAATGCTGTCTTCTCAACTGCAATGCATGGATCTTGCCCCCACTGCGGCCCCACCAGCGCACCCGCAAGCTCCTGCTCTCTGGGAGGCTGGCGCCGCCCTTTGCGCTCACGGCTTCAAGTTGTAGGCCAGCAACTGTGCTGAGACCCAGCTGTAAGTCAAGCCTGAAAGATCAGGCGACAATACGGCTGCAGGCCTGGTGCGTATGCAAGGGCGGTGGCTCTGCGGCCACCAGCCCTGCTGCCGCAGCTGGCGGGGCCCCCTTGCAAGGAGCTTATTCGGCTGGCAGCACTGCCACGTCTTCCTGCGGCTCCCCATGTGGCAGTGCCAGGGCTGGGTGGTATGGGAGGAAACGCTGCTCTGTAGGAGCTCTTGGCACCGCCTTGACAAGGCGCCACTGCCTCGGCTGGGCTCACTGCCCAGCCACACTGCCCCTGACTTGCTGCGACCGGTGGGTGAGTGCGAGATGAGGTGTCCGCAGGGGGTATCATACGTCCAGTTCAACGGAATGACACACACATTACTTCTTCAGGCGGGACGACAGCTTTTTGCACTAGGCTGGTTCAGATGCGGCACTCTGCCCTCCTCGCCTGAGGCCACTAGTGGCCCCTGCTTGCCCGCTGCTGCCGCCGCTGCCCGCTGCGGTTGCCGCTCAGCACTTGGGCGTGCGGCCTGCTGTTCACATTATCACATCCTCTGTCCCTACGAAAAGCAGATCATACAACCCTCTGTAGAAGCCTCTTGCTTGCAGCTGCAGTGTCGCTTTTCCTGCACAGCCCTCCACCCGCTTGCTGCTTGCCTGTACATTGAGACTATGGACGACTGGGATATGGAGGAGGGCAGCTCTGACAGCGACTCTGAGCTCAGCGAAGGTGCGAGTTGCTGCCGGCTCCTTTGCCGCTCTTTGCAATGCTAGGAGGGCCCCTGACGTCTTTTTGCAATGCTCAGACCTGCAAGGAAAATGCATGCGGGCTGCCGCGCCCGTATCTGTGCCCACTCCGCCGCCGCCGCCGCCTGCAGGCAGCGCAGGCACTGACGCCAACGCTGCTGCCCTTGGGCTGGACGGCCAGCCCCCGGAGTTTTATGATCCTGACGCGGACGATAAGGACGAGGCGTGGATGCGCAAGATGCGCAGGTGGGGCTGCCGGCCGGCGCGCTGTGAGGCTGTGCTCTTGGGGCCAGTCCCTCGGAAGCGCAGCAGCGTGCTGCGTGTACACCTGCACAAGACCAGCCTGCCCAGCTTCTGCTTAGCCCAGTTCGCATTTAGTCTGCTGAGCGCTTCCTGCCCGCATCCTTGCTCACCTGTGCAGATCGCACCGCTCCGATGCCATTTTGTCATGCCCGCTGTGCTTCACGACGCTCTGCATCGATTGCCAGCAGCACGACAAGTTTGAGAACCAGTTCCGAGCCATGTTTGTGATGAACTGCCGGTGAGCTTGCTTTCCTGCGGCCTGCTTCATGTGCAAGGGGCGCTTGACGCTCATGCTCTTCTCTTACTCTCGCGTACGTCATGGCCATGCCTGCAATCCCTGCTGTCGGCAGGCGTCGGCACTCACCGTCTCCCAGCCCTTTGCAAGCTGCTCATGTGCGTCGCTGCACCTGTCACAGCTGTGCATAATTTTCTGAACCTCTGACAGCTGTGCACACTGCGACAGCCCTCCATGTCCACCCCTGTACTCCCCGCTTGCCCTCAGGGTGAAAACGAACGAGGCTGTCGCGCTGCCCCAGCCTGCGCGGAGAGCCAGGCAGCAGCGGCGGCAGCAGCGGAAGCTGGAGCAACAGCAAGCGGCAGAGCAGCAGCAGCAAGGGCAGCAAGGGCAGGCGCAAGGCGCGGCCCAGCCAGCCGCGCCTGCGGCAGCACAAGACCAGCAGGCGCAGCCAGGAGCTTCCCAAGAGCAGCAGCAGCAGCAGCAGCAGCAGGCACCGGGAGACGCAGCACAGCGGCTCAACCCGGTGTGTTGCGCCGTGTGCGACACAGAGGTGGGACTGCGGGACCCAGCCGAGGGGGTCTACCACTTTTTCAACGTTTTTGCCTCCAACTCCTAGCACGTGCTGGCACCTGGCCCCTGGCTTCCTGTAACACCACGCGCTCGTACTTGCTCTGCACCCCATCTTTCATTGTATGCACCCTTTGCTGCATGCTTGGCATGCCGCTCCCGCTCTCGGCTGTGTGCTGCCGCAAATGTTGCTTGCATGATGTTGCAAAGCTGCACAGCAGCTCAGGCTGGCATCCCGTTATCGCCAGCATGCACAGCAGGTACAGTGCCAGGTGCACAAAGGTTTGGGTACAGTGCGCAGTGCTCGGTGCAAGGTCCACAAAGCTACATGAATACAGTCCAGGGGTGATGGGGAGATACATGACGCGGCGGCGGCGCAAACGCCTCGGCGCGCGCAATGCCGAAACGCGCCGCTACTGCCGCGCCTGCGGTGCCTGCTGGGGGTGTTGCCGCCGCGCCAGGCCTGCCTCGAGGTCGGTGAAGGCCAGCAGCCGCCGCCGTCGTTCCAGCTCTGCGTGGTGCAGCCGCCGTGGTCCGCCTGCACGGTTAGAAAAGTCGAGGGGAGCGTGCTCAGGCGAAGGCCGGGAAGAGGGGCAGGCGCCCAGAGACAGCTGGCTCCAGCGGCTCAGCCCAGCACCGCAGGTCGTGTGTGGCGCCCGCTACAACGGAGCGCTCTTTGACTTGACACGTACGCCACAGCACAGCACAGGCAGGGCTCCGGGGTGCCATCGCGCGTCGCCGTCGCACATTGGCGCCTGCTCCGCCCCGCCCCCCCCCCGCACACAAACGCGACGAGCACAGGGGGGGCCCCTGCTCTTCACACACACACACACACACACACCACCCACCCAGCCCCGCCCTCTCACTGGGCCGCATTGAGCGCAGATAGACCCACAGCGTGAGCAGCATGACGCGCACAAACCACGCCCCCGCCTGTGCGCCCTCCGCGCCCGGGCTGCCCGCTGCAGGGGAGGGAAGCCGGGGTTTGAGGGGCAAGATTGAGACCCAAGCCCAGCCAGGACTAATGGTGCGCAGTGGAGCCGAGGACGGGCCCGGCGCGCAGCCACCTTGCTTGACAGCTGCAGGACTGGGCTTGCCAATGCCCCCGCGCAGCGTCATGCGCGCTCTGCCCGCTGGCCCCACCTTCCGATGAGCTTGCCAGCCAGGCCAGCCCCCCCAGCATGCACGCCACGACCAGCAGGCCAATCATCGGGCTGCAGCCGCGGCCGCCGTCCTCCTCGTCATCATAATCCTCATCATCGTCATCTCTGGCTGCTGCTGCTGTGCCTGCCGCGCCCGCCTGGACCACCCATGGGAAGCCATCCTCTGGCAGCTCGCCCCCGGGCGGCACCACCACGCGGGCCACGATGGCGCCGCTGTCGGGGTCTGCCAGCAGCACAATGCGATTGTCGGCATTGTCCACCTGCAGCCAGGGCGAGAGGAGAAGGGAGTGTTGGCCAGGAGCAGACAGCATGCGCAGAGCACGAGTCGACGGGCACCACGCAGCGCGCAGGCGCTGCGAGCGATGGATGCGTGGCCATGGCGCCCCGACCCTGCACAGCAGTGCCGCCTTGCTGCTGGAGGCAGGTGCACACCTGCAGCTGGGCCACCAGGGGCGCGGGGCGCGGCCGCGGCGGCGGGTCCCGATACGCGCCGCGGAACTGCTGCTTGCACACCTGCAAGCAGTGGCGCGGCCAGCTGTGCAAGTTGATGCGAACATGTACCATGGCACAACGCTGTCAAAATGTTGCAGAGGATGCGGCCTGCCAGCGCGCAGGCACACTGCAGCCGAAGGCAGGCGGCAGCATGCAGAAGCAGACAGCCTCTGACAGGCGCTGCAGCTGCCAGGGTGCGGCAGCCCGCCGGCGCACGCACCTCGCACTGCTTGTCGTGCTTCTCGTCGATCCACCTCTGGATGCAGGCGTGGTGCGCCCACTGCAGGTGGGAGCAAGGGTCGCAGGAACAAAGCATGGGCAGTCGAGCGGCTTCTGGGCCGAGGAACCAGCTGCAGGCAGGCATCCATCTTCACAGCAGACCCCAGCAAGCAGGCCCTCACTCACCGCCATGCTACCAGAGCAGCTGCAGGGGTTCTCCAGGCTGGCTGGGTCGTCATCTTGCAAGCAAATGCGGCATGCTGGCGGTGGCAAGGGTTGCTGGTGGGTGTCGGCGGAGGCGCTTCCCTGCTGGCGGGCAAGGCCCGCGTCCTCCACTGCCAGACTTCCAGCGTCCGCACTTTCAGCTGGTGCGCCGTCTGCGGACAGCAGAGGTTCGCAGTCCTCGGCTGGGTGGGGTTCCGTCATGGCTGCGAGCTAGAGTGGCCGGGGACGGCTTCAAGGGGCAGTGCAGGTGCTGATGGCCCCGTGATCGGGCCGTCAGGAGCCCGGCGACTGCAGGAGCGCAGGCGCTGGCAAGCGTGCTCTGTTTGCGCTCTGCTGCGGCCTTGTGAGCGCTGCGATCACAAGATTAGCCCATGCATAGGAAACTGTGAAGCCCGGCACCAGAGAATGTCGGCAGCATCCTAGCCATGCCGTCGCCATCATGCCTTTCGCCTGCAGGCGCCAGCGCTGCCCACACGCTGACAGAACCCTGATGTGAGTCAAGCATCCAAACCACGCATGCTGTTTCTGCCGGGCCCTGCAGCCATGCAGAGCAGGGGCATCCTCCGTGCCTGCAAATCCCAAGCATGCGTGCGCATGCGTGAAACTGGCCAGCACATGACGCAGACATAGGCGCTCCACCAGTGCGCAAGCCACCCAGCCAACAGACCCAGCTGGGGAGGATGTTTTCATTACACGCGGCATTATTGATACAAAGGGCTGAGAACGCGCATGAGAAAACTGAGCCGAGCCGCACGGCGGTCAGTAAGAGTGGGACAAGGTGCGGTGCATGCGTTGGTTTGCATGGGGCGACGGCACCTAATTCACACCGTGCACGGCCTGCACAGATTGGGGCGGCGCGCACCGCAGGCCGGCGCCAACTCGCTGCGCCATGGCAGCCAGCGCTCGGCATGAACAGCCATCATCAGAAGAAGCCGGGGTCGTGGATGGGCAGGAAGCCGGCCCTGACCCGGTTCTCCCGCCGGCAGGCGTCATCCCTGGGCTCGCACACCTGCAGGGGCAGAGTGCAGGGCTGTATACATGACACCATGCTTTTGTGCCTCAGAGACGATGCAGCATGCGCAGGAGCGCGCTGTGTAACGGCCGGCAGTTTGACAGCGCTGCTGGGGCACCGCACGCGCTGACCGGCTGGCTGAGGGGACAGTTAACCACATATCCGGCGTGCTCGTCATGTACCGACGTGCAAGCGCACTCACTGTGCAGTCGCCACAGGCCTTGCGGCAGGTGCCCAGGGTATTGGGCCCGCCTCGCATGAAGCCTGCGCGGCACACGCATGGGTGGCGAGCGTACAGCACGGCATGTCAGCCGACAGAGTGTGTTTCCATGGCAGACATTCCCATCCACACCAGAGCCTTGTGCCTTTGCCCCGGTCCGCAGCTTGTGCTGGCGCAAGCTGCCAGCCAACGCAGCAGATGTGGCTGCACTGACACGCATACTGCAGCCCAGTCAAGGCTGTGATGCGCCCACATGTGGCTGCACAGAAATTTCGCCTGGCCGGCACCGGCACCAGCCCAGCCCCAGGCACGCGGCATCCGCCACTCTGGCATGCCTGCACCCACCCGGGTTGCTGGTGCACTCCCCATTCGCTGCCCAATCGTCGCACGAGGGGTCGGCGTCGGCGCAGTCCTCGGGTTCCAGGCCCGGCTCTGCAGGCGCCTCCTCTGCCAGCTGCTCTGGCCGGAAGGGCTGGGTGTGGATCCAGAAGATGGCTGCAGGGCAGGGGGGCTCAGGAGGGCGCAGGTGCTCTGGTGCCAGGCTGGCAGGGGGAGGTCCGGGATGGCATCGCACTGACAGATGCATGCTCGGGCACCCGCAGCCAACAGGAGGCACGGGGCACAGCGTGAGCCGGCGCTGCATGCGCTGAGTGCCCAGCAGGGACTGCAACAGCCAGCGGGCTGAGGGAGCATCGGCAACTGTGCACTGTTTTGCCGGCCGTAGGGCCGGCAGGCTGGCAGGGCAGCCCTAGCTGCTCACAGTCCATCCAATTGCTGCAATTCTAAATGGCTCACCCAGCAGTTGCCTCTTCAATCTAATTTGCGGCCCATGTGCGTGAGCACACACATGCTGTGCCCCGCTGCGCTCGCCACTCACCCACATACTTGACGCCCAGCACGACGGGGCAGGCGGTGTGCAGGGCGTGCGGGTCGTGCGTCCGGCCATCTGGGTTCACCGAGTGAAACACGATGGCGTCGCCTCGCTTGGGCCGCATCGCCACGTGGCCCTGCGCAGGCCCGCACGTGCGAGGGAACAGCGGGTGGGAGGCAGAGGCGGAGTGGTGCACACGCGGCGCAGCACCCTGGCCCTCCCGCCCCACCCAAGGTGTGCTCTTTTTGAGCAATGCCCAGAAAGTGAGGTGCAGCCGCGCGTTGCCTGCACCCCGAAAGAAGCAGGCGGGAGGCAGGCCCCAGCCCGCTTCGCACCTTAGCGCACTCGGAGAAGGGTCCCAGCTTCTCTCCATAGGCGGGGTCCACCCACTCTGAGTTTGGGAAGGTGGTCTCCCCCCCCTCCTCCACATCAGACAGGTAGATGAGCACGGTGGCGGTGCGCGGCGAGTCCTCATCCAGGCTGTCAAAGTGCGCCTTGTACTGCTGGCTGTGCTGGTACCGCAGCACCTGCAGGGGCGTGGACGCAGCAGCTTTGCCATGCAGGCGCAGGGGATCCGGCCGAAAATGGCGGCGCAATGCAGGGTGCAGGAGGCATGCAGGCGCGCAGGCCTGCCAGCGTGGCATGTGCTGGCGTACGGGAGCGCACAGCCCACCCGCCTCTGCTGCGCGCCTGTGGCGCCGCAGCATGCTTGGCACACGCCACAACCACACACGGCAGCACCCACCTGAATATCTTCTTGATGAGTGATATTGTACTTAGTCCACAGGGCCACCCGCTGTTCCAGCCGCGTGACCACAGGGTCGTAATGCCGCCTGCAGATACTAGGAGAAAACGTGGCGGGGTCTGAAGGCAGGGCACTATCCTTGCCTGCTGAGCGGCGGGGCAGGGCAGCAGCTAGGGCATGCGCCCTAGCATTTACATAGGGCGGGCTTGAGGTTGGGCGCCCCGCTGCGACGCAGGTTGGTTTGCAGCAGCAGCTGCGCGGCTGCACGACACAAACAGCTTCGGACTGCTCTCGGTCCTGCTGGCATGCCCGGCCCGCGAGCACCAGCCAGCGCGCCTGGCTGCGGGGCCACACGTGGCGCAAGCTTCCCCTCCCCCTGTCCCCACCGAATGAACATGCCATAGGATGTGCGGTAGTTATCCACTACACTCTCGCCGCCAGCGCCCACCACTGTGCTGCGCCGCAGCTGCATGCGGACAAGGGCACAGCCCATGTGAAGCCGTGCAGCCAGGCGAGCAGCCACGGGAGGGGTACATATCCCTGGGGCACGCAGTCGCGCTGTTGAGGTGCAGCCTGCGCTGGCCGCGCAGCTCTCGCACAGGGCTGCTGTCGGCCTCCCGCAGCGAGCTGCTGCCTGCGGCGCCACGGCGTTACCTGTGGCTGTGCGATGCTGATGATGTGGTCAGTCTCCTCCTGCAATGATGGGATGGTTCGATCAGTTCAGCTGCCAGCGAGGGCAAGGACCGGCGCCTGCATCAGGCACAGCACACAGCCTCCATACAGCGATGGTGGGCCTGCACACGTGCCCAGCCTGT
This sequence comes from Auxenochlorella pyrenoidosa, assembly GCA_001430745.1. Lineage (NCBI taxonomy): Eukaryota > Viridiplantae > Chlorophyta > Trebouxiophyceae > Chlorellales > Chlorellaceae > Auxenochlorella > Auxenochlorella pyrenoidosa. Next base: position 881,740 of record KQ481938.1, read on the forward strand.
GCGGCTTCAAAGCCGCTGCAGCCAGCTCGCCTTGCTTGCAAAGTTGTGCGCCACAAAGGAGCGAGGCCGCCAGGACACTGGCTCAAACCAGGTGTGCGGGTCTCTCATGCCTGGTGCGGATACTGCGCCTGCAGGGAGCACAGGATGGGCGGGGGTCCCGCTCGCATCGGCGGTGGCGGCAGCAGCGGCCGGAGAGTCACTCCTCCTTCCTGACACTGATCGCGGTCCCACCCGAGCTGAAAGTCAATGCTTTTGTCCTGCGCACGCTCATGGACCCTAGAAGGCCCACACCTGTGCAAATGGCCAGGGCTGCAAGAGCCACACCGACCAACGCCAGGGGCGCCATAAGGGTGCGGAAGTAAGACCTGAAGTATTCCAAGAAACAAGTGTCGATGTCGCGGGACGTGCAACGCAACAAGGGCAACTTGCAGGCAGCGAGCTTGAGCAGGGACACGTACCCGCCGCAGGCAGTTCACGGCCCCCGCTCAACGCCACCATTTGCCTTGTTTGTGAACTGACGAAACATCTGCAACATCTGTGAGTTGTGACAGCCCGCCCACTGCGCCTCTTCCTCACCGTCGCCGACACCAAGGGCTTCGGCAGACCTCTGCCATCGCCCACAGCATCGCGCTCAGTATCGATTGCCAGATACAGGCAGCCGGTAGGAGGCGCCGTTCACCTGCCGCCGGTGAAGGCGACCGCCAAACAGCCAGGAGCAGCGAAGAAAAATGGCCCCACCAAAGCAGAAGTGAGCAGGGATGTCAATGCGGTTACACGCACGCTGACTGGCAGAGCCGCTGCCACTGTTGCCGCTCAACGCTGCCAGTGGTGTTGTGGTTCACTTGCTGCTCCCCTCGACCTGCTGTGCCCAGGAAGCCGCGCAAGGCAGCGCAACAGTCGGACAGCACCGGCAGCTCGGCGTTGGGCCTGCTGGCAGTGGCTGCCGCAGCTGCACTCGGCTTTTGGTGGTGGCGGAAGCGGCAAGCGGGCGACGGCGGCGATGGCGGCAAGGCCGCTGGCGGGCGCTCGGCCTTCAAGTTCCCTGGAGGGTCGCAGGCAGCTGTCCAGGGCCCCAAGGGCAGGCAGGGCAACAACAAGAAGAACAAGGCGCGGCGGCGGGAGGAGAAGGCGCGGCGGGCGGAGAAGCGCGAGAAGTGAGTGCGCCGCGCGACTCAGCGATGCGGGCTGCGTACGCTGCATGTTCTGCGGGCTGCCAATGTCTGTGATGTAGAGTGCCGATGGCGCTTGATGAGGCAGCACGTTGAGGGCGGGCTGCCTGCGTCAGGCCGGCGACTGTCAGCTTAACGTTTGCAGCAACTGCCTGCTGGTCAGTAAGCATGCCTGCCTGATGTGCCATGCCTCTTCTTGTACTCTAACACCAAGACTTGCCGACGCTCCCAGCCCAACATTTTGCCCCATACCATGCTGGCTCGCAGGGCCGCCGAGGCGCCGCAGCAGGCGGGCAAGGCCGACGATCAGCCAGCCTCCACCGCTGTCATCAACTACAGGTGGGCCGGGCCAGGGGCAGGCTTGCTGCTTTTGTGTGCAGTCTGTCCAGTCCAGCCGTACCGGAATGTGCGGCACAGGCGTGCGATGCTGCTCCAGACGTGGCGGTGGCGCCGAGCCGTGCTTTGATCGGCCCACCATTGGTTCCACTGCTGCCTGCGCGCTTGGCTGCTTCTCGCTTCCACAGCAGCTCCTGCCTGGATCTTCCTCGCTCCTGGCTTGCGCCTAACCTGCACTCCCGCTCTCCTCCCCGGCTCTCCTCCCCTGCAGCTACTACGACTCGTCTCGTAAGGACGGCCTCATGCCCGCAGCCCGCAAGCGCACCAACCTGACAGCAGCCGATGCGGTTCAGCTGCAGCAGGATGCAGCGGCGAAATCCAAGGCAGAGGCGGGCAGCAGCAGCGGGCGTCCGCGGTGATCGAGTGCTCTGGCCCTAGCTGGCAGCTTCTGCAAACCTTGGGTCAGTGTGTCGATTTGTCCCGTCTGTAATCTGAGCGAGCTTGTGCAGCATGGCGGCCCCCTTTGCCGACCTGCCCCAATTTTCCATCTCCACTTTCTGGCATGCATGCAAACTGTTCATCAGCTTCCTGGAGGCTCCCGCGATGAGGCAACGCCGCCACGCTCCTTCCCCCGCTCTGCACACTTTTCAGTGGTCCCTGGTGCACCCTGTTGCACGTTGCAAGTGACCAGGCATTGCCTGTGACATTACATCACACAGTAATCCTACACAGGCCTGTCAGTGCACAGGGTGGTGAGCCGGCGCAGGCTCGTGTTGCCTGGCGTGGCCGTGAGGCTCTGCCTGCGTTGGTGCGCATCACCACATGCCGCGGCCCTGCTTGGCGATGGCGCGTTCCCTGCGGTGGTGGTTGGCCATGGACGAC
>KQ481938.1:898085-916163 GCA_001430745.1 Auxenochlorella pyrenoidosa
GCGGCGCCGGCAGCTGCTGGGCTTGAGCGCTTTTTCACCAAGGTGTGTGGGGGGCTGAGAGTGCGCTTGGTGCTGCTGCTGCGGCTGCTGCTGCTGCTGCGCATCTCTGAGTCGTCAAGGTGCCATGCAGCATGCCCACGGCCTGCTTCCTAGGCTCCCCCGCGGCCACAGCCCTCTCGTCAAGGCGGGCCACCAAGCCCTGTGGCGCTCACGCACGCCTCGCGCACCGCCGCAACCCTGCAGGGCGCGGCGGGCACGCCGGCGGTGCCCTCGGCGCTGCGCCCCGACGCGCCGCCATCCGAGCTGCGGGCCCCAGACCGCCTGGTCACGAGCACCGCAGCAGGCGTGTGCGCGGCGGGCGGCGGGCCGGCGGCGGGTGAGCCTATGCTGGCACTGGCTGTGCCCGACAGCATCAGCGGCACGTCAGACCCCTTTTGGCGCCGCCTGCTGCAGCACATAGAGGCAGCGGATGGCAGCCAGACGGTGGCGACTGGCACGGGCGAGCGGGGCTCGCAGCCTGGTGCGCAGCAGGCCGCCAGCCTTGGCTTTGAGGCAGCCTTTGAGCCAGCGGCGCTGGCCCGCCTGGCGGCCGGCATGCCCGCGAGCATCCTGACGGCGCTCGTCACCGGCGCGGCAGCACCCACCACTCCGGCGCCGGCACGTGCGGCCTACCTGCGTTGCCTGGCCGAGGCGACGGCAGCGCTGGCGGCTGCCGAGGCTGAGGCGGCAGGGGACAACCTGTCTGCCTCGCAGCAGGTGTGGGCGCCACGCGGCGCCCCAGCGCCGGCCTCCCTCTCCGAGCTGTGCCTGGAGCCCCAGCTGCTGGCATGCCTGAAGGGCGCAGCAGAGGCGGGGCGCGGCGCCTGCGCGGGCAGCGCGGAAGCGCAGGCTGCGCGCGCGGCGGCAGCAGTGGCGTCGGCGCTCAGGGGCAGCGAAGCATGCAAGGCGGCGCTGCAGGCGGGCAGCGGCTGCGCAGATGCGTGGGCGCAGCTGGAAGCGCTGGCTGCAGCTGACGCGATGGCTGCAGCGCCCATGGAGGCATGAAAAGGACCCGGCTGCCTGTGCTTGTATTGACTTTCTCTCACCATGCACTGCTTGCTTGCGCCTTCGCAGTGACCGTCGCCGCCACGTCAGCGTCATGTCCACTATAAACTGGAATTGTGCTCTCAGAGGGCATCTCGCGGCTCCGCCTCTGCATCAGTTTGAAATTGCATGCATTACAAGTAGAGCGGTCGTCGGCGGCTTTGCAGGCTCAATAACTGCTCGACTCCCCGCGCGGCCCTTTGCGCCGTCGGCAGTTTTGTCCCGCGGTGCAATCGGGGCTCCTGACCAGCCTGCAGGCTCGAATTTTCGACGTGGCGATGGCACAGCCGCCTCCTCCTCTGTGCTGGCACCAGCACAGTGCCAGCGGTGCCGCCAGGACGCAGCCGGCGCAGGGTGGCGATGAACACCTGCTGCCTCTTGGAGATCAGCACCAGGACTGCACACAGGGCATCCAAGCGTGTTTCAAGGTGAGGAAGGATTGACACACTCATGCGCTGAGCCAGACCGTGGTGAATGCTGGCGGCAGCAGGTCGCCACTCGCTGTTGGGCGCAGCCTGGGTCACGCATGGTCTGCCTTGCTCCTCCTGTTTCCCCTGCCATCAGGCTGCGTGGAGCGGAGGGCGCACGACGCATGTGGACATGCAATGCACCCTGGAGGAGCAGCAGCCTTCGCGGGCGCGGGGGCCTGGAGTGCACGAGGATGCAGCTGACGACAGCAGCAGCGAGACAGAAGTGCTGGTGCAGCAGCCTGCCAAGCGGCCACGGTGGGAGCTGCTGCAGCAGGATGATGGGGCTACGCTGCACACGATGTCTCTGCAGCACAGCCACCTGCAGCGGCCGCCTGTCCTCCACCGGCCGCAGCCGCAGCAGCAACTTGTGCCGCAGTTGCGACCTGCTCAAAAACAGCTGCTGCCGCTGCAGCTGCCCCCGGCGCTCTGGCAGGAGCAGCAGCAGCGGCGGCAGCAGCAGCGGCACCACCAGCAGGCACAGACGCAGCACACTGGCCCCCGGGCGCAGCGACAGCCAGTCAAGCTCCACATTCGCAGCCAGCAGGAGCTGCTCGACTCGGGGGACACGCGCTGGGCTGTGGCCCTTGCGGCCGAGCGGCGAGGGCTGGATGCGCAGCTGGCAGCAGCCTGCGAGGCCGAGGCCGGCGCGCCCCTGCCGCGCCTGCTGGCCCGGTGCTCCAGTGGCGTCAGCGCCAGCGGCTGCAGCGCGAGTGCCAGCCGGGGGGGCGGCGGCGGCAGCGGCCAGAGCAGCACTCTGTGCGGCCTGGACCTCCCCGCCCGCAGCGCCTCTGCAGCCAGCACAGGCCTTCAAGCGACGACGCCCTGCAGCAGCGGCGCGCTGCCGCCCGGGCCTCCCAGGCTGGAGGATGAGGCGGCACTGCTGGCAAACATGCTGTCGGTGAGCTGTCCTCTTGACTGCCAGCAGGGGTTGTTCCACGTGCAAGCCCACCCTCCATGCTCTGCTTTTCGTGATTTGCTCCTCAGCCGGGCTGCACCGACCAAGCCCAGTCTGTTGCCGTGCCAGCCCGCCCATTCTTGGCAACAACCGCTCTGAGCATCCTTTTGACGGGCGGCCAGCGTGGCTCCCCTCCCCTCCTGCGCTACTCTTCCAGGGTACGGACTGGGAGATCGCAGCACCCACCGAGGCAGAGCTGCAAGATCTCAGGGCAGAGCTCGGGCTGGATTCTTTCCAGCATTGGCTCTGAGCTGCCTCGCCCGTTCATGCCAGAACAGCCCATCACCCTCTGTCCGCAGCTGGCACCGCGTGCTGAACGATCGACGCCATGCACCTTGCTTTCATTCCCACGCACACTCCCAATTTTGTCCTCCGACAAGCACATCGCGATGCATGCTCACATTTCATTTACAACAATTCACCAATAGTAGCCACGATTTTCAAACATGCGAATATTTGGCATAGTACATAGTATGGCAGGAGAAAACTGAAAGATCGCTGCCGCAGGGTGGGCGTGGCAGGAGGGAGTGGGCAGGAGGAGAGAGGGTGACCATGGCTGCGCTTGCAATGTGGCTGCCATGCGTCAGGGCATCATTGTGTGATGTGAAGGAGGTGTAGCTACAGGGCCCTCTCGACTGTGCGGTGCACAGGCAACGTGTGCAATGAAAGGAGGAGGGTATGGGTTCAGTTTGGAAATGGCCGGGTGCACGGGCTGACGCTCGATAGTTTCCAGCGTGCCAGCTTTGTGCGCGTAAAAGTAAGTGGCCTGTGCCAGTTCGTTGCTCAGTTTGGAGGTTCCTTCCTCAGTTAGGCATGGCGATCAGGGCCTGCGGGGCAGCATGACAGAGAGCACAGCAGATGAGCCGACACCATTAGCCTAGGCCTCAATCGCTGTGCCAGTGGCCAAAATTGTGCCGTAACCCGTCGGCAGCTGTACAGCTGCCGGCAGCTGCCTCAAACACGAGCTGCATCGCCCTGCAGCCGTGCCAGCCCTTCTGTCTGGCTGGCGGCTCCCCTCCCCGCAGGCCACTTTCAAGGCAGCCGGCAAGGCAGGACTCCCGCGCCATGTGCAGAACAAGAAGAAGGGGCGGCCCCCTCACCCGCCTGACCTCCTTGGCGAGCTTGTGCATGGGCCCCCGCAGCGGGCCCCGCCCCTTCTTCTTGTTCTTCTTCTTCTGCGGCGGGGCAGGCGGGGGGGGGAGGGGGTGGAGGGGAGCAGCCGTGTCGGCAGGCGGCAGGGAGCGGCATGCATGCAGGCAGGGCCTACCGCAGGCGTGTCACAGCGGCAGGCCACGCAAACATCGCAGCCAGGCACAGCCTGCTGCTCCTACCTTGCCAGAGGTGCCGTCTGCTGCAGAGAGGTCCACCTCAGAGGCGGTGACCTCGGAGGGCGCAGGCTCCAGCTCCATTGCCGTGTCTGCAGGCGCCAGCTCGGAGGGCGCGTCCTCGGGCACCGCCACTGCGGGCGCAGCCGCGGCGGCCTCCGGAAGGGCGGCCTCCCTCTGCTCGTCAGCCTGGGCGGCAGCATCAAAGGCAGACTCAAGCACAGTGGGGTGGACATCTGGCTCGGAGGCGTGAGCGGGGCTGGCCGCGCGCTGCGCCGGCTCCTCAAGCTCGCCAGCCAGCTCCTCCGCAACCGGCGGCAGCAGTGCCTGCGTGCAAGGGCCAGAGCGCGGGGTGCGAGCAACTCAAGGGGTGTCCCCTGTGCTACATGCTTGGGTGCCGTGTTCTGCCCGAGCAGCCAGCCTGCGGGCGCCCAGCAAGCCGGAGCCGTTGGAATGGGCGATGCGACACCAGGCGATGCGCGGCTGCGGAGTTCCCAAGCATTCATGTGGGGAGAGCTTGCCACGCAGAGGTCCTCATCCTGCAGGCCCCTCACCTCGTCCACTGCCATGCCCGCCTCAGCTGCCTCAAAGCTGCTGTCCAGCTCGGCTGCCCGCCCCTCCGGAAGCGTCTCTGCAAGGCTAGCCAGGGCAGGCTCCCCCGATGCAACCTGCAGCACTACCGCCTCGTCCTCCTCCCCCTCTGAGCCCTGGGACAGCTGAGCGTGGGCGTCTGCAGTGCACAGGAAGGCAAGCCCCTGTGCTGATCAGCCAGCCCAGGTTTGTGCTTGCCGATGCCAAAGCCATGGCAAGCTGGGCGGGGGCTGGGCTTGGCAGGCGAGAGCAGCTGTTGGAGACTTGTAGCTGCGACGGCGATCGCGATTGCAATCAACAGTGCAGGCAGGAACAACAGGCAGCATGCCTTGGGTGCAGTGCTCACACTCACCCGGCAGCAGGCTCTCCCCCTCCCGGCCTGGGGTGTGAGGCGTCACTGGCGAGGCAGACCGCTCGCCTGCAAAGGTGCAATGGGCAGAACGAGGGGTAGAGAGTGGGGCAGAGCCCACGAATTGCATGTGCGAGGGCAGCTGAGTGTGGCGGCTCCCCAGGCGCCCAATGGCAGGCCCGGCCTGCTGTTCCACCACTCCTAACCACCCCCCCCTCCTGGCACCAGGGCCGGCCGAGGCGCCCTTACCGGGCTCTGGGGCGGCCTTGACCAGCTGCGCCCACTCTGCCCCCGCCGCCTCCTCTGCCGCCTCCTCTGCCGCCTCTGACTTGGGCGTAGCCACATCGAACTCATAGTCGCTGTCTGGGTCGGCGTCGGGCGACAGGAGGAGCTGCACATCCCAGAATGGCGGTCCCCCGGGGGCTGAGTGCAGACTGGCTTCAGGGCAGGGCGGGCACGGCCGGCATGCGACGCAGCGCTGTCCGGCACACAGTGCTGCCCGCACAGCAAAGATGGCAGGCAGACAGACGAGGAAGGCGGCAGCGGCAGGTACAGCCAGCCATGTTGATCGGCGCGCACCCTGCACGTGCAAGCACCCACCTGCAGGTCGCCCTCAGCAGCGGTGGGCTCTGGTGCCACGTCCTCCATGCCAGCATCCCCGCAGCCCTTGATGCCTGCCCCCCGCATCAGGGACAGGTTGGGAAGGCTAGGAAGGCTGGGCAGGAAGCGGCGGGCGGGCTGGGCGCCGTCCATGAGCCAGCGCGACACGCGCTGCGCGCGCTGCGGCGGAGGGCGAGAGCAAGGCGGTGGGGGGGAGTCACCGCCATGCTCCAGGAATGGCGTGCCATCCATGCTTGGTCTGCAGACATTAGGCCTTTGCATCACCATGCTCCCACGACGACGGCCCAGCAGCCTGCGCCGCACGACCATACGCCAGCCACTGGGCATCTGGCTGCAGCGCACCTCTGTGCGGCCGATGACGACGGCGCCGACTGCCAGGCCTGCCACACCGGCGGCTCCGCAGGCCAGCAAGCCCCAGCTCTGCACGAAAGGGTGACGATTCGGCTTGTTGGAGCGAGGCACCACGGAGCGGCAAGTTCTACCACCGGTCCCAGAGCGGCCAGAAGCCGGGGGAGGCGGGAAGCCGCAGGGGCGGCGGCGGGGCGGGGGCGGAGGCGGCCGGATACTCGGCCGCCGGCCGGCCGGAACTGTGGACGCACATATCGAGCCTATCGGACATGCGATCGCGGCGGGAGCACGTTGTAGGAGTAACAGCGGGGCTGGACTGGGCAGCACAAGGTGTTCGTGTTGTCAGGACATGTGCCCGAGGATGCCCGGCGGCCTTAAAACGCAATAATTCTCAATCAGAACCTCGCCTGCAAGCCCCGTGCCGCGGCAGAAGTAGAACCCATATCCTCCGTTTGTTGTGTGGCCGCTTTGGAATCCAGCACCGGGCCTAGCCTATGTATGAATTACTTGACAGTAAAGAGGCAAGGAAGACAGGGCACGCGAAAATTCTCACACCTCCAATTCTATGCCCGCCATCGCCATGCTGGCGCCTAGCGTGCGCGCCAGGCGGCAGAAGATCATCCAACGGTCTCTTCTATGCGCTTCGCCGGTGCATCACGCCAGTTTGTGATGCCTGCCGATAAAGGATGTGCAGGGGATCTGCTGCGTTGCCAAATGTGAGGAGCCGCGAAGCGAGGTGGCGCCAGCGGGTGGGTGGTGATGCAAGGCGCCGGCATCCAGCAACATGTACACTCAACAGCATGCTGTGCAGCCACAGGCAGCTGGATAAACACCGACAATCGAGAATTTCATTGCTGGACAGCGAGGGCAGCATCGAGGCAGGAGGGCATGCCTGGCAGCAGTCCCGGCTAGGTGCCGCCCTACCGGCCGGGGTGCTCTTCCGCCTGCTTTGCACGAAACTGCTCGTTGCCCGCTGCGCTTCTGGCGGTGCCCTCAATGTGGCAGCCAGGTGCCATTGACCAATGATACGCCTGGTCATATTGACACTGCTCATGCTTGCCAATGCTGCTTGTTCCACGGACTGGCGGCAGTTTCACGGGCCACTGGCCGCCGCGCGCGCCAAACCTGCACATGCACTGTACAGCAGGCCTAGGCATGCCCTATTGTGTTCACCCTCCAGAAAGTCAGTTCTGGAGCTTTCGTTCTGTTTCCCATCCAGCCTGGCTGTAGAGAGCAGGGTGCCGGCAGCATGTGCTGCAAGTGACCACAGGGGGCAGTGCCTGCAGCTGCTGCGCCATCGGCCCCTCCATGCAGGGCAGCAGTCAGTATCACTTGAAGATTGACTGCTGAATCTTGCAGAACGGTTCGCACGGTGAATCGATCAATTCTTTGGAGCAAGCTCGCATTCCAGAAGCTGCCGAGCAGCAGGCCGCCCTGTGTCGCGGGCCATCAGATGGCCCGCAAGCCCGCAGGCGCTGAAAAGCCCTGGTGATCTCTTGCCTCTTTAGGCTCTATCACTGAAGCAACATCATTTGGCGATGCAATTGGGGTGAAACCGTACAAGAAGGCGTTTCGTAGCAGCAGCAGCCCCCAGGCACTGCATGCAAACCCTTTTGCAGTCACCATGTTCTGACCTCCTCGCGGGCAATCGGCCGGCTCCCCTCCGCAGTGAAGCTGATCTCAGATCCACAGCGAGCCATAAGTATGGGATAGAGAAAGCCCGGCCAGTGGGGAGAGGAGCACGAGCCGGCCAATCAGCACGCACAGCTTGGCCGGAGAGCGCGTCTGGCCTCCCCCCGACGCTCGGCCTCAAAATAGGCAGTTTAGATCATTTCAGGTGGCATTGGATGTCCGGCGGGACAAGCGGCGTGCTGAGTGAACCCCGACGCGTTGGTAGCAGCGGGCGCCTCGCGCCAGGCAACACCTGCCGGGTCCAAGGCTGCCGCCGGCAGCTGGTGGAGAGCTTCAACCAGGTGAGCATAGGATGATCAAAGAAACTGAGCAGGTTGGCTTCATGGGGTGGCAGACTGTGCTCTGCTCAAGGGGACATGCAAGGCGCACGCATTCCGCTCGGCGGGAGATTAGCAGTCTTGCTGACAGAGCTGGATCAACAGCAGTGCCCAGTGAGCCCTGCAACCGCTGCCTGGTCGGCGTTGGCTGCAAACCTTCCATCAGGCTGCTCCCAATTTCGATCTTCACACCAGCGCCATCGATCCCGTGCTCGCCTCCTGCTTGCGCAGCGTTACCGCATCTGCGCATTTCACTACCGCCAGCCATGCATCGATGTGGATGGCGAGCTGGCGCGCTACTGCCAGCAGGCAAGTTGCATAGCCTTGCCTTCCAGGCTGTCTGGTTGCCGTTTCCATGTCAGCCCTGCCGGAGGACACCTCCCGTGAATGCTCTGCCCCGTTGCCGCCTGTCTGTCATGCATGCTTTCCTTCGCGGTTGACTCTCGTCAGCGACAGGCAGCGTGCCCACGGGGCTTTCTCCTGGTCCTGCCAGAGAGTGACAGGCGCACCAGCATGCCACCAACACTCTGCAGTGCGCGCGCTTCCAGCCCGTGGTCTCTTTTGATGGGGAGCGGCGCAGCTGTCGGGAGAGCCTGGAGCGTCATCGCCAGCGGCGGCAGAGGAAGCGGGAGCAGGGGGTTGGGGCTGGGGAAGACGAGGCCGGAGAGGATGCCCTTGAGCTTCAGGGGCAGCAGCCGCAGCAGCAGCGCTGCAAGCGCCAGCAGCTGGAGCAGCAGGCAGAGGCAGCGCAGCACGAGGCGCCGCTGCCGCCACAGGCTCTGCAGCCACCCGCAGCAGCTGTCGCGAACCCGCTGCAGCACCAGACAGCAGCCATGGTAGCGGTGCCCGGCCAACAGTTGTTGGCACCGCTGCAGCCTCAGCAGCAGTCCCTGCCTGCACATGCTGCGCCGCCACCACTGTTTGTGGATCCTACCTCTGCGCACGGCCCGCAGCCAGCAATGCGCCCGCCGGCAGCTATGCTGGTCCCAGCCGAGAGTGGTTTCCACAGCAGGACACCTCTGCTGCCAGCCCACGCATCACAAGCGCATGCAGCGATGCATGCAGAGAGCCCGCCGTCACAGCGGCATGCCCTCGTGCAGCCCTCCCCTGGACAGGCGCAGCTGGCCGTGCCACCACCGCTGCAGCCGCAGCAGGCCGGAGCGAGGCCACAAGCACTGCCGCACCAGCTGCCAGACATGCCACAGCATAGCCAGCAACAGCAGGCACCAGTGCTGCAGCGTGAGTCGCAGCATACGCTGCTTGCGGCCTTGCCAACATCCCAGCCACCCACGCACACAGGCTCTTGGCCTGTCCCACAGCAGCAGCATGGGCGATTGATGCGGCCAGCAGGGGAGCAGGCGGGGCCGTCAGCGTCACTGCCCCAGCAACAGGCTGTTGTATCCGCCCAGCAACTGTCAGTGGGGCTGATGCTGCCGCCTCTGCCTCTCGCACCTCCTGCTAGCACTGCTGTGCAGCCGCAAGGACAGCATGCTCAGCAGGCAGCGCAGCTAGCAGCAGCATCCCTGCTGCGTCTGCAGCAGCCTATTGCACAGCCCACCGCTTGCCTGCAGCAGCACGCGCAGCAAGGGCAGCCTGCGGCCGCTCGTCTGCCGCCAGCTCAACAGCAGACATGGCATGCCCCACAGGCGGCCCGGCCGACAGTGGCCCGGCCGCCAGCAGCCACTTCTGTCCTGCACAAGTCTGCAACGCTGGGCCCTTCAGGACAGATCCTGCCTGCATTGCAACCAGGGCAGATCAGCCTGAACGCCAACAACCTAGGGCAGCAGCGGCAGCAGCCCGCAAGTTATGCGCAGCCACACTCGCAGACAGTGCAACCGCTGCTGCAAGCGCCTCCAGCTTGGCAGCAGCAGCAGCGACCGGCGGCATTGGTCTCTTCCGGGTCAGCTCCAAAGCTACCCGTAGCCCTGCAGCAGCAGCGGCAGCCTTCACAGCAGGGTGCTGCACCAGCTGTGTCTGCTGCCCCAGGTGCCCCGGTTGCGCCTGCTGCAGGACAGCAGGCACAGCTGGTGCAGCGAACACAGCAGGCACAGCAGCACGACCTTCCCTGGTCAACATCTCTCTTCACTCCACAGCAGACTGCAGCGAGCCAGCAGGCTGCACCCCCGGCGGCAGTGCATGCGCCAGCAAATGTGCAAAGGCCCTCTACAAATGGCACCAGCAGCGACGGCAGCAGCAGCATGACACGTGCGCCCTCTGTGGGCACCCATGGGCGCCCGCCACCGGCATGCCGGCCAGAGCTAGTCAGGGAGGCGCTGCGCCAGATCTACCTGCACACTGTGAGTGCAAGGCTGCCCGCAGCACCCCGACCCGCCTGCCTGCCACCCGCCGCTGCCTTTGAGCAGTGCTTGCAATCACGCTGAGCGCGCCCACCCTGCTTCGTCGAGCCTGCCAGCCTGGCCACATTTCAAATCGCACTGCAGCGGCCACCCATGGGGTGGCACCCCTTCAACTCAGGTTGAGCTGCCGCCACTGTCACCCTCCCCGGGGCTGCCCATGTCGCGCTTGCTCCATGCAGGAGCCTCTGAAGGACGACGTGCCCTCCGAGGCAGAGCTGCTGCAGCTGCACGCCGAGCTGGGCCTCTTCTGAGAGCCGGCACCCGCAGCCACGCCGCCCAGCGGCCGCGCCAGCACTGGTGGCGGCAGCGGGCCCTACCACGCTGCGGCCACGGCCCCAGGGCCAGCGGGCAGCTGGCAACTAGGTACAGAACAGTCAGGCTAGAGTACAAGCAAAGCTGCCGCTTGCTGCTTCGCACACAGAGTAGTCTAGCACAATCAGCACTTGACTCGCTGTCAGGGCCGCGTAACTGTAATTTACAGCTCAGTAAAAATAGATGACGTGTGTCAAGGCGCGTTCGGGGGGAGTGTGTCTGTGTGTGTGTATGGTGGTGATAGGGCTGGGGGACAGGCTGGCTGTGAGGGGCCTGCCGGCAGGCTCCCTGCACGCCGGCGGCGCTGCGGCCCGTCACAGGTCCTCGTGCCCCGCCCCCTTCACCAGCTGGTCGTACACGTCCTGCTCCACCTCGTGCACAGTGAAGGCTGCAAGGGGGGGAGGCAGGGGCAGCCACCTCGTGGTGCTCGGTGAAGGCTGCGAGGGGCAGTGGCGGGTGCGGGGCAGCCACCTCGTGCACGGTGAAGGCTGCCAGGGGCAGTGGCAGTGGCAGGGCGGGCGGTTGGGGCACAGGCCCCAGCCCAGGCAGCCACCACAAGAGCTCTGCCCATCCGGCAGCAGAGGCTGGGCGAGCGTGCGGCACCCAGGCGCCTGGCCAGCATGCATACACTGTCCCGGACTCTGTCGGCGCAGGGCTGCGAGCTGCGGGGCAGCCGCCCACACGGCGCCAGAGCTGGGGCTGCAGTGCTGGTGCCGAGATGAGCGGTCACCTGAGGTGTAACGCTTCACTGGGCGGCCATCCTTGTCGATCAGGAACTTCTGCGCAATGAGAAGGCCAAGGGGGCGAGGAGATCTGTTGTTTGAAAGTGTAGACAGGCGCGCAGAGGCATTCCCCAGGGCGGACGGATGCGCTCGCGGTGCAGCCGAACAGGTCCTCGTGTGTTCCAGGAAATGACCTTCCGAACGGCCACCACCACGCCCGCCCGCCCCCCCACCTCAAAGTTCCAAGCAATGTCGGCGCCTAGCGCCTGCCCTGCAGGCAGCAGCAGGGCATGCAGCAAGGGTGAGCTCTCGGGCACTGGCCAGTTGAGGAGTCTGCATGGCAGTGTGCGCGCTGCGCCTGCAGCCACAGAACTGCATGCCTAACAGAAGATTCATTTTTGCCTGCTTGCATGGGGGCGCGCCTTTGCTGCCTGCCTGCGCGTGCGATGGCTGGTGCACGCCCCGCCCCGCCCCCTCGGCCCCACCCCCACCCCCCGCTTGCCTTCTGCCGGCGGCGTCTGCTCCTTGAGCCACCTGAAGATGGGGTGCTGCCCATCGCCGTTGACCTCCACCTTTTGGAACAGCGGGAACTGCACGGCGTAGCGCTCGCCCAGGAACGACTCGATCTCCGGCAGGCTGGCCGGCTCCTGCTCTCCAAACTGCGGCGTGTGTGTGTTGGGGGTTAGGGGGGTGGGTGGGTGGTGTGATGTGGTGGTGGTGGTGGTGGTGTGTGTGGGTGTGTGGGTGGGGTGGGTGGGTGGGTGGGGGGTGACAGGGTGAGGCACAGACCACAAACCACAAGCCCCCTCTTCACAGCCCTCCCCCAGCCCCACCTGGTTGCAGGGGAAGGCCAGCACCTCCAGCCCAAACTCGCGGTACTTGTCATAAGCAGCAGCCAGCCCCTTGTAGTTGGAGTCTGCGCAGCCAGCCAGCAGGGCGCCAGCAGGGCAGTCGGCTCGCCAGCAGGGGCAATGATCTGGGATGTGCAGGGGCCGGTGAGGCCCCAACCAGGGAGGCTGATTCCGCGCCACGCCGCCTCGACGCTCGCAAGACTGTGGCGTGAGACCCTGGAGGCGGTTAGCGCCATCGTTTACTCGGCTGGATCTAACCCCAAGGGAGGCTGCCAGCCTCAATTGGCCCCCCCCCCCCCCCAACCCCCCCCACCCCCACCCCCCACCCACCCACCCACCCACCCACACCACCACCATCCCCAACCCCCTCCTCCCACATGTCGGCGCTGGCAGTCCCCTGCAGGTGCTCTTCATGCAGCGCATCGCAGCCTCGGCCCCGGCCATGATGCACGGCCGCAGCAGGCCGGGCACGGCTGGGCGCGGCTGCCCAGCCGGCACCTCGTTTCAGAATGCATGGTTCATGTGCTCAGGGAGCAGCGCTCGTCGGCTGGTGGTTGGGCAGGTAGAGAGGCCGTAGCATGCTGTCGGCACGCATCAATTGAAGGCAGGGGCCACTGGCCGGTCAGACGCCTCCAAGCTGACATCCTTCAGGAGGTTGCTTCCCTGGCCGACCTCACGCCAAGCGCTGGAGGGGGCACATTGCGCTGCCCCCCGCAGCACATGACTCAGGTCTTCCAGGGAAGCGACTTTTTAAAGGGCCTCAATGCGGGGGCGCTTGGCTGGCCAGTGGGCCCTGCCTTCAGGCGGGTGCGTGATGGTCTGGTGGTGTTGACATCAAGCCCCCCCTCCAGGGCCGCCAAGGACAGCGCGGGACCGCCGAGCCGACAACGCAGTCCACGCAGTCCTCGGCTGCCCTGCCCACCTGTGTAGCCACAGAGGGACGCCACATTCACCACCAGGGTCACCTTGCCCGCAAACTCAGACATGGGCACTGTGCGCCCGTGGCTGTCCACCGCTGGAGGCAGGGAAGGGCGGGCGGGGCAGCAGCAACCTTGATCACAGCGCTGGGAGCGTCCAGACTGGGGCCGGCAGGCGTGCAGGCACTGCAGTAGCGGCTGGCTGCGCAGGTGTGAAGGTAGCACACGCAGCTCTGCAGCCAGTTTGCAGGCTCAGTAGCTGCGCTGCCTGCGCACCCTGCAGGCCGGATGCGTAGAAGCTGGGGCCCTCGCTCTCAGCTGCCTCATCCGCCACAACGGCGCCTGCGAGGTTCGGGGCAGCCATGCACAGGCGGCTGTGGAGCACCCTGGGCTGAGTCAAAGGCGCACGGTACCCATAACTTCGCATTCAGATTTATGCCCTGCCAGTTGGACAAGGCTGACAAGGCTGGAAGCAAACCCCCTCCACAAAAGACCTGCAAGGAGGACCGCCCCCGCCAGCAGCAGCGCCGGTGCCGCCAGTTGCCGCATCGCGCTGCGCTGCAGGTGCGTCGGAAGGAAGCGCGATCGCACGTCTGAGCTACTGAGAGTAGCATGACGCCGCCGAAAGCGAGCCAGGTGCACGCAAAACAAGAAGGATGTTTCACGGCGCCCAGCCCGGCATTGCAGGAGCGTGCGCTGCACAATTTAATGCAACGACACTTGATCAAAGCATCGGAAACCTTGCCCCTCCTGCGGGCTGCACAGAAAGCTCGCACCTGAGACCGGGGTTCTTGCTTGGTCTTGCAGCAGGTGCAGGCGCCAATAAGACTGGTGTGATGAGGCACAAACTAACTACCAGAACTGTGGAGGTGTGCCCAACAACCCTGCCGCACACCAACGGCAAGTGCGGGATTCATATCTGCCTCCAGCAGCAAGCCTGCAGTCCCCTTTCTCTCTCTCCAGCGCAGGTACAGATGAATGGTTACATTGTGTTGGATGGATCAGGCGCGTGGCATGGACGGCTGGCAGTACAGTTTTGGGTCGGTCGGGGGAGAGGAGGGGGAGTGATGGGAGTGCTGGCAGAGACAGTGCCTTGGAGGGTGCCCAGCCACAGCGGGCGGCCGCGTTGCGGAAAACAGGGGGGCGCACAGAGACAGGAGGCTTGCCCCCCGGGCCGCCATGAGGCAGATTCACACGCTAAACCAAAATCCAGGGCGCAGCAAGGTCGCAGGGGGTTGGCATCCCGCTTGCCTGTGCCACGGGGGCGGCAGGCGCAGCGGGCTGCATGAAGGCGCGGGACCAGAAAACTGGGGGAGTCCGAGGAGGCAGGGGCAGGTGGTACAACAAAATTGTGAGGGCAGCAGCCGAAAATCTTCTCTTTTTGGTGTAAGCCAAAACCAGGTGGGGTGTCACGCGCGCGGTTTGTTGGGGGGGGGGGGGGAGGCAGGGGCCCAGACCCGGCCATTCAAGCATTGGCAGCACGGCCGCCAGGCAGCAGAGGGACGGAAGACCAAGACTCAAGACGCACAGCAGCGCGGGAAGCAGCAGGCGGTGCGGCGCACGCGTGCCCAGTCAAGCAGTGCATAGGAGTGGGAAGGAGTGAGACATGGTCGGTGAAAGAATGGCTGTCAGGGCATGGGCACGCGTGACGCCTCGTCTGGCGCCGCGCTGCATAACAGCATGGGGAGGACGGGACGTGACACGGAACAGGGGCTGCTGCCGGCGGTGCACGCGGCGGGGGATGCTTTGTGGACGGGGCCTGGGAGCCCGCTTCTGGGGGCCAGGGGGCCTCGACAGGGGCAGGGGAGCTTGGGGGCTCTGCCCCACACGTGCGGCCCCCGTCAAGGGCCGCCTCAGAAGTCGACGTCCCAGTCCTTGGTCAGGGTCAGGGTGGGCATCTGCTGCATGCTGTCCTTGTCCAGCTTCATGCGCGCGGTCAGCTTGGTGGCGCCGCCGCCGCCCAGGGAGCCAGAGTTGGTCCAGGTCAGCGTGCCCTGCAGGCCACCAGGGGAGCACGTGACACAGCTGTGAGGGCAGGGAAGAGTTGCAAGGAGCCCTCCCGCAAAGCACTGGCCGAAGATGTGAACACACAGGCGAGCGCATGGCCAGCGGTTGGTGCACACAGGCGCCAGCAGCAGCCCCCCACCTCGTTGGAGCCCATGTCGAACACGGCGCGCAGCTTGTTCTCGTCGTCCACCTGCAAGGGGGGGGGGGGGGGGGCTCGGTGAGCAGGAGCAATTCATAAAGGCAGCCGAAGGGGGCCTCGGATCAGGCGAACGATATGCGTCGGACCAGTCGCATGCACGCGGTGCCCGGCCGTGGCATCAAGGCGTAGGCACTGGATCTGTGGTGGGAAACACCGACCGGGGTTGCAAGGTTCCTCCATCCCCCCGCCCCCAGCCCACCCTGTAGGTGACGCCGGCGGAGAGCGACTCGGTGCCCAGGTTGAAGCGGGGCTCCAGCTCAATGTCGTCCTTGCGGTACACCCAGCCCACAATGGCGTTCTTGTGGTCCAGCCTACATGCCGAGGGGAGGAGTTGGGACATCAGGTGCGGCGGCGGCAGCAAGCAGGCCTTGCAAGTGTGGCGCAGAGGGCCAGCGGCTTGCGCAAACAAGGTGCCAGTCAGCGCATCGCGCCTTCCAGCTGCCTGCTCACTTGCTGCCGGGGTTGCACTTGTAGATGACCTTGGCGGAGTTGTTGTCGTCCACGCCCACAGAGCAGTTGATGTAGGTGGCTGCAGGAGAGCAAGGATAGGGGCCAGGGGAGAGGGGTGCGGCGTCGGTGTGTTTTCAAAAAATACGACTGTTGGGGCCGGGAGTCCCACAGCCCTCCCCTAAAGGCTCCATGGCCCATGCCCATCTGAAGCAGACGCAGCTGAGTTTGGCCGCAGAGGCTGCCACCAACAAGAGGATAAGGCGAGACCCGGTAGTCGGGCCCAGGGTAACAACCACGACTGTCGCAGCGACACTCACCCCGCTCCTTGCCCGCCATGTCGGTGATCTTCACCTGCACATCCTTGTCGCGCACCTGCGGGCAGGAATCAGCAGGATGAAGGGGGGGGTGGGATGGGGGGTGGGGCCGTGGGGTGCGGCAGAGGGCAGGCGGTGGGCCCACCGGTCGGGGCCAACCCCAGGCCCTCCAACAGCCAAATTTCCCACCCCCCGCGCTCACAGTGACGCCGCGCTGCACGCGCAGGATGTGGTGGCCGTTGCCCGGCTCGTAGACCGCCTCCAGGCTGCCGTCGGCCAGTTTCATGCCCAGGCGCAGCCCATCCAGCACGTCGCCGCCGCGCACGCCCTTGTCGGTCACGCTGCAGGGGAAAACCATGGGGTGAGGCCCGATGAGTGTCGGAGCGGGGCTGGGGGCCTTCCGTGGCCTCAACCACTGTGGTGTGGTGCGGGATTCCCACGATTCAAGGTCCTACCTGACGCTGTAGGTCGCGTTGCCATGATCGGTGCTGGCCTTGAGGCTCCCAGACAGGTTCTGGGCGCTGTCGCTGTGAATAGCGGGGCACAGGACGAACTTCATGGTCTCCGAGCGGTTGTTTGGGCAGACGGAGGGCAGCGCCTAAGCGGGAGGGTGTCCAGAGCCAGATGGGAAGGAGAAATGGGTGTCGGAGTGGGTGGGTGGGGTTGAAATGGGCCCGGGCCTGCTGTGCTGCGTGATCCAGGGGATTGTGCCAACAGCTCGTTTCGGAAATGCAGATTATTGAGTCTTTGGGCTCCGCGAGACTTTCGGGCATGCCTTGCAAGAGGTAGAGAGCTGTCTGGGACAGGCTGCAGGCGCTGCAAGCCCTGGGGCCGGCGGCGGCGCCACTCCCGCCGCCTCCACCCCGCAGCCTTGCACAGGCCTTGCAGGCCTGTCTCCGCCGTTTGGCGCCCAAAGAATGGGCTCAGGTCGCTGAAATGGCCATGCATGGAGGGAAGCATGGTCGGTGCATCATGCATCAAGCGGCCACCGCGGCCGACGCCGGGGTTCTGCTACCCTTGAGCTGGGCCGGGCGGCTGTAGCCAGCCTCTGAACCGCACTTCGTCTGCTTGTGTGGTGCTCAGCTGTTTTGCGTGACAAGCTCACAGTCTGCAGGATTACATACATGCATGCATGCCAAATAGTGCAGGCTGCGTCTTGCACCGCCCTGATGCCGCCGCAGTGGTGCTGAAGCTCCACAAGTTGATGTCAACAGGTAGTTTGCTATGCCAACCAGCAGGCATGTATGCATATTATCACAATGTGTACACAGCAAGCATGTTTGCAATCCGAATGGGCAGCTGCGCAGCATGCATGCATTATGCATGCGGTACCATGCACCCTGACCAGCTGAGAGGTTTCAAGGGGGCACGGAGTGCATGCATGGCAAACACCCTGCAGCACCAACGACAGACAACCTGCGAGACAGCCCTGGCCGGCACCCTGCTGTCAAAGCTCAGTAGAGGCGGGGTGCCAGATAGCTGCCGGCTGCACTGCCATTTGCAATCTGTCGCTGCAAGGCCCCCTACTGCATGTGCGCCAACGCGCTGCAGCGTGGCCCTGCTTGCTACTCTCCCAGTCGGCCCTCCACTTTCATGACCTCCCTTGGTGAAGTCCCCAACACCCTTTGTGCTGCCTGCTTCAGAACACATGCCCGCTCTGTGCTCCTATGCTCACCCTGCTGGTGGCGACATGCTGCTGCGTTCTGAGGGCATGGCCTGGGAGGCAGGCTGCATTCGATATATGCAGCCATTTCCAACCTTCCGAGGTTAGCAGGCAAGCAGATGCGGCAGCCCATCAAGCAGGCACATCACAAAACGCGTTCGTTTCCCAGCCATGGGCAGCCGCAGGTCCTGATCATGGCAGCAGACGTCCTGGGCCTTGCTGCCAACGCGGTCCTGATGCACTGCCACCATATTCTGGTTGCTTGCACTGATTTGGGCACGTGTGCTGCGCTTCTTGCACATACCCCCAAGCCAAGTAAATGCAATAATCTGATAGCAGCAAAAGGAGCCAATTTGCTGCCGTGCCAAGCCAAGCGAGTGGATGCCAGGCCGCATCGCAGCCAGCAGCCCCGCAGCCGCGCCTGGGCGCGGGTCAGGCAACCAGGTCTGAGATGGGCTTGCGGTCCATGGCCGTCATGGCCTGCCGCGCGCTCTTGCGCAGCGGCGGCAGCAGCGTGTCGCAAAAGGCCACCTGC
>KQ481938.1:966720-983412 GCA_001430745.1 Auxenochlorella pyrenoidosa
CCGTCCATGGACATCATGAGGACTGGGCACGAGGTGCCGGATGGGCAGGAGCGCTGCATGGCCTTCAGCCGGGAGGAGCCGGCCGCCGGCAGCGCACCGGGGTTGGAGGTGGCGGTGGGGCCGCCGGCAAAGATGAGCGGTGCGGAGCCGGCGGCGGGGTCCCAGGGCTTCCCAGCCTCCTCCTTCCGCTCCTGCAGCGCAGGGCCAGGCATGTGGGTTGACAGGCACCCAGGCTAGGCATGCCAGGGTGCACACACACAGTTGCCACCAGTGTACGCCTCCAGTGCCATCTGCATGCCCGGTCCTTCCACCTCAGCGCGGCATGCTAGGCGCTGCCTGGCGGGGGCCCCGGTGGAGGCCCCACCTGCCAGGTGACGGGCACCCCCGACTGGCGCAGCATCTCCAGGATGTTGGTGCCGCCCAGCTCGTACGACAGCGAGAAGCCCAGCACATCAAACTCGTCCAGCGGGCGGCGCGACTCGACGCCAAACAGGCGCCGCCCGTACCTGGCCAGCAGGGCCTGCGCAGGAGAGCCGCGGTGGTGCCGCAAGCGTGGGCAGCTTGTGCACGACCAGTAGGGAGAGGCAGCGCAACTGGCGCTGCCGCTGCCTGGCCAGCAGCAGCATAGCGCTGCCAGGCCACCACCAATCAGCAGCGCGCACGTGCTGCGCTGCCGCGCGCCACCCACCAGCCCGCCCACCTGCATGTCGTCGCCCGGATAATAAGCTCGGTCACAGAGCAGGCCCTCCTGCTGGTTCAGGATGGAGTACAGGATGATGTGGCCCAGGTTGGACGCCCCCACTGCAGGCAGGGGGGTGCAGGCCGGGGGGGCGGAGGGCTTCAAAGCGGGAGGGCGAGCAGGGCGGAGCCCTCGTGCATCTGCTGGGACATGCAACACACTGGCTGCGCAGAGGGACGTGCCCACAGCTAACGGCCCAGCTGCATGGTCGCTAGCTGCTGCCACCACGATGCCGGGGATGGAGGGGGGCAAGGCAAGCGGGCGGGCGGCGCCTGCCTTCGTAAATCTCAGGGTAGGTGAGCGCAAACCGGATGTCTGCCTGCTCCCAGGGCTTGTGCACAGCGCCAAACTCGTTTCCCAGGTAGCGGGCCGGGGACTGCAGGTTGTAACAGAGCAGGGCATGGGGTGGATGCGTTGGGTGCACTGCCACATGCAGTCGGCTGGGCTGCCACCTCATCCGGCAGGCTGAACAGGGCGGGTGGCTCCCACCGACAGCGCCATCATTGGGCCGAACACCCCAGCACAATGACTTCGCAAGCAATGCTTGACACCCTTTCCGCATGCAGCTGTCCTCCATGTGGGCGCAAAGCACCAGCCCACCCTAGGGCACCTGCCCACCTGCAGCTTCATCCACTCGGCCCGAGGGATGCCATAGATGTCGCCGGTGCCGGCCCGCAGCATGCGCTCCTCCCGGGCCTCCGCCTCTGTGCCGCTGGGCTGCGCCGGCGCTGCGGGCAAGTCCACCTGGGGGGCGGCAGCGGCTGCCGGGCAAACCTGCTGGCGCCGCCGGCGGGGCGGCACGCGGCCGGGCGCAGCGGCCAGCCTGCGACGTTTGGCGGGGGTTCGCCCGTTTGGGGATCTACAACGACCTCTTCTCCGCAAATGCACTCTCTTAGCAGCGGTGGCAAGACAGAAAGAGCCCTCACCTTGCGGCAGAGGCAGGCAGCAGGCAGCCGCCTGCAGCGGCGCCCAGCAGCATTCTGATGTAGCACAAACTATCCAAGAGAAATTATGAGCACCAGAGAAGGCCCTGCAAGCCCCTGCCCGCGGCAAGCCAAAATGAACAGAAGCCCGTGGCCAGCGGGCGGTCTTGTTGTATAGACGACTCTCAACTGAAAGGTAACGGAATACAGTGGCGAGGAGCAATGCCGAAATGACTCGATCTTGGCGAAGAACCCTGCTGCGAAAGGCACAGCACCAGACAGGCCGAAAGGCACGCTGAAAGGCCTTAATTTGCATGATTGTTCAATGCATGTATGCTCGGATCATGTGGCCGACATCCCCAACAGTCCCGACGCCCGCAGGCGGCAGCACAGCCGCAAGTGCCGTGCGGCTAGCTGCGCTCTCGGCTCTTTTGGCCGCAGCGGTGCTCCAGCTGCGCAGACTTAGACGATTGCAAGCCGATCTGCAACGCGCCGAGGTTAGAGCATGCCCCTGTACGGCGAATGTGCTGCCGGCAGTGGCGCCAGCGTTGTGCAGCCGCCCCAGTGTTGTTCGGTCGTTCAGAGTGTTTTTGCATGAGCTGCCAGCCACCTGCCTGATGATGATGTCATCAGACTGCACACCTTCTGCTTGCAGGAGGAAGCTCGATTTGCGGCAGAGGAGCGTCGGGCAGAGCGTGCGGGACGGGTCAAAGCAGAGGTATGGTGGGGATGGGCTGCCCTGCCAGAGAACCAGGTGAACAGGAAGGTCCCTGTCCCGTTGCCAGCACCCCACTGGCATACCCACTGAGGTATTTACCACCCCCACCCTCCCTTGTATGCAGCGGGAGCTCCGCCAGCTGCAGCTGCGGCTGGGGCAGCTCAGCCAAGGCGGCCCTGCAGGCCCCAGCCATGTCCCCGAAGGTGCATCGGCATCAGCAGACAACAGCAGCGGCGGTGCTGCAGCCGGCGACAGCAGCGACAAGCTGGACTGGCAGTCCACTGCCTTCCCCATGCGCCCCATCGGCCTGCTGCGCTCCTGCTTCTCCCGCCGCAACGGCACGCCGCGGCAGCCGCTGCTGGTGCCCGCTGCGCGCGCCACGCTCACGCTGCGCCCCGAGCTCAGCGCCGACTTCTTCGAGGGGCTGCAGGGCTACTCCCATTGCTGGGTGCGCTGCGCGGCCCGGCCTGCTGTGCGCGCTGTGCAGAGCCCGAGCTGCAGCTTCTGGCTCGCTCCCGCCCCGGAGGCGCCGCCGGCACACCTGCGCTGCAGGTCGGTCGGCCTCATGCAGCCTGCCCGCCCCCACCAGCCCCTGGCCGCCCTCCCCCCCGCCCTCCCCTCCAGGTGCTGTACGTGTTCCACGAGAACACAGACCTTCAGCGGCTGTGGCAGCCCGGTCGGGACTCAGGCGTGCGCGCCAAGATCAGGCAAGGTTTTAGTTCAGCCACTAGGGGCATGCCATGGCGCAGGGGCAGGCCTGGGGCCACAGGACCCGGGCCCGGCTGCTCATTGCTCCTGCGCCGGGTCCGCAAGCTGGGGGGCCGTGCACTGCCGTCAGCAAGTTCTTTTGGTTGTGATACATGCTCGGGGCTGCAGACTGCAAGGCCATGGCGTTTAGTTTCCATGCCCTGCAGGGTGCCTCGGCTGGACGGAAGCAAGCTTGGGGTGTTTGCGACCCGCTCGCCCCACAGGTGGGGAAGGGGGTCTGGACCCACCTGCCTTTTTGGGCTAGCGTAGGTTGACGCCCGCCATGCATGCTGCATCCAGGCAATGGAGCTGGCGCCGCCTCCTTTCCCTAAGCGCGCGTCCAAGCACCCCGCTGCCTGCTCCCCTTCCCTGCGCCCCAGGCCGTGCCCCATCGGGCTGAGCGTGGCGCGCGTGGTGTGCGTGGAGGGCCGCACGCTCACGCTGGCAGGCGCCGACATTGTGGACGGCAGCCCCGTCCTGGACATCAAGCCGTTTGTGCCCTTCTGTGACAACGTGCCGGCGGCTGCGGCGCCCGCCTGGGTGGCAGCGCAGGTAGGATGCCCCACCCACTCGCCTCACGCCCCGCTTGGACGGAATGCAGCGCGCAATATTAGTTTCAGATTTGGGGAGCAGACTGGAGGCTGCAATGCCGTGCATCGTGTCGCACACGGCCTGCTTTGGCCTGCTTGCTGCTATGCTTCTGCCTCCGCGCTCCTCTCACTCTTGCCTGGCTCCACGCAGGCCGAGGACGAGCCGCTGCTCATCGGGCAGCTGCGCATCCCGCCCGCCGCCGAGGACGCGCTGCGGCGCTGCTGGGGCCGGCTGGGCACGCGCTCGCTGTACCGCAGCTTTGAGCAGTACCGACAGCTGGTGGCAGAGGTGAGGCACCCATGCAATTGCACGCGTGCACGGTCACTCAGGGCTTGCAGCCTGAGGGGTGTGTGCGCTGACGGAATGCAACCCATGCCTGCCAGACTCCCTGAAGCGCACATTGAGAAAGTGCCTTGATGTTGTTTGCACCTGGCCTGCCTATCTCAATCACCCTGTTCCCCCCAGGTGTTATCACGAGACATCCGCAGCGTGACCCAGCGCATCAAGGTGCCACAGCGTGCGCAGCATGGCGGCCCCGCCGCGCTCAGCAGCACTGCGGGCACGGCTGCCGCGGCGGCTGCAGGCGCAGGACTGGAGACAGCAGCAGGGGACCGGCAGCACGAGGCGGCGGAGCAGGGGGAGGGCTTCTGGAAGGTGGTGCTGGATGGCATCCAGATCAGCTATGACGTGGAGGACGGCAGCAGCAACGTGGTCCTGCGCAGCGCGACGCTGGCGTAGCATCCTTGCCCGCCCTTCTCATCAACACACCTTGCACACTCCTCCAGCTTTGATCAGCTTGCACGCCCATCGACCCATCAGATTGTGCACTTGTGGTGTGAGTGACAGCTTTAACCAGGCATGGATGTAGGGCCACCAGGCAGACTGGGTGGAACAGTGTGACAGGAAGGGCAGGGCAGTGCATACAGCCCTGCTAGCCTGGCACCCAACAGCTGACCTCTGCCGCTGCTGCTGCGAGGACGGCGTGGCACAGCTCCAAAGGCAGCTGCACGCTTCTGCCACGAGGCTGCAGGGTCGGCCCACGCCCGCGCAGCGCTAGGAGTGCTGCGCCAGCTGCCGCCCGCAATGCAGCGGGCCAGCGGGCATGCGCAGCGGGGCTCCAGCGCGGCAGGCCCGCTGCCAGCTGCAGGGTGGGATACACCAAGCCCAGGCAGGGCCAGGCTCTGCCCTGCAGCACTTGCTGGGCCGACTCTGGGGGGCCGGCAGGGCTGGTACCTTCCCACAGAGAGGGGTCCTGCTCAGCCAGGAAGCGGGAGCAGGGGGCGCCCGCCCCAGCCAGCAGCTCGACGAGGCACAGCAGCTCGCGCTCGGTAGTGGCGGCGGCATTTCGCGCCTCCTCTGCCGCCAGCTGGATCTGCACAGGACGTCAGACCCAAGCCGAGAAGGCACATTCATCACTGCCACGAGGTGCTGTTCTCGGTGCTGCTCTGGGGCCAACTCTGGGACAATCAAAGGCATGGCTGGCCCCCCGCCCCAGCCTGCAGCAGCTGCCTGCTCACCAGCCGTGTATCTGTACAGAGGGACAGCACGATGTCCAGAGCGGACTCTCCTTGCCCGTTGGGGGCATCGGCACTCGCCCCCGCTGCCAGCAGCAGCCGGCAGCGTGCGATGTCCAGCCGACCAGCAGCCACCAAGAGCGGCACCTCCCCGCAGCCTGCTGGGACTCCATCAGCTGGGCAGCCTGCTGCTAGCAGGAGCTTCAGAGCGGCTGGGGAAGAGTGCCGCACTGCGTAGCAGGCAGGGTTGGTGCGCAGGCGCTCAGCCAGGGCTGCCACATCCAGCAGACGGCCTCCTGGTCGCACTGCATGCTGCTTTGCGCGCTCGTCTCGTCCTCCGGCACCATCGGGAACAGTGGCGGCTGGCGCACGGCCCTCGGGCTCGTGCAGCAGCAGTTTGGCCAGCAGCGCTTCGCTGCCCGGCTGCAGGGCAGCTTCCAGCAGGCGCATGGCGCCGCAAGCATCCCCTGGGCAGTTTGGGTCGAGCCCTGCTTGCAGGGGGGAGACACACAGAGGCAGATTTAGGCAGATGAGCCCTCCCCTGCAACCTGAGGGGGCTTCAACTAGCAGGCTGCTCGCCCACATCTCATGTACAGCAGTCCAGCCCCGGAGCCTGCCCACCAACCTGCAGCCAGCAGCGCAGCCAGCATGTGCCCATTGCCATGCTCCACAGCCGCCAGCGACGGGCGCAGGTTGCAGCATCGCAGGCCGCCGGCTAGCAGCGCCGACACAGCATCTGCCCTGTGGTCGGCGATGGCGCGCCCCAGACTGTGGCTGCTGAGCCCTGCAGCCCTGGCGCCTGCTTTCAGCAGGGCCATCATAATGCAGTAGTTGCTGCTATGAGCAGCAATGCCCAGTGGGCAGGTGTGGTGCGCAAGCGCCCTGTGCAGCGCAGCCCTGCTGCCCCAGGGAGCATCTTCCGTTGGCCCCTCACAGCTACCGCTGCCGCAGCTAGGGCAGCGACCTGCGCCCGGGTCGGCGCCGCCGGACAGCAGCAGCTGCACACCTGGCAAGCTGCCAGCTGCTGTTGCCAGTGCTAAGGGAGTGCGGCCAGAGCCGTCGAAAGCCTCCATAGCTGCCGTGCTGTTGCAGAGCAGGCCAATGCCGGCCAGGGCTTGCAGCGCCTGCAGGGCATTAAGGCTGCTGTTGCCGCGGCTGCCGTCCTTGCCCGACAGGTGGCGACAGATAGCGTGGAGGGCCGTTGTCCCATCGCTTGCGGCCACATTAATAAGGCCAGGGCGGTGCTGTATCAGGCACAGCAGCGCAGGAATGCTGCAAGGATCCCTACAGGCTGCCTCTGCAGCTGTGTGAATGGCGGTGCACCCACAACGATCTATCACTGTGGCGTCTGCACCTGCATTGAGCAGCAGGCAGACCAGCTGGGGCGCTCCGCCAGGCACTGCAGCTGCGGCATGCAGCGGGGTCTGCCCGCCCTGCTTCTCGGCAGTGTTGGCATCTGCCCCCGCCTGCAGCAGCTGCTCGGCTGCTCCCAGCTTGCCGCGCGCAGCTGCGCAGAACAGGGCCGTTCGGCCGTCCAGGGTGGGCGTGTCAACCAAGTGAGGCTCGTGCATCAGCAGTGCTGCCAGGGTGCGGTGCTGCCCTGCACTGGCTGCATTGTGTATGGGAAGCAGCCCGTCTTTGCTGGGCTGGCGTACATCCGTTGGCTGCTGAGGTGTGCATCGCAGGACTGGCCTGGCGCGCATCAAAGGAGCGCCAGCGGCAAAGGCGGCGGTGGCGCCGGCGGCAGTAGAGGTGCAGCATGCCACAGCTGCGCCTTGCAGACTGCTTACAGCATTGCATTCAGGAGCATATCGCCCACAAACCGCCAGAGCCTTGAGCTCCAGGCGATGGCGCCCCATTGGAGAAGCGGCGGCGGCAGCGGCAGCAAGTGCAGCACAGCCGGGCCGGGCGCGCCTCTTGCAGACCAGGCGGTGTCGAAGCAATGTAACGAGATGTAGGGAGCGAGAAACAAGGCAGAGGAGTCCTGATGCTGCGCAAGGGTTTTTGCCAAGCAACATGAGTGGACTGCAGGCCTTGTTTCCTAGTGCATCGCACTTCTGATTCGAACATCGAGTCAAACCTTGCAGTCAACGGCATTCAGCGACATTATGGTGGCCACCCAGTGGGCAACCTTCCAGCAGAACGCCGCCCTGCCTGCGCGCGCTGCCCAAAGCGCGAGCATATCAGTTGCTGCTGGCAGAAGGCGCCCCAAGCTGGTCATACACGCTGCCAGCGACTCTGCCGCCGCCGCCGTCTCCCCTGCCACTGCGCCGCCGTCTGCGATGTTGGCGCTGAAAGAGTGGGCGCCAACGTGCGCGGCCATTGCAGCGGGCGAGCAGACGGTGCGTGTAAATCTCAAGGGCGGGGCAAGGGCCCATGCTGCTCGCAGCCGACTTGCCGGCTGCTCGTGCGTGCGTTGCGCCAGCACCCCTTGCTCTGGTTGGAGGCACACCACAACGCGGCTCTCGGCCTGCTCGGCTGGCCAGGTATGTGCCCTGACTGCCCTGCACGTCTGCTTCTGCCCACAGATCTTGCTGCGTAAGGGGGGCATCAAGGAGCCGACCTTTAAGCCGGCTGCGCGCGAGTTCATGCTCTTCCCCACGAGCTTCCACACCGACGCCCAGGCGAGGCGGTCGGCAGCGCCAGCCGGGCGCGTGCGATCAGGAGCTGAGGGGGCGCTGCTGCTTCCCGCGACTACGCTCCTGACCTGCACCACCGCCACCTGCCATACACCAGCAGGGGGCCTGAGCATCATCCCTGCTCTTCAGCCGAGCCGCTCGCCCCCGCCTCTAAGACGCCCCCTCAAGCCCCCCCCCCCCCCCCCCCCCCCGCTGTGCTGCAGCTGCTCAAGCCCGACGCCGCGCAGCGCTACGCGGCCGAGTGCGCGTTCGATCCCAAGGCGCAGCCCGTGCTGCGCTTTGGCACGTGGGCCACCCTCACGGGGGCGTGGACCACGGCAGACCCCGAGGTGCTGCACCTGCTGGATGGCCTGCATGTCTGGGCGCCCGGCTTCCTGGTGAGGCCGCCACTCATCTCCACCCCCCTCGCGCCTGCCTTGGGTTTCAATTGAGCACCAAACATGAGCGCTGTCGCCGCTGCATATGAGCTGAGGCCTGGGACATGCAGCCAGCAAGCGGGTGGCCCCTGCATCTCCCTGGTCTGCGGCGTGCCTCGGTGCTGGAGGACCCGCGCTGGCCTCTGCTGCCTCCCCACCTGCCCCTCCTCCCTGCTGGGTGCCCTGCCCTTGTGTCTGGTGTCAGCCTCACGACCACCCTCGCAGCGCCGCCCCACTGGCGCAGGAGAACCGGCTGCGCTGGCGCAGCACCCAGCCCATCACGGTGCTGGAGCTGCGCGCGGCGCGCCTGCCCCAGCCGCTGGAGCTGCTTCCCCGGGAGGACTTCTGGGGCTGCTTCTCCTGGCTGGACCTGGCGGCGGCACCCAAGGGCAGCAGCACGGAGGAGCAGCGACAGCTGGCAGAGGCGGCGTCATCCGCGGCAAAGGCAGCGGCGGCGGCGGCGGCGCCCGCGCTGGACGATGCGACCTTTGCCGAGCGCCAGGCGCTGTGCCGGCGGCAGCTGGCGCAGCTGGCAGACCTGCAGGAGCTGCCGCTGCCGTGATCCACCCCCTGCACCTCTGTGCTGTGGTGCTGGCCCCTGCTCTTGCCCGCGCCTGCCTCTCATAGCTCTGCTCTCCTGACTGGTCCCATGTATTTTAACCCCCTGCTGCCCGCCTGGGCAGTCCTGTGACCAGGGTTGTGGCTCGCTCCTTGACTCATTTCATGTTACAGGTATGTTTGGGAGCAAACAAGGCGCCTTTGCTGGCATTGGTCGGCGCACGGGGCACCAGGAGCATCAGGCGCCAGCGCTCCCCGCCCAGCTCGGCATGGTGGTCATACAGACATAAGAGAGGCCTACCTAGGAACGATGAAGAAGCAACGCAGCAGGGCTGGCTAGCTAGCTGTCTTGGGAGGCAAGGAAAGGGAGGAAAAATCAATGGCATCATTCACAAAATCTCAGGGTTGGGAGGACGAATCACAAATGCAGTTCAAGCGGCTGGCAGGCACAAAAGAAGGCAAGAGCAGGGCATAGCACATTACGAATGCTGTCTGGCGAGCATGGCAGATGATGGTTTCAATGGGCATGGGAGGACCCAGCAGCTAAAGGGCCACACGTGGGCATGTCGCAGCTGTCTTGAGTTTGTACAGGCTGAACAGGCGGCAGCACGGTCTTGAACAGCCGGCTGCCTATTTCCAGTCTGAGCGCTGCAGCGCCTGGGCTGCGCTCAGTCAAAGCCGCGGTTGGCGCGCGCCTGGGCCACGCGCTGCAGCGCAATCACAAAGGCGGCGGTGCGCAGGGGCAGGCCCTTGCTGCATGCCACCTCCCAGATGCCGCGGAAGGCTTCGCTCATGGCTGCAGTAGCAGGGAGATGGGCAGAGACACTAGGGAGGGTCACAGGGTTTCTCCGCAAAGCCCCGGCAGAGCTGCCGCCTGCTGTCCCGACCAGCGTGCGGCCATCCTGCAACTGCCTCTCCTCGCGATTCTGGGCCCCTGACGCGCTGCCTGCTTGCCCCTGCTCCCCACCCTGTGCGCCCCGCGGGCAACCCCCCTCCACTCACCCCGGTCCAGCTTGGCATTCACCTCCTCCTCCGTCCAGCGGTAGCTTTGCAGGTTCTGTGTCCACTCAAAGTAGGACACCGTCACGCCGCCGCCGTTGCAGTAGCTGCGGGGGACGGACGAGGAAGGGGGTCGGTCCCAGGTGGACAGCTTGCTGCCTCCTGCAGGCAGGCGCCCCTTGCCCACTGCCCCATGTGCCTGGCAAGGTGATGCTGGTGCTGTGCCGAACTCAGTCACCACGCCAGCATGGTGATAAGCCTGCCCGGCCCACACCATGGCGACGGCCATGCCAGGTCGACCTGGCCACCCTTGGAGCTCACATGTCGGGCAGCACGGTGATGCCGCGCCGGCGCAGCACCTGGTCGCCATCCGGGGTGATGGGGCCGTTGGCAGCCTCGGCCACAATCTGCAGGGCAGCGTCGGGAGCGGAAGAAGTGGGGACGGTCTGCATACCTGCCTGGGCATGGTTCTGAGGTGCATCCGTGCAGCCCGCTCAGGTGATGGCCACAAACACTGCAGCTGCACACCGCCAGGCAGGCTGCAGGCACACCGGCGGGCTCGCCGCACCGTGCACTGGAGAGCTCCCGCATTGGCCTCCGTGATCACGCCGCCAATGGCAGCGGGGATCAGCACGTCGCAGGGCACGGTCAGGATGCGCTCCTTTGGCATCTCGGCGCCACCGGGAAAGCCCGCAAGGCTGCAATGGGACATAGTGCTCAGCCCAGGGCATCGTGACTGCTGAAGAGAGCAGCAGAGTAGAGGCAGGTGTTGTGACACACACGGTCCTCCTGGCCCAGGCCCAGGCCCGAACCCAGGCAACTCTCCGCCGGCACACCCACCCACCTGCCGCCGCCGGCCATGTGCTGCACCAGGGCGGGGATGTCCAGGCCGGCCCCTGCCGCCACGGCGCCGTAAGCGTCTGCCACTGCCACCACGCGGCCACCCTGCTCGTGCAGGATGCGGGCTGCCCAGGACCCCACGTTGCCAAAGCCCTGCAGTGATTGATGCAGGAGGAGGAGATGAGGCGTGCAGGAGCTGGTTCTGACGGGAAGGCCAGTGCATGCCGCCTCGGGCTGGGTGCCCGGGTCCGCTGACGCCTGCTGCCTGCAGAAAGATGGCCAGCCACAGCGCAGGCATCACCCGGCAGCACATCCCACCTGGATGACGAAGGTCTTTCCCATGATGCCGCCCAGCCCCTGCGCCTTGAGCAGCTCACGGATGGCGATCACGGTGCCACGCCCCGTGGCCGCCTCGCGCCCCAGGGAGCCATGCAGGTGCACCGGCTGCAGCGGGAAACAGGCCCACAAGGCGCTTTGAAGTAGGCACAGACCCTTTCTTCAAGACATTGGGCAGGCAGGCAGGCAGGCAGGCAGGAATGCTGGGTGAGCTGGCTGTGGAGACTAGCGGCCTCCCCATCAGCCCCAGCCACTGGCATGCAGTAATCAACAAGTTCGGCGGCTCTTACCTTTCCAGTCACGATGGAGGGGGTGAAGCCGGCGGCCTTGGAGAACTCGTCCATGAACCAGCCCATCTCGCGGGCGCCCTGCATGGCAGGCAGGCACAGCAGAAGGTGTCATCCACGCGAGCGTCGCCATTCAAGCGAGGGCCAGTTGTGACTCCTCCGCTGTGCAGCGCTGCATTTGCATGCAGTGATGCAGAACCAGGAGCGCCTCTGGCTGCCGCTCTCACAGTGTTCATGTCTGGGGCGGGGATGTCGCCGTGGGCGCCGAGCACGGGGCGCAGCGCCTGCAGCGCATGCGGGTAAGGGGGCCGTGAGCCTGCCGGCCTTTCGAGCAGCACCCTACACACCCCCTGTTCAAGCAGGTGTGCCGTCCACTAAGCACGCTGTATGGTACGCAAGACACATCCAGAAAGCTGTCTGGTGCCAGCAGACAGGGAGGCTGCAATGGCAGCAGGCGGGTTGAGAGGCAGGCGGGCGGGCACCTGCACCAGCTTGCGGGTGAGCGCCTCGAGCTCGCGCTCCGACAGCTGGCGCGGGTCGCAGCAGATGCCGCCCTTGGCGCCGCCAAAGGGGATGTCCATGACGGCGGTCTTCCAGGTCATGAGGGAGGCCAGGCTGCGGGGGGGTGGTGTGGGGTTGCGTGGCCGCTGGGCGGTTGGAAGGGAGCTGTGTTTCAAACACCGCATGCGGCCAGGCAGGAGGTGTGGGGAAGCAGACCACCCTCCACGGCAGCGCAAGCTGCACCAGCACAGTCCGGGGGGCCCGCCAGTTGCAGGGAGCTGGCGGGCTGGGCCTGGGCTTTGCTGGGCGCCGCCGGCCCTCCCAGGCGCACCCCCCCCCCACCTGCGCACGTCGTCCAGGTCAACCTCTGGGCTGTACCGCAGGCCGCCCTTGAATGGGCCGCGCGAGTCGTCGTGCTGCACACGGAAGGCGTGGAAGGTGGCCAGCTGCAGGGTGCGGGGGGACGGGGGCACGGGGGGAGGGGAGGGGAGGGGTGGGGACCAGGCGTGCCCCAGGGCGGCGTGTGTGAAAAAGCAGACAGGAACCCAAGCTTGCTTTGCCTGACCTGCTGCACTTGGTTGGCCGCAAGCCGCCACCTCACATGGGAAGAGGCGCCGTGCGCAACGCAAGGCAGCCCGTACTTCCCCCCACATGCTCCCTCACCTCGCCGCTGTCGCGCCGGATGGCCAGCTCAACCGCCACCTCGCGCTGGGGGGTGAGCAGCAGGCGGCGCATCGCTGGGGGGAAGTCCAGGTGGTCCAGCGCCTGCAGGGAGTGGCCAGGAAGGGGTGGATGCAGGGGGTTGGTCCGCCATCTACAGGGCAGTTGAGGCAGGCTGTGATGGGCTGGGTAGCCTACCCTTGCCACGGCAGATTCGTAGCCCAAGCGGGTCAAAGTGGGCGTGTGCACAAGATCTTCGCAAGCGGAGCCTGCATGCAGCGACGTACAGCAAGGTGCACCCACCTCGGTGAGAAACGTGTTGGTGTTGGCGGCGTGCGAGGCGGGCGGGCGGGGCGTCAGGGCGGCAAGCTTCCTGGCGGACAGCGGCCCTGAGGTCGGCGTAGCGGCCACCGTCCAGTCGTCCTGCATCACGTGTGCAAGGCAAGTGAGATGTTGGAGCCTGTGCCATTTGAGCTTTCAGACGGGCACGCAGGGGTGGTCCCTAGCAGCAACCGCCACATGCCGGCGGCAAGGGGCCACTGCCAGTGCAGTCGGCCTGGGTGTTCCGGCGCGCGCCTGCATGGCTTCTGAGCCCGGATGCAGATCTAGGGGCGGGAGTGTCATGGGTGCGGGGAAGAGGTGACCCAGCAAAAGAGGGCGCGGGCGCCGTTGCAACTGTTGAAGCAGTCCGAGAGTGGCAAGGCAGACTCAAATTCAGCCAAAATATATGCTGCGTGACGGAAGGGCGCTCAGATCTTGCGAGACAAGGGGGCAACTGCCGGGCGCGGCCTGCCAGCCGTGCGCAGCAGGCGCGCCTGGGCGCCAGCATCCAGCAGTAGTCTGGGCACCTCTGGCAGGATGCCATACGCCACCCTTGTCAGCACCTTGTGTTTTTTTTTCACTCAGTCCCTGCTGGGGAGCTGGGTCCTGCATCCGTAGCTCTGCCCTGCAGAGCGTCCACAGGCAGCGTCTGGTCGTGCACACCTACCAACCTCTTGTCTCCTTCGGAAAGAACCGATAAGGCGTCCTCAACTTACATGTATGGCACAGAGTTTTTTGCTCCATCCAGGGACGTGATGGGCTGCGGTGCTGCAGTGGAGAGCAGCACGCAGTCCCGCCAGCGGTGCCGCAGTGGCGATCACTCCGTCCCAGAAAGGCTGGCTGCGTGCCAAACTCCCTGATCGCTGTGATCCACACACTGAATAGTAGTTTACGGCTGCTTGGAAACGGGAAGGCCTTCATTCTGAGCTGCTTTACCTGCTGCGTACTGGCACGCCAAGTGTCTCGCCTTCACGCCTTCCAGCTGTTTCGCACTTCCGGCAGTCTCTCCAAACAGTTTTGTAGCGATCTAAGCGCACTGCACGCCGTGAAAAGCCCGCTCAGCGAGGTCGCTGGCATCGCCTTCCGCCGCTGCTACTGCACCCGGCTTGGAGAGGGCAACTTGCTGCAAGACAGGTGGGAATTCTCGGGGCGTGCGGAGCAGCCTCCAACGTGCTGGGGGAAGCGCCACTCCCGCCGCCGCCGTGCCGAAGGGTGCAGTTTTGAGCGGCCACTTCCGCTGCTCGGCTGTCGTCGCCCTGCATGCAGGTCACACAGGTCAGGAGTGCACCTGCTGTTGCCAGAATTGCGGCAACAGCTGGCAGAACCCTGCTTCTGCTGGCATTGCCCGGCGTTGCCCCTTGTTGAGCAGTGTGCCTGCGCCATGTGCTGGCACCTGCTCACGGCTAGCAGTGCCATGGCCAGCTTTTCATCAGCAGCACCCCTCTGTGTGCGGCATGCTGACAGGTTTGCTCTGCTGTGCAGGACTGCGGGAGAGCATGGCGCCGCTCACACACGCGGGCCTGCGTTGCTGGCGGCTGCGCATGGCAGCGCTCGCTGCTGCGCTGCTGTGTGCGGCGGCGGCGCTGCCGCGCGTGGGGGCGGCTCCCCCAAACCTGATTTTCATTCTCACCGACGACGCTGATGCCATGCACGGGGTGAGCTGAGGCAGGCCATGTTGTTGAGCGAGCAGCGAGGGCGCTGGCTCACAAGTGGGGCAGCAGGCAGCCGCAGCTGGTGCCAGCGCACACGACCAGCAGGACGCGCCATGCCAAAGGCGCGCGCCCTACCCGCCTGCTGCTGCCCGCCCACCTCACCCCGCCCCTCCCTACCCCGACAGAGCGACTGGCACATGCCCAAGATGCGGCAGCACCTGACTGAGCACGGGTGAGCGCTCCTCCGCGTTGGCAGGAGCTTGTACCCCATTGCCTGCATTCCATGCCTGTCTCACCTGAGAAAGGGTCCCCATCAATGCGGCCTCATGCCCACCTGTGGCCCGTGTCCCGTGGCCGGGACGCCGGCAACGCTGTTCCACGCATGCGTGCTGCGCCCATCCCAGGCAGTCTTTACCAAACACACATGCCCAGCCCTGCCCCTTGCCGCAGCATCAACTTCACGCAGGCTGTGGTCAACTTCCCGCTGTGCTGCCCCTCACGCGCCACCATCCTGACCGGCATGTGCGCCCACAACACTCGGGTGCGCAGCGCCTTGCTGCCCGCCTGCCCGCAAGCACGCTTGCCAGCATGCTTAGAGCGCCACCCCGCCACAGGCACAATCCTGCAGCAGTGCGGGGGGGGTGCAACGCGAGGGCAGGCGGCGGCGCACAGCTGCGCTTAGCGAAGGGGGCGTGGTGCAAGTGTGTATGCCTGCCCTCCGGCTCGCGGTGCACGCCTGGATGCGAGCACAGAAAAGGCTCACGCCCGCCCTCCCGTGCGCGGCGCGCCCCCGCAGACCGTGACCAACGCCGGCAACGAGCTGGGCGGCTTCCCGACCTTCCAGGCCATGCAGCTGGCCAACAAGACGGGCCCGTTTGTGCTGCAGCAGGGCGGCTACCGCACGGGCCTCTTCGGCAAGTGAGTTGGACTAGGTCGCTGACGACGCACTCAGGAGGCTGGGCAGGTCATCTCACACGCCAGCTTCTTGCAGTCGTCGTGGTCAGCGATAGCCTTGCTCACAGGGCCCGCCGCTGTATGCCGGCCTGCAAGGCCCGCTCAAGCTCATGGAGCGCTCGTGAGTGCTGTCCCCCCCTGCTCCCACCCACCCCATCAGACAGGTTTTTGAACGGTTACAGGATCTACGACTACGATATCGTGCCGCCCGGGTTCAACCGCTGGTTTGGCATTGGCAACCCACTCGGTGCGCAGGCGGCGGGGCGGGGGCGCAGCTGGTCCGGTCCACCCAAGTGTCGGCCCGCTGTGCGCTGGGCACGCTGCTCTCGCTGCCAGGCACAATGCACCATCTCGATGGTACCCCTCCCTCCCTGCCGGCGTGTGGCTCCCCAACTGCAGACTACATCCAGTGGGCGGTGAGCGACCAAGGGGTGACCCGCAAGTATGGCTCAAACGAATCAGACTACAGCACAGGTAGGGGCTCAGATCTGGCAGGGCTGGAGGCGGGGCGCAGGGACGAGAGTGCACGTGCCTGGCTGCTGCCCACGGCCTGGGCGGGCTGCCGCATGCAACGCGCCGCCGCCTGCAACGCGCCGCCGCCCCCGCCCCTCATGCCCCTTGCCCACAGATGTGATTGCCGAGGAAGCAGAGAAGTTCATCCTGCAAGCCGCGGACGATTCCCGACCCTTCTTTGCATACATTGCGCCCTACGCCCCCCACCCGCCCTACCTGCCGGCCGTGCGCCACCGCGGCGCGTTTGCAGGCACGTTTGCACCAGTTCGATACGCCGCATTGCGCATTCAGTGCTGCCGCGCTCATCCTGTGGCTGCATGCGAGCGCAGGCAGCTTGCCTTGCTACCTGACTTCCCGCCCGCCCGCCCGCCCTCCCCTGCTTGTGCGCAGGCCTCAAAATGCCGCGGAGCCCGGCCTTTAACGAGTCTGCGGCGTCGATTCGTAAAAAGGTGCGCCATGTGAATTTCGCTGCGGTGGGCCCTGTGCTGTTCACCCATGCAGGAAGCCCTTCACTCAGAATCCCATGATTCCTGCTGGCTCCGTGGACCGAAAATGCAATGGAATGGCCGAATGCTTGATTGATCCAGTCGTCAAAACCCAACGCTGGCAGAAAAGCCAGCACATGCTGCGCTGTTGCACCTGGCAGAGCCCTCCCGCTCCACGCGCACCGCCCTCCCTTGCCCCCCCTGGAGCAGACCTCGTTCATCAGGCAGATGCCGCCCATCCCCAGGGCCTGGGACGCCGCCTACGACTTCATTTACCAGCTGCGGGCCGAGTCGCTGCT
>KQ481938.1:990211-1000320 GCA_001430745.1 Auxenochlorella pyrenoidosa
ACCCACACACACACACACACACTAACAACCCTTCTCTCTCACACAAACGCCCACACACGCACCTGCAGCTCCCCAAAGGCGTCCAGGCCCAGCGCATCCGCTGCCTGAGAGTCGAGCACAAACCCCGAGGCGCCAGTGTCCAGTATGAAGTAGCCAACCTCCCTGCCATTCAGGCGGGGCTTGACCAGGCTGCAGGGGGCGGGGCAGGAGCGGAGGCAGTGTTGCAGCAAGCTGGCTGCACACCAGGCGCTGCGGGGGAAGCCCACTGCTGGGCCAGGCGGCAGCAGAGGTCCAAGAGGGCGTGTGGGGACCTACCCTGGTGGCCGGCTTGCGGGCCAGTGCCCGGGAACGCCGAGTACGGACAAACAGAGAATGGACTTGGCCAGGGAGCGCCCCCCATTGTTCCCCACCCAGCCCCACCTGTGGCCGCTGACGGTGTGCCACGCGGGCACAGCCTCCTCCTCGCCAGGCAGGAAGGTTGAGTCGGCTGGCAGCAGTGGCGTGGGCGGCGGCGCAAACCGGCTGCCGCCACCAGCCTCCCCTGACGCACGCGCTGCGGGGCGCGCCTCCAGCGAGCGCACGCGGTACTCATTCCTGGGGCTGCCCTCCCCGCTGCTGCTCTGCACCGCCGAGGCTGCCAGCCACAGGCCGGGCAGGCCCGGGCACTCCCGCCAGGCTGTGAAGCGCCAGAGCTCGCGCTCCCCCGCCAGGTGCACCTGTGCACTGAGCGGGCGCCGGCTGTCGGCACACAGCTCCAGCAGCGCGGCAACCTGGGAGGGAGGGCGGGGCAGGGGTGGAGGCAGCACTGTGGGCGTGCTCAACACTGGCAAAAGAGGAGCGGCTGGCCGTAACAAGCTGGGCTGGCAAGGGTGGCAGCAGCGCACGCCGGGCACGCCGCACAGCATGCACGCTCAACCAGAGGATGGGCAGCAGTCTGGCATGAGTGAATCCCGGCAGCGCACCCGCCCGCCCTGCTTGAGCCGCAGCTCCAACCAGACGCGGCCGCCCGACGGCCCCGCCTCCGCATGCCGCTGCCTCGGCGCCTCCTCCCCATCGCCTTCGCCACCTGGCGAGGCATTGCTGCACGCTGACGGCGGCGGCACCTCGCGGATGCTCAGCTGCGCCGCTACTGAAGGCAGCACCCACATGCCAGCTCGGATCCAGGTGGACAGCAGCAGGGACTCCTCATCGTCCAGCTGCAGCCGCCGCGGGCAGCCCGCATCGTCAGAGCCCCAGCAGACGCCCGGGGCGCAGCAATAGGCGCTGCCGGAGCCGGGAGCGGCAGCCGCCTCCCAGCTTCCACTGCCACTTGTGTTGCTGCAGTGGCTGCCGCCGCCTCCTCCGCTGCGGTCAACCCCGCTGCTGCTGCGCCTGCTGGGCTCAAAAAGGATGCTGCCGTTGCTGCTGCCGGCAAGAGTGCAGCTGCCTGCTGTGGCTGTGGCATGATACCCGCTGCTGTAGCTTGTCTGTGGAGAGAGGAGCTCTTCCCGGAAGGAGCCGTCGGTGCTGAAGCTCAGGTGCCACTCCATGTCCACCCCTGCGCAGCAGGGAGGGGGGCCGCAGCAGCACAGATGCTCACCGAGGGGCAGGCGTCGGGTGGTCAAAACAGGATGACCGGGCAAATGTGCAATGCGCAAAGCAGGCACTGAAGAGTGTACCCCAGCCCACCAGGGCAGGCGGCAGCAAGCGACACGACCTTCTGCATGAGTTCTCACCAAGGTGCCAGGCCGCGCCCCCAATGTCCACTTCTAGTTCGGGCACTTCACTTGGAAGCAGGCCACCCGCAGGCGTTCCCAGCTGAAACAGCTGTGGTACAGGCGCCGTGGCGTGCAGGCTCACGCCCGTGGCGGCACCGGCAGCGGCGCCGCCCCGCTCCTGTGGCGGGGTTGCTGAGAGCGGCGCAGCCCGGGTGCATTGTCGTCGCTGGTTGAGAGCAAAAGACTGCCAGGGCAGATGGCGCTGAAAAGCCGCTGCTGGCGAACACCGGGTGCCGAGCTTCCCCTCCATTCCTGTGCCCGCGCCGCTCAGAAGGATTGCATTTCACTGTTGAACGAAAAAGCCTCGGAACAACAGCATGCGAGGGACCCGCTACTCCCAAGCCCCGCCACCGCGCTGCAGCTGGCGCGCAGTGCTTTGATGTGCAGGCCCTGTGGGCATCTGGCCAGTGATTCCATCCTGATCATGTCTTCAGCTGCTCATGCATTACAGGCGGAGGGCATGCTGTACTCATAGCATGCGTGGGTGTGCGAGCAATGTCCATGCTGCCACTCAGCATG
Organism: Auxenochlorella pyrenoidosa; assembly: GCA_001430745.1. Lineage (NCBI taxonomy): Eukaryota > Viridiplantae > Chlorophyta > Trebouxiophyceae > Chlorellales > Chlorellaceae > Auxenochlorella > Auxenochlorella pyrenoidosa. The sequence goes on from KQ481938.1 coordinate 992,488, forward strand.
AGCGCACCCAAACAGCCAGTCGCATCCACGTCAGCGGCCCGCCATGCGCCGCAGATCCTTCAGTTCCTGCTGCAGCACGAACGCTGTGCGTGCGAGCACCTGGCGTTCATACACCACGACTTGCAGCACCTGACGGCGCAGTTGCCGGCGCTGGCGTGCGGCGTTGTTGCCTCCCTGCTGCCGCTGCCCTGCTGCCGCTTCTGCTGCCTCCTCTGCCTCCAACTTGGCCAGCTCGTCGCGGGCCGCTTCCAGGCTGGAAGGGTACCCCTTCATGGCGGCCTGGCAGGCCGCAACCACAGCTTCCAACGCCGGCCGCTGCAGGGCTGGCGGAATGTCGCCGGCGCCAAACAGCTGCTGCGCCAGCTGAGCCGCCTCCTCGCTGCCGCACACCTCTGCCGCCGCCAGGGCTGCATAGTGCACCAGCCCAAAGGGCGCGGCGGCCATGCGCAGCGGGAAGAGCTCGCTGGGGGCCATGCCAAAGGCTGCGAGCGCTGCCGCCTTGGCATCTGCTGCAGGGTCGCCCGGCCGCAGCGCCAAGCGGAGCTTGCAGCCGTCGTGCGGGTTGTCGGCAGGCTTGGGCGCAAAGCCGTAACTGGCGTTCGGCAGTGGTGGTGCACGGGAGGGGGAGGTGGAGGGAATGTCACGCCATGCCCAGCGGGCGGCGCTCGACAGTCATCAGCGAGCTCCTCGCCGCCCGACATAAGGCCAACCCGGCCAGAGCCCCTGCTGCCCCCCCAGCACCGCGCACCTGAGCAGCAGCTCGCCGCTGGTCTTCTGCCCATACGAGATGTGCACCTCCTCCCCCTGTCGGTACCGCCGATCAGCCCGCAGCACAACCGCCGCGTTGGCGGCGTCCCAGTCCAGAAACGCTGTGCTGGCAGGCGCATGATTCAGCAGATCGGCCCAGGGCAGCAGTGCCTCTGTGCCCGGCGGCTCGCCGCCGGGCTGCCGCACCGCCTGCTGCGCCGCCTGCTGCTGCTGGCGCCCCGATGCAGCCGGGGCAGGGGCCAGGCTGGGCAGCCGCACCAGGCGGGACAGCAGGATGCCGAACGCCCACTGCAGCGCCTCGCGGGAAAAGGCGCCCGCGGGGCCCAGCCCCGCCTGCTCTGCCGCCGCCAGCAGGGGCTGCATCTCCCGCCAAGAGGCCTCTGCGGCGCTGCGGATCTCCGCCGCGGCCTGTGCCAGATGGCTGCCTGCCAGCCAGCCCACCTCCTCCTCGCTCCACTCCAGCACGCTCCCGGTGCGGCCCGGCAGCAGCGACACATAGGGCCACCACTCGCCCGCTGGGCCCGCTGCGCGCGCCTCGGCCAGCCACAGCGCCAGCACGCTCCAGGCCGGCAGCGGCGTCGACTCCAGCAGCGGCGCCAGGCTGGACTGCCGCGCTGCGGCTGCTGGGGTGATGACCAACTGCGACGGCAGGCGCAGCAGCAGCTCGCCCTGAGGGATGGCCTGGGTGGCTGCCAGCCCGCGCCCAGCGCCGGGCACAGCCACCGCCGCCACCTGGTCAGCAGGGGAGGGACGCGACGAGAAAGGTTTGCAAACGCCAACAAGACAGCCCGAGCAGAGCTCAGCACACAGCGGTGGCCCGCTCAACACCTGTTGACCGTCAGGACTTGCAACTCACCTTCTGAGGCGGCAGACCCCGCTCTTCCAACCAACGCAGGAGCGCTGTGCCTTCTGGATCTTCAGGCAGGCCTGGAGGTGCGCTGCCCACACCGCGGATCAAATCAAGCAGTCCCGCGCGCACTGCCAGTGCGGGCTGGCGGCGGCGGCGGGTCCTGCCGCCGTGCTGGCAAGGCGCCCAGGCCACCGATTTGGCGATCGCAACCATGCAGCTCAGCTGCAGAATTGGTCAGGCGTGTGCAGATGTGCCCAGCGCAAGGATACAAGAGGGTTCTTGGCGCTGGAGGCGCGCGGTGATACGGAGTGCTGCTAGATCGACAGCTGTAAAGTACTGAAATGAGCTCAGATATGCTGCCTGCCGCAAGGAGTCCGGGAGAGAGAAAAATTAGATGCCAGGCTGGCGCACGGTGTCGCTCGCAAATGGAAGCAAGAGAAGAGCCCGACCATATTGAGAAACTGCCCGATCGCTGCAGAAGCAAGGAAGGGGGCTGTAAGGAGCCGTGGCAACCATGAGCCGCGAGGAACTGGAGGCGGAAGCCCTTCGCCTCTTCACCGGCATTGGCCTGGCGGAGCAGACTGCTCAGTGAGTGGGTCTTGGGCGGGCGGGAGCATGCCCTCATGCTGGCCAAGCGCCTTGCAGCGCAGGAAGGCGGCCTGCCCAAGCCCCGTGCTCCCTTCTGTTGCACGATACAAACTGTGCAGGCAGGCGATTGTCAAGCCCAAGTTCCGTCAGGCTTTGGTCGACCTCATCAAGGAGGCGGGCGTCGCGGGCGGTTGCCCCAAGTCGCAGGGCGCGCTACTGTACACCACAGCCAGCAAGGTAGGGGTCCTACTGCAAGGCAGGAGCCGCTGGGGGATGCACGCGCTGCCGCATTCTTGGGAGCGCAGTCAGCGGAGCCGCGCTGGCAGCCCTTCAGCATCGCACGTTGCACCACACAATGGGATTCCGCATGGGTCCCCTGCCCGCCGCAGTACCCGGCCAACGCGCTGGCGCACCGCGGCGAGCTGCTGGCCTACGTCACCTCGGACCGCATCCGCAGCAACGCGCAGCTGGACGGAGCGCTAGAGTACCTGGGCAAGGCAAGCCGGGCCGGCGCCCGGCCGCAGCCCCCCCTCGCTTCCTAGCTGCGCCGCTGCTACGCTCCCTGCCTCCCAATCGACAGCGCTCGCACCTGGCGCCTCTGCATTGGGGCCTCTGTCGCAGCGCGCGCCTGGGCACAGTGCGGCAGGTGCCCGGCCTGGCCCAACCCGCCCGGCCCCCCTGGCGCATGCATGCAACCACCTAATGCAGGTTGGCAGCGAGCCCATCGATGTGGCCAAGTTTGAGGAGGCCGCGGGCGTGGGGGTGGAAGTTACGCCCGACCAGATCAAGCAGGCGGTGGCGGCATGCGTGCAGGAGAACGAGGCCAAGCTCAAAGAGGAGCGGTGGGCGTGCTTGCTGGCCTGCCTGCCTGCTTGCTCCCCATTTCTGGAGGCACCCCGTTTGCTGCAGGGGCCAGAGGCATGCTTGAGGCCGGAATGCTGGGCCCACATTGTCTGCACGCTTCACTGCTATGCCTCTGTCGTGGATGCTGTCTGCGGCTGCCACAGTTGCTCGCGTCTGCGCAAGGCTGCCGCCCTCCCAGGGGCCGCATCCCCCGTCCCTTGCTGTTCCCCATCTGGCAGGCGCTGCCGCTTGAGCAGCCTGCTCGTCGCCAGGCTTGCCACCAGGCCTGCCCCTACTCGCCCCTTGCCGCACAAACGCCCGCTCAAACGGCACGGCCCCCCCTTACACACACCACCCCCGGTCCTCCCGGCAGCTACCACTGCAACCTGAACATCCTGCTGGGCAAGATGCGCGCTGGCGGGGGCGCCATCAAGTGGGCGGACGTGAACGCGCTCAAGGCGGAGCTGGAGGCGCAGGTGGGCGGCCTGGGCGGCACGCTCCTGAGCAGCACGCTCCTGAGCGGCACGCTCCTGAGCGGCATGGCGCCCCACCGCTGGGCCTGCTGCTGAGCGGCTGCAGGGTCCTGCCGCCGGGCCCGCCGATGAGCAGCTGCCCAGCAGTCTGCGAGTGGGCTTGGTCTGGGACCAGGGCTCCCTCAGACCTGGCTCCTGGCTCCAGGGCTGGGTGAAGGCCCCGCTGCACGCACCGCCCAGGGGCAGCGGCATGCCTGCGCCGCATGCGCCGCCGGTGAGCAGCACGCGCCCCCGCGGCGCGGCACCCCACGCAGGTGGCTGCCCTGCTGGGCCCCAAGACAGAGGCCGACTTGGTCAAGCCCGACAAGAAGAAGAAGGCCAAGCCGGCAGCAAACGGTGACAACGGCGCGGCGCCGCCCGCGGCCAAGGCCAAGGCGGCGGCCAAGGAGGGCGACAAGGAGGAGGCCGAGGCGTGGCGCACCGCAGACCCCTATGCATTCCTGCCCAAGCCCGCCGACAACAACATGGTGCACACCACCGTGCACTTCAGGTGGGCGCACCGGCCGCTGCTGCGCCGCTTGCTGCTGCATGCCGTGGGCCTGCGGCTGGCGGCTTGCCAGGGCCCGCGGCCTGGGGCAGGGCACGGACCAGGGGGGCAGGCCGCCTGACGTTGCCCAGGCGAGCAGTGATCCAAAGCCGCTGCGGCTGCTGGCCACCAGCCGATGTGCCTGCTGGCCCGCCTGCCAGCTGGGCCCCCACCCACCTAACCCCACCCCACCGCTCTTCTCCCCCCCTGCACGCTGCCCCGCCCGCCTGCAGCGACGGCCGCAAGATGAACATCGCCAACACGCCCGACCTGCTGGCATCACACCTGGGGCAGACGGGCGGCAAGGTGGTCACCCGCTTCCCCCCCGAGCCCAATGGTTACCTGCACATCGGGCACGCCAAGGTGGGGCCCGCCTGGCGCATGCCTGCCTGGCTGACACGCGCGCCCCCTGGTGGTGTGAGGCGGCAGTGGCCACACCTGTTGCCGGGAGCGCAGCTGGAATACGGCCGTCGGCGGCGCGCTTCAGCTGCAATGTCTGCGCCAACGCACTTTGCCCGCCCCCCCCCCTTCTCCACATACACACACACACGCTCCTCCCCCCACGCCCCCTGAGCAGGCCATGTTTGTGGACTTTGGCATGGCGGCGCAGTACGACGGCGTCTGCTACCTGCGCTTTGATGACACCAACCCCGAGGCAGAGAAGCAGGTGGGGGGCGGGGCAGGGGGCAGGCAGCGAGGCGCAAGGGTGGCGTGCACGAGCCTGTGCGGGCTGCTAACCCACATGGGCGCGCCTGCCGCGCAGCCGGCCCTCCCGGCTGCGCTCCTGCGCGCGCGCCTCCGCGCCTGCACCCAGCCGCCGCAAAGCGCTGCGGCTGCGGTCCCACCCTTGGCTGCCCCCTGTGCCTGCAGGAGTACATTGACCACATCCAGGAGATCGTCAGCTGGCTGGGCTGGAAGCCCTGGAAGGTGGGGCGGGCAGCTTGGCACCCAGCGTGTGCAGGGGCTGGCGCGCAGGACCCTCCACGTTGCACCTCCCGCCGGCGGCCCAGCCTGGCATGGCGCCCACCCTCTCACGATCCCTTGAACCCTCCCACTTTACTCCCTTACTCCCTGGCACGCAGATCACCTACTCCAGCGATTACTTTGACCAGCTGTACGAGTTTGCGGTCCAGCTGATCAAGGGCGGCCACGCGTATGTCTGCCACCAGACGGGAGACGAGATCAAAGAGTGAGTGTGGAGTTTGGGGTGGGGGTGGGGTGGGAGGGTGGGAGGGTGGGGGGGCGGCGGCAAGGTGTGCTGTTGAGGGAAGCACGGAGTGGGGTCTGCTGACTCTGCCGCAATGCTGATGCACAGAGCGTGCGCAGTCGCGTGATAACACAGGCAGGAGGCAAGCTTGGTAAGCGGGCGCAGCACTGCTGGCAACACCGCCCCAGCTCCGATGCTGGTGTGCAGCGCGCCGGGTGCGATCCGCAGGCTCGCTTACATTCTAGCCTGTCATGCCCCCGCGTGGTGCTCACCCCTGCCGCAGCTACCGCGAGCGGCGGGAGCCCAGCCCCTGGCGGGACCGGCCGATTGAGGAGTCGCTCAAGGTGTTTGAGGACATGCGGCGGGGTCTGGTGGACGAGGGCAAGGCCACACTGCGCATGAAGGTGGGGTTGGGTAGGGTCATGTGGGTAGGTGGGGGTGGGGGGGCGCCTGCGCAGCAGGAGGCGTGCTGGCAGCGCTGCTGCTGCTGCTGCTGCTGTGCTGCAAGGGGCCGGCATCCAGCAGCTGTGGCAACGCAGGCAGGTCGGCAGGCAGACGAGCAGGCAGGCAGGCCGGCTGGCTGGCCCGCTATGCAGCTGCGGCGCGCCCAGCGTCGCGCCGCCCTCCCTGCCCCTGTTTGCCGCAGATGGACCACAAGAATGAAAACTACAACATGTTTGACCTCATTGCCTACCGCATCAAGTTCGTGGAGCACCCGCATGCTGGTGGGTGCTGCGCTGCGTCAGGGCAGCGCACAGCGTGCACAGCGCTGCACGCGGAGCAGCACACCGGCAGGGGCACAGGGGCTGCCAATACCTCCCTGCTGCACGCGCCGCCCCTGTTGGTAGCAACCTGCGCCCCGGCACGTGCGCTGATTTCTGCCTGTCTGGCTAGCGCCCTGCGGTCCTCCCACCCCCATCCTTGTCACTTGCTTCCGCAGCCTGCCGCTTGCAGATGCCAGGTGTCGCCCCCTTAGATTCAGCCCGCAAGCGCTGCCCTGCTGGCCCCGCAAATCTGGGCGCCCCTGCCCCCTGGGCCCCCTGCAGGCGACAAGTACTGCGTGTACCCCTCGTACGACTTCACCCACTGCCTCGTGGACGCACTGGAGAACATCACGCACTCCATGTGCACGCTAGAGTTCGAGACCCGGCGCGCCTCCTACTACTGGCTGCTGGAGGTGGGTGCAGGGCTGGTGTGCCGTGGCAGAGGGCCGGGGTGCGCAGGATGCGCGGGCCGGCTGCTCGGCGTGTGTGGGGGGTCGGTGGTGCCAGGGCACAGGTCCGGGGTGCGCAGGGTACGGGCGGGCGGCAGGGCAACCGAGGATGCAGCGTGATGGCGATGCTAGCGTCTCTGCTTCTGCCTTGCGCGTGTGCTGGGGCTCGCGCCGCTGCTGGCCAGCGCCGCTGCCTGCTGGGAGGCAAGTGCGCGCGGGGCCACCGCTGCCTGCTCGTATGCGGTGTCGCACCCGTGCCTGGCTGCCCCGCAGGTGCTGGGCACCTACAAGCCGCTGGTGTGGGAGTACAGCCGGCTCAACATCACGCACAACGTCATGTCCAAGCGCAAGCTCAACCGGCTCGTCACCGACAAGTGAGGCCCCCCGTGCTCCTGGGAGCCGGGGGCGGGGCGCTTGCGGGGCCTGCAGCGCTGCTCCACCCGGCATGCGGGGCCAAGGCATTACAGGGCACATGGGTCTGAAGCCCCCTAGGGTCCAGGGCTGTTCGGAAGCTTGCTTTGGGAGGTGCATGCCAGTGCATGGCGACCACCCGCATGACCATCAATCAGGTGCGCTCTGCAGCCCAACCCTCTGCCCGTGGCACTCCCCCTTCCCCCCCTCCCAGGTATGTGCTTGGATGGGACGACCCGCGGCTGCTCACGCTGGCGGGGCTGCGGCGGCGCGGCGTGACGCCGCAGGTGCGGGGCCCACCAACGAGGGTGCCCGGGGGCCCGGTGCCGACGCGACGTGCACGCGCCTGGCCCTCCAAGACCACCCTCACCTGCGCCCCGCCCTGCTGCCCGTCCCGCCCCGCAGGCCATCAACAACTTCTGCCGCGAGATCGGCGTGACGCGCAGCGAGGGCGAGGTGCACCTGCACAAGCTGGACCACCACATCAGGGCTGACCTGGACGCCACCAGGTGGGCGTGTGGCAAGGCCAAGGGTTGTGTGGGATGTATGCAGGTTGCCCGCTGTTCACGCCAGCCACGCTTGTGTGTACAAGGCCAAGCACAGATCAGGCACAGGACACCCGATCTGTGCGCCGGCCAGGAATGGTGCGGGTCAGGGAAGGCAGGGCGGCTGCCATGCCAGATGGCAGCGCGGCAGCGTGGCAGGCCTGCACCTGGCCAGCCGGATGCGCCTGCCTGGCGTCCTGCCGGCATGCCCGGGAATGGCACCCGTGCGCCGCCCGCGGCACCCGGCGGGTGCGCAGCCTGGCGATGCTGCATGCCTGGCAGACCTCACGCCACCTGCCTGCTCGCCCTGCCGCAGCCGCCGCGCGCTGGGCTGCTGCGCCCGCTGCGC
>KQ481938.1:1002496-1013788 GCA_001430745.1 Auxenochlorella pyrenoidosa
AAGCAGGAGGGCGGAGGGGCTTTTTCCAGGCAGAGTGTTTGGCTGGCTGTTGCGCTCTGCTGCTGCCCAAGCTCCACAGACTGGGCTGAGGGACGGCAACACTGGGGCCCAAGGGGGGGGCAAGTGATTTGTCTGTGCCACGCCCGGTGTGCAGCCCTCCCGGTGCTCATGCTTGCTTGCTGCCTCACACCTGTCGCAGGAGGACTGGCTGGCAGACCTGAACCCCGAGTCCCTGGTGGTGGTCAAGGGCGCGTATGCCACGCCCGAGCTTGCCAAGGCCAAGCCTGGGGACAGGTGGGTCGAACCCAGCCCGCTCGGTTGCAGCCCGCTTTGGTTGCAGCCCGCTGCTTGCGGTGGTGCTGCCGCGGCGCTTGAAGCCCACCTGGGCTGGCCGGGCCTGCGCAATGGCGTATGCGCCACACCCTAGCGGGCATCTGGACACTGCTACGGGCATCAAGCGTCCAAATGCGCGTGGCGGTGCGCTGGTGCGCCCACCCTCAAGAGTTGCGCCTGCTGAGCCGGCGCTGCAACCTCCTTGCCTCCCCTTGGCAGGTTCCAGCTGGAGCGGCTGGGCTACTTCTGCGCGGACCCAGACTCTGCTGCGGGCGGCCTGGTGCTCAACCGCACCTGCGCGCTCAAGGAGAGCTTCCCCAAGCAGACGGCCGGCAAGATCCAGCACAAGAAGTGAGCGCGCCCGCTCTCGCACGCAGCGGCAGCTCGATGTGGGGCACGGCCCATGTTGCGTCAGCCCTGGCGCCCCACTGGTCAGCTCCGCTGCCGAAAGTGGGTGCAGCAGCCACCAGCCAGCCACAGAGCCAGTTGGCGCCCGTGTACACTACAGCAGCAGCAGCACTAGCAGCAGCAGCAGTCGCCTTGGGCGCTCCCGCCGTCTATTCTTTTTCCCGCACGCTCGACCCAGTCTTTCCTGCTCTGCGGTCATACTTCGCGTGGAAATCCAAGCACATTATGTTAGATGAGAGGACATGCAAGTACAATCAATCGCCTGCGGGTGAATGAGGGGGAACCAGTGGGCGCGCCCTGCATCTGGGGATACGTGCCAGGCAGGTCAATCAAGGGTGGCCACCAAGACACGAGCCTCTCCTCGCATGCAAGCCAAACATGCAGCAATAGAGGGTTATCACGTGTTTTACCGATCGGCAAGTGCAAGGGGCAGGCGTTTGGTGGCAGAGCAGCACGACCTGGCTGTCCTGGCCTGTCACCACCTGGCTGCACCATGCACTTGACGCTGGCAGGCCACTCTAGTACACTGCTGCATCTCGGGCTCTTTCCCCTGATGCCGGCAACTCCAGACGACGCTTCATGTGCTGTTCAAGCGCTCTGCAGACCGGGAAGTCTGATGAAACATGGGGCTGTGATGCCGCCCGAGATGGGCGAACTGCCGGCGTGCACGCTGTGCCGGTTCAAGCCATGTCCCTTCGGCCCAACTTCTGGCCCATTGAGATGTCCGTGGCTTTCTGCCCTCTCCCAGGATCTTTCAGGTAGCTCAGGCACGGCCTCCATCATGCAGGCCGCCCGCGCAGACGCCGAGAACGGGCTCAACGCCCAGGCGGCCAAGGCCGTGGCCGCAGGCGGCGCCAAGGGCCCAGTTGCGGGCGCTGGCAGCCGCAGGTGAGGCGCCGGAACAGGCCGTTGGCTGCTGGGGCTACAAACGGTCTGCCCCCCGGCCCGCCCAAGCCCCTGGCTTTCCCACCCTGCAGGGCGCTTGGTGACATCGGCAATCTGGTGGGAGGCTTCTCCAACAAAGTGCAAGTGGGCAAGGAGCAGGCCGGCGAAGCCAAGGGAGCCGCGGTGAGTTGGGTCGCGGGGCTGGACTGCTTTCGAGACCTCCAGGGAGGGCGATTTGCCAGCAGGCGGCCTCCCGGCCCGCCCCGGACCACCCCGCAGCTGCGGCCAGGTGACGGCAGCCCCACCCCCCTGCCTCCCTCTCGTTGCAGGCCCGCCCTGGCGTCCTCACCCGCCGGGCAGCCGCCCAGCTGGCCGCCGCGGGCGCCGGCACCAGCCAGGTGGGCGCCGCTAGGGCTTGCTTGAAGGGTGGCCTCCGCGACCATGGCACATGTGCTCACATGGCGCGCGACCGCCGCCCGCACGGCCCACCCTTGCTGCCCTCCCGCTCCACCTCGTGCAGGCCGGCAACGCTGGCAGCTGGGGTGCTGCCAAGCCGCGCAACGGCCTGCGCCCCCGCGACAGCAATGTGCCGGTGGTCAGCCAGGCGGCGGCGGCAGCCGCCCCGCCTGCGGACAAGCCCGCCCCCGCCGGCCGCAGCATGAGCCAGCTGCTGCACGACCGCAGCGAGGCAGCCATGAGCGCCGGCAAGTCCAGGGAGCAGCGCGCGCCCGCGGTGCCCGACATTGACAGCGTCGACGCCCACGACCCGCTGGCCGCCACCGACTTTGTGACCGACATCTTCTCGTACTACAAGCGTGTTGAGCCGCAGCTGCGCGTAGCGCCCGACTACATGTCCCGCCAGGTGGGTGTGTGGCCATCGGACCGCGGTGCAGCACCTGGGAGCAGTGCTTTTCGGAGGGCCCAGTGGTATGCCAACACCCAGGGCGCAGGCGGCTGACAACCAACAGTTTGTCGGCAGCCTGCTGGCTGCTGCGCCCCCTGCCCTGCTCCTGGCCGCTGCCCAGCCTGCCCTCCCCCCTCCCTTCCTGGCTGCAGACCGACATCAACGACAAGATGCGCGCCATCCTGATCGACTGGCTGGTGGATGTGCACCTCAAGTTCAAGGTGGGTGTGTGCCTGGAGCGGGCAACCCCATGGAGGCCACCACGTGGCAGGCGCCTGCTTGAGCTCACCACCCCCAAGCCCTGCACCTCTGCAGCTTGACTGCCCACGCTTCTCTGTCCAGCCTGCCAGCAGTGGCAGAGCCCCCACCTGGACGACTCTTCCTAACAGCCAATGCCCCCATCCTTCCCCTCCCTCCCCTGCCCCGCAGCTCATGCCCGAGACGCTGTACCTGACGGTCAACCTGATCGACCGCTTCCTGGAGGCCAAGCAGGTCACCCGCAAGCACCTGCAGCTGGTGGGCGTGACCGCCATGCTGGTGGCCTCCAAGTACGAGGAGATCTGGGCGCCCGAGGTGCGCGACTTTGTCTACATCTCCGACCGCGCCTACACCCGCGACCAGATCCTCAACATGGAGAAGATCATGCTCAACTGCCTGCGCTTCAACCTGACGGTGCCCAGTGAGTGCGGGCAGGGGAGGCAAGGGGAGTAAGACCAAACGAGGATCTGCCCGGCAGCAGTGCGCGCTACGGCACTGTGTGCAGTGCAAACTGTTTTGGCCCAGGCTCTCACTCCGGCCCGTTCCCCAAACCCTGGCCCCGCAGGCATCTACAACTTCCTGGGCCGCAACTTCAAGGCGGCGGGCGTGACCACCCACAAGGAGGTGACGCTGCTGGCCACCTACCTGGTGGAGCTCAGCCTGGTGGACTACGCCTCCCTCAAGGTGGGCAGAGGGTGTGTGTGTGGGCGGGGGCCAGCTACATGCAGTCACCTGGGCTGGCCCACCAGCACCTTGCTGTGCCAGCCTCGCTCGCACAACTCTCGCTGCCGTCGCGCCCCCGCTTACCTGCCCTGCGCCCTCCTCCCCGCTCCCTGCAGTTCCCGTACTCCCAGATCGCGGCCGCCGCCACGTACGTGGCCCAGCTGGCGGTGGGCGTGGCCGACCCGTACAGCCACACCCTGCAGCGCTACTCTGGCTACACGCTGCCCGCCATCATGGACTGCGCGCAGCACCTGGCCAACCTGATGCGCAAGGCGCCCAACAGCTCGCTGGTGGCGGTGTACAAGAAGGTGGGTGGGGGCTGGCAGGGAGCGTGAGGACAGGCGGCAAACTGCGCGGGCAGGCTACCTGTCTGCCTTGTGCTGCACCAAGGCTGGCATCTCTGCGAGGCTCACTGCTCCCCCCGCGCCCACCGCTGCTGTCCTGCAGTACTCAAGCGAGAAGATGCAGAAGATCGCGCTCACCTACGAGGCCCCCGCAGCACTGCTGGTGCAGCAGTGAGCTGGTGCCAACAGCTGTGCGGCGCTCGGCGGCGTGCCCGGCAGAGGCCGTGGCCCCCGCCCGCAACAGCGCCGGCTGCGAGGCCACCCTGCCGGCAAGCTGTACCCTATAGGGCAGACAGGAAACCCCTCTGCGCAGTGCCACCTTTAGGACAGCAAGCAACACTGTGTCATTCTTCCCCAGCTCCCCATAGTTAAGCCCCCCTCCTCCCTCCTCGCTGGCCAAGTCCGCCTCCCTGCTCTCACTCCCCCTGTACTGCCTCCCTGCTGTTCACAAACCTATGCGAACCAGTTGGTTCTCCGCTCTCTCTCAGTCGCGGCAAGCTGGCTTTCCCCCATTCGGCTTGCCCACATTTTCCCACCTGACCCCCCCCGCTGACACGTGGACGCCGCGATAAGGCGCGCCCCCCCGACCCGGCCCCACGCCTGTAATTGGCGTTGAAATCTCGGCAGGCAGCAGGAAAGCAAGGTGCGGTCAGGAGAAGGGAGAGGCATGGGTGCAGGCAGGGAGTCGGCTCCAGCGACTGCTTGCCGACTGAGCGTCCTGCTCCGTCGTACTCCTGCCCAGCCTCCTGCATGCGTCCATTGACATCCCATAAGCTGGAATGAATGCATCTCCCTTCCTCGCTTCTCTGATAGTTTGAACGGACTGCTGACCAAGTAGCCATGCGTGGGGCTGTAGCCTGTGGCAGAGCAGGCAGAGCACGCCGCGCGCCCTGCCCGCCGTCTGCCGAGCTCTGGGCGGTCGCACCCGTTTCCAACACATTTCGCCACTGCGCATGAGCCCCTCACGGACCACCACACGCCCTTGCAGCACCTCCAGAGCTTGGCGAAAGGTCGCCCCGAGTCTCTTGAAGCGATGAGGGGCACTGTTACCGCGCTTTCTGTAGCGCTGATTGCACTGATCGCATGCAGCTCTGCCGACCACAGCGTCGAGCAAGCTCTACTCGATTGGGTGGCCGCCCACGGCGGCCAGGCAAGAAGGGGCGCTGCCGTCACAGCCAACTGCATTGCATGCAGTAGGCATGTGCAATCGTCTGCCGCAAGTTTGGCGCTACAGTATAGGCAGGTGTTGCCTTTAATGTTCTGCCCCAGCTGCCATCTCTTCCGCCGTGCCGCCGCAGGTGCGCTTCCGCGTTGCGCGGCCCTGCGCCACCTGCGAGCGCGGCGCGGTGGCCACCCGCGCCGTTGCAGCAGGCGAGGAGCTGGCACGCATCCCGGCCGCCACCAGCCTGCCCCTGCGCGGCATCGACAGCCTGGCAGAGGCGGCCTTCCTACTCCTGGAGCAGCTGCACGGCAACGCCAGCTTCCGGCGCAGCTTTGAGCCATTCCTGGCGGCGATGCCGGCTGCGGGGGAGCTGCTGGCGCTGGAGGCCTTGTCCGATGCTGAGCTGGCAGAGCTGCAGACGCCCGCACTGGTGGGTGTGGATGGCGTGGGGCCAGGGCTGCTCCGGGGCACACAATGCGCTGCCTGGCCCAGCACATGCATGCTGCAGCCCTGAGCACTGCACACCGGGCAGCAGCAGCATCGGCTGCGCTCGCTGCATGCCCCCCCAACCCTCTTGCACAGCATCATGGGAGGAGTTGGAATGCCTGCCGCCTGCACAGCCGTGCTTGCACCCCACCACGTGTCTACGCTGGCAAGCATGCTGCCCCCGCCCCCCGCGCCCCCCCCCCCTCCCCCCCCGCAGGAGCGCCTGGCCAGGGGCAAGCGGCGCGAGGTCCAGAGCGTGTACTCGCGCCGCAAGCAGGCGGCGTCCTGGCTGGCACTGCCGGAGCTGCAACACATGACCAGCCTGGTGAGGGGCGTGCACACTGGGCTGCGTGATGGCCGTGGCTCCGGCCTGCATGCCAGGATGACCCCTCTCATGACCATTGAGTGTCGCCTGGTCGAGCTAGGGAGAGCCCGGGGAGAGCTCAGGGCGCCCTCCTTGATCTTGTCTTCTCTCTTTCCGCCATGCCCCGGCTCTGCACTTGCCCCACCCCAGCCCCTGCTCAGCCCTGGCCCCGTTGCCCGGCCCCGGCAGGTCCGCACCCGCAGCTTTGCGCAGCTGCTGGGCCGGCGCCGCCTGGTGCCCGCGCTTGACATGCTGAACCACTCAGAAGAGCCAAATACCCGTGTGGCAGGTAAACTATGCGTGCCGGGGCGCAGCCCGCGTTGAGTCTGTGCTGTTTCCTCAGCTGTGCTTGCTGCCCAGTCAAGCACGGCAGCGCAGGCGTAGTGCACAACATGCTGCACAGCCAGCTGACCCGGCCGCGCTGCTCTCATGCCGCTACATCGTGCAGATGATGGCCGCAGCTTCCTGCTGCTGCTGGCCACACGGCCCATCGCAGCGGGCGAGGAGCTGACCCTGCAGTACAAGGCGGGGGTACTGCACCGCCCCGATGCCTCGCTGGCACTCTACGGATTCCTGCCGCCTGCGCCTGGGAGCGGCGCCCCGCTGCTGCCCGCTGCTGACCTGCCATCCTTCATGGCGGCCAACCCGCACAAGCCCAGCGATGCAACAGACGACCGCAGCGGTGAGCTTCGTTTCGTTTAGTAAATTTCCAGATGTTGGGCAGAAGCCGGGTCGTAATGCAGTTGCTGCGCCCCTCTGCACCGCCCACTAGCCAGCCAGCGCTCCTCAGCAACCTGCAGGCGAGACCGCAGCAGCCTGCAGGCGAGCAAACCGCTGCGGACGGTACATCCCCCCGGTTGTCCCCCTCTGCGCTTCAACTTGCGCCCGTACCCGATCTGCGCCTGCCATGCCTGCAGTGCCAACAGCCACTGCCAGCTGGGCAGCTCGGCTGGTCATGCTGGCAGAATATGACCGCCTGTCCCGTGCCCTGGCAGCCATGCCAACGAGTGCGGAGCAGGATGTGGCCCTGCTGGCGCCTGGTGCTGAGCTGGCCCAAGGCGCAGTCGGCACCGCTGATGGCGCGGCCACGTGGCAGCGGCGGGTGCTGGTGCAGTTCAGGCTGCACCGCAAGCGTGCTCTGCGCGCTGCCCTGGCACGCATGGAGGCGGCTTGGGGTGAGCTCCCCAGCCTGTGCGCCCCGCCCAGGAACTGTGCCGCACGGGCCGCCAGCCTGGCGCTGGCACCTGCCACAGGCAGCTCCGCCCAGGCTTCGCCCCTGGTGGCTATGCTGGGCTTGCTACCCCCTGTTTTGCTGGAAGCGCTTGGCACCGCAGTCCTGTGGGCCTGGAGGCTCCGCCACATTGGAGTGGCGCCCCTGCTAGCGCAGCCTGACATTCTTGTGCCCCTCGCCTGCGGCGCCGCCATGCTGTTCATGGCGCGGCGGGGAGGCCTGCGCATGCGGTGAGGTGCATGCCTGGCCGCCAGTTGCAACAACAGCAGCCTTGCCACAAGGGCCTCGGGGCTGCGTGTGTTCCACGATGGAGCCCTGGCTCAAGCGAGGAAGAGTGCGCCCCAGGCGTTGCAGCAGCTGCCCACAACCTTCTGTAACCGAAATTCCACAGAACCTGCTGCCGCCACCTACGTGACCTACGTCGACTTGCCAGGGGAGATGCGGGCAGCAGCGGCAGTGCTTGCACTCTTGAGGGCTCAACAGCAATGCTGGCATGCAGCATCATTGATGATGGATTACATCATATGGGTGCTTGGTGCCAGTGCGCAGCGCTGGCAGAGGCGCCGCAGAGCAGCTCAACGAGGAGCGAGCGCCCCAACTCAGAAGACAGGCGGCAGCATGATCCAGCGGCGCGGGTACTTCTCGCGGCCATCCCGGCCATCAAAGGTCTGCAGAGGGGGGGGAGAGGTAGGGTGCAAGGCGGCGTCAGCCAGTGTTTGGGCAGCCCGCAATGGAGTGTGAATTGTCAACTGTCGGAGCTGACGCATGGCACTGCTGGGCGCATGAGGGGGGGGCACCTGGCCCCGCTGCTCCTGCCCGCGCCGCCCAAGGGAGCACTTGGCCTCGCTTACCCGGCCCCACCTCCCGGCCCCGCACCTTGAGCAGCCGCTTGTGCTTGCCGATGGCCCACTGCGCCATCTGCGCCGCGCCCACGAGCGTGAACAGCCCTGCCGCCGCCGTCTGGGTGGCGACAGTGAAGGCCACCCAGCCAAGGATCTCTGCCGTGTAGTTGGGGCAGGTGATGAGGTTGAACAGGAATCCGCGGGGGATGGCGTACCCCTTGGCCGCGCCAGCGGGGCGCAGGTTGGCAAGGATGACGTGGCACCTGCAAGGAGCGGGGGGGGGGGAAGGGGGGGGGGGGGATGGCAGGGCTCAGCGCGGTGGGGGTGTTGGCAGCGCAAGTGCGGCGGCGCAGCGGTTGCAAGCATGCTCCATCACTGCTAGCTGCGTCGGCGGTCGGCAGTGGGCATGGCGCGGGGGCAAGCCGGGCAGCCCTGGACGCCAGCCAAGCCCGCGTCGCCCTCGCGCAAGGCACCCCGGTGCATCAGCCAGCCTGGCGCGCAGCCGCCAGGGGGCTGCCGCCACCCACCGGAAGTTGGCGAACTGGCAGAGCATGGCAAAGGCGAGGGCCGCATACGTGCGGTTCACGGGGGGCGCCGTGTACAGCGGGTGGTTGACAAAGTAGGCAACAAAGGCGGCAAAGCCTGCACGGGCGCCGCAGGATTAAGACGGTTTCAAGTTTGAGAACGATCATGGCGGGTGGTGGGGTGGGTCGCCGCACCCGGGCAGGCAGGCCTGGCTGGGGGCAGCAGACCAGCATGACAAGCGTGCAGCATCGGCCCTGCTTGAATGATGCAGCAGAACACGTGCTTGCTGACGCTCTCTGCAGGCAGCCTAGCGCACAGCTGCTGTCAACAGGCAGCACGAGGTCCCAGCCTCACCCCAGTAGTAGGTGCAGTTCTTGAAGAGGTTCAGGATAGGCATGGTGGCGTGGCTAAACCTGCAGAGCAGGCCGGGCGGGCAGGCACCAAGCGAATAAGCGCACAGCCGTCCAGTCAGTCCCCCAGCCTGCACGCTGGGAGGCGAAGCACGAGCCCCAACAGCCTCGGGCCACGAGCGCACCCGGACCTGGAAAAGACCAGACCCGGCTCACTTGTGCACCAGGAACGTCTCCAGCTCTCGCTTCACATAGTGGAAGGTCCAGTAGGCCAGCGCCAGGCTCTGGGCCACGCTGCGCTCGGGCACCCTGCAGGGGGCAGCCAGGGAGGAGGGGGGCTTGCCCGGAAGCTCGGGCGCGACGAAGAGGGCACGGCTCGCTGGCTAGGTCGAGAAGCCGGGCGCTGGCTGGGCCTGCAGCGGCACAGCACCCCGCCGCGCTGCTACATGGGTATTAGGCGCGGCATTGGCGCCAGGCATTGTGCCGCCAGCCCCGGCCCTGACCCACTTGAGGTCGCCATAGATGAGGTGTGGCAGGAAGTAGAAGAGGGGGTAGACCAGCAGCGGCCCCAGGTACTCCCAGAAGAAGACGGTGCGGTAGCTGATCTGCGGCTCGCACGCGGAGGGCCAGCATGGAGTTGGGGGGCAGTGGGGAGGGCAGTCACAGTCGCGGTCAGCCCTCCAGCAGCGCCCACCCGGGTGTGAGCTGAGGCGTGCTTCTCCACCCCGCCATTAGCGGCTAGCCCACCTGCGGCCCCAGGTCCTTGAACACCACCACCGCGCCGTCCTCCAGGCCGTAGTCGGAGAGGCGCTTGCCCGAAACGAGCGCCTCGCCGCTGCGGGCGCCCTCGCGGGGCGGCAGCGTGAAGCGCTGGCGGGAAGGGTAGAAGTAGGGCTTGAGCTCTGCAAACCGTGCCTTCAGGTCGTCCACGGTGGCCTGCGATTGGGAGAAGGCCGCCGACAACGGGGTGTGTAGGAGAGGCTGGGCAAGGTGATGGCAGCGCAGGACGGCGACAGCCGGGCAGCCTGGCGATCGACCATCGGGCCTCACATTGGTCGGCAGCAGGAGACCATCGGGCAACAGCTCACGGCCGCCCCTCGACTTGACAACCAGTTTAATGGTCGACATGGCTGCCAGGAGTCTGCCCCGCAGCAGTGATCGGCAGGGCACTGCAGGCTGAGTGTACAGAGCACAGAACAGCCATCAAAAGCGTCCTGCTGCGTCGTGCTCTGGCGCTCAAGATGCAAAGAGACGAGAAATCTAACTTGCCCTGCTGCCATCGCGCTCGAGAGGACGGTACTTGTCGCCATCGCCGTTCACCCTTACTAGCGGTACCCCCAGACGAGCAGCGCAATGCGGGCAGCCGTCCTGGCGGCTCCCCAGGCCGCTTTGGCACAGCTGCGTCAGCAGGCAGCGCCCAGTGCCCGGCCGGTGGCGGCGTTCGTGGTTGCACGGCCGCAGCTGCGACAGCGGCGGGCGGCCAGCAGCAGGAGCGGGCGTGATGCTCGGCTGCTGTGCCGGGCTGCTGCACAGGCGGCTGAAGGTGGAAAATTGATCAGCAAGGTGGAAATCCCCGCCTTCATTCCCCGCCCAGACCTCATCGACCAGCTCGTGCGCTGGGCGATGATTGAGGTGCAGGAAAACGGCGTGGCCAACTGCGGCATGCCATGCAAGGTGAGCAATGGGGCGATGGCCATGCCAAGGGTGCCCGCCGCCGCTGCCGCCAGAGCCTTCTGCCTTGCGTGACCGCTGCCGCCCTGTCTCCTGCAGTTGATGTGTACTTCTTTCCATGATTTTCCGTGATTGTCATGTCACTTCCAGGCAGCCTTGCAGCGGCTTCTGCCGCACCGGCCCTGCCCCTTGCGCCGCCCTCCATGCACGCGTGCTGCACCCTCAAGGCCAACCCTCCTTGCCTCTGGCCTCGTTCCCTCTGCCGCGCCCCCGGCCCCGCAGGTCACCCCCTTCAAGCGGGAGGACCAGCTGTGGGGCTTCACCGTCTCCTTCCTCAAGGACGGCGAGTCGGTGGCGGATGTGCGCGTGGCCTTTGACGAGGAGGTCACGCTCAAGCACGACTGGGTCGGCCGCGGAGCAGGTCTGTTGCCACGTGAGCACCTCACCTGGCTCCCGTTGTCGAGGGTGGCCAGGCTGTGCATGGCCAGAGCGCGGCTTGGCAGCAAGTCCGCCGCCGCATGAGCATGCATGCTGCTGGCTAGCGGTTGGTTGGAGGGCGGCGGGCGACGAGCTGGCGAGCGTGGCTCCAATACTCTCCAAATTCTTTACCACATCGTCATGAGCCAAGCCGTGGAAGTGCCCAGCACCCCTGGCACGCGTTGGGCGCGGTTCTGTAGGGTTCAGGGAGCGGGCAGGGCCTGGCAAGCGAGGAGCGCTGCAGCCCCTCACCGCGAGCCCACCCCCCACCCCACCACCCACCCCCACCACCCACCACCCGACCACCACCACCACCACCACCACCACCA
>KQ481938.1:1023264-1036989 GCA_001430745.1 Auxenochlorella pyrenoidosa
GGGGGGGCCGGGCCGGTGGACGATGTGAAACTGGGCGCATGGGAAAGAAGCCAGGGCTGCGGGGCGCCGTCGCAGGGGGCGCAGCAGAGATCGCGAGCTGGCGACCATGCGGTCGCTGCTGCTGCAGCAGCGGCGATGGCGGCGGCAACAGCAGCGGCGGCGGTGGTGGCGGCAGCAGCAGCAGCAGCAGCGACCGCGTGGTAGCAGCAGCGACAGCGGCAGCGGCAGCAGGCTCGCCTGTCAGCAGCGCGACGTCGCACTCGGTGCCGATTGCCAGCACACGCGCCAGCCACTTGCGGTCGTCGCCTCGCTTCTTCACCTTGACCTGCGGCACCGACATGGATGGTACCCGCTGGGCAGGGGGCTGAGGCGCTGTTGCACGGCACGGGCACGCCGCGCAAGCCACACTGCTGCAGGGAAGACAGGTGCACACCGCCCGGCCTGCCCAGCCCGGCCTGGGTGCGGGCCCTCGGGGTGGCCGGCGCAGGGGATGGAGCAGAGGCACTGTGCGCCCCAGCGCAGCGCAGCGCAGCGGGCGGCAGCACCCACCTGCGTGAAGTATTCCACGCTGTGCGCGTTGGTCAGCAGGTAGCGGGGCCCCGGGCCGTCGCCCCCGCTGCTGTCTCCCACCACCACAAAGCCAGAGGAGGTGGAGGAGTACTGCCGCTTGCGCTGCCAGGGCCTGCGGGGCCGCAGTGCACAGCCGGAGGGAGCTGTTGGGACGTCCGCACGCACAGCAAATGCAAGGGGCACGCAACGTGGGCTGCACAGCCCATGCGCAAGCGCCCCCTCTGGCACAGCGCTGCAGTGGCCGCCGGTTGCGATGCGTCCCGCAGGTCGGCTGCCGGGCAGGCATGCACCTCCATGCGGACAGTTGAGCACATGTACAGCTGCACGCCAATGCTCCTAGTGCAGCAGCGTGCCAGTGCCCAGGAGGCAGCTGCGGGGCGGTGCTGGGGAGGAGCACTCACAGCGAGTAGTTGGGCTCGGTGTGGTTGCAGTAGATCTTGACCACCGCGTCCATCACATCCTCTGGGCGCTGCAGCAAGAAAAAAGGATTAGAGGAATAGGGGGCGGGTGAGGTGGGGGGTGGCCAGGGGTGGGGTGGGGTGGGTGGGTGGGTGGGTGGGGTGGGGTGGGGGCCGGGAGGGCAGCGTGTGGGCGCAAGAGGGTGGGCGCATGCTAAGGGTGCGCGGCACAAACATTATGCTCATGATCGACCGTGGATGCCGAGTTGCGTCTGCGCACTGCATGCGGCAGGTGGGCGCATCGGTGACCAGCCAGGCAGAGCAGGCACAACTGGCAGCCCAGCATCAGCAGTCACTCTCGACCCCACTTCCACCAGGGCAGGCAGGGAAATGACAAGACAGGGAGGCCGGCGCAGCACATGCAAGAGCTGCAGACTGCTGGCGGGCAGGGGCGCATATTTGGTGGTGGTGGTGGTGGGGGGGGGCTCACCTCGACAAAGTCATCGCCCTGGCTGCTCTGCGCACCGCTGCCTGCCGCCTCTGCTCTGGCTGGCTCGGGGTCCCCAGGATTCCGCAGGGTCAGCACCAGCTCGTTGCCGCGCAGCTCCAGTTTGTCTATCCGAGAAAGGTCCAGCTCCCCTCCCAGCTGGGAGACAGAGAGGGGGATGGGCGCGCCGCCCAAGGCGAGCGACGCTGGCGGTGGCGGCGCTGCGGCATTGGCGCCCACGCCGGCCGCAGATGCCTGCTGCTGCTGCTGCTGCTGCTGGCTCTGCTGCGCAGCTGCGGCTGCCTGCTGCTCACGGTGCTTGGCAGCAGTTTGCTGCGACCGGCTGCCGCCGCCGCCACTGCTGCCGCCGCTCCGCTTCTTGGCAGACACCACCAGCTGCGTGCGCTGAGCCCTGCCACCGCCAAACGCCGGTTGCAAGCATGTCGAACCGCCCTGCTGCCGCTGGAGGGCACCCCTGGCTGCCGCAAAAGCAGGCGTCACTGGCCTGGCAGGCGCCAGATGCATAGCTCGCTGCTGAAGGCTTGTAGTAAATGTGAAGAAGCTCAGAGCACCGCTGGCGGCCGCGTGTGCTCCCAAAGCGTCCGGCTTGTGTTTCAGCAGAAAGTTTTTCAAGCTGGTGGGCGCCTGCAGATGTCTCTGAAGAGGATTTAGGAGGCACAGAAGCTCTAGCAGCAACTTTGCAGCGTCTCGGCGGCTGATGGCAGAGCACAGCGCCCCTGCTGTGCAAAAACTTTTGGGCGCCACTTTGCCTCCGCTGATGTCTCGTTAGCCTTTCTGTTTCATCCGCCGCTATCGTAGCAATCGTACCTTCGCCTTGGAAGCCCCTCTCCTCCCTATGCAGCCCACACAGCACTCCCTCTTTGACGCTCACTGCCACTTACAGGATGGGCGCCTTCCCGCTATGCAGCACGTGCTACAAGAGGCCGCAGCTGCAGGGGTGACCCATCTGTCGTGCAACGGATGCTGGCAAGAGGACTGGGAGCGGGTGGCGGCGGCGGCAACACCGGCGCCAGGCGAGCTGCCACCGGCGGCGAGCCCACAGGGTTCAGACCATCAACAGCCCATCATCGTTCTCAATTTCGGGCTGCACCCCTGGTGGGTGCCGCAACGCAGCCCCGACTGGCTGCGGCAGCTGCGGCAGATGCTGGAGGCATTCCCTTCAGCTGGGCTTGGCGAGGTGGGCAGCGGAGGTGGATGAAGTTTAGGCCTGGGGTGACAAGGACAGCAGGGGGCGGTGTGCATTAATGCATACCTCCCCCGAATGATCTCGTCCTGCATGCCCTGTACGTTGGTATGGCATAGCCTGGGTGCTTGCGGGCATGCTCGCCCTGCTGGCGCCGCATCCAACGCGCTCCCGCCCTGCCGCAGTGTGGGTTGGACCGCGGCCCTCGCGCGCCCGCCTGCGACTGGCAGGAACAGCTGGAGGCCTTTGAGGCGCAGTTAAAGTTGGCGGAGGAGCTGCGGAGACCTGTGTCGGTGAGTTTTTTTCTGGGCTCACGTTACATGCCAATTGCTTGGCAAGCAGCAGGCAGGGGCACCAGAATCAGAGAATCTGAGGAATGGAACTCATCAGGAGCAGTCGAGGGAGGAGGAAGAGGAGGGCACAGTGCCACTAGATTAGGAGCGGCGCAGGCGGGTTGAGGGTACCAGGGCAAACGCATGTGGGAAGCATGCCAGCAGGCTAAAGGCAGAGCACATCTGCAGACTGGAGAGCGCGGTAACGCAGCAGACAAGGCCACGCCGTGTGGAGCGGGGGAGCCGGGCACCATTGGCAGAGGGTGGCAGATGGGAAGGTGGCAACCAGCGCTTTACAGCTGCATTCAAGCAGTGCAGCGGAGAGGTGGCTTGCCTCAAAGAGTGGTGCCCCGAGTTGAAAGCAGAGGAGGCGTCACATGCTGCGCTTGCGCGCAAGCTGCTGCGGTTCGCTATTGAAGGGTGTGATGTCAATGTTGTGTGCCTGGAAGGAGGGCGGCGTGCCTGGCGCCACTTCTAGGCACGGTGCCCGCCTTCCACACCCACTCCATTGACATCACGCCCTTCAGTATCCCCCCAGAGCCGCTGGCACGCAAGCGTGCTGGTGAGTTGTTAGGACAGGGAGGCGAGGACTGCATGAGTTGTGTTATGCTGAGCATGCGTGCATCGCATGGCTGCAAGGCCGCCATGCCAGCACCCGCTCAGCGCTTACAAACAAAGCGCCTGCCGCCCAGCAACTGCGCGCCATTCTCGCCAATGTGCCCCGCAGGTGCACTGCGTGCGCGCCTTTGGTGCTGTGCACGACGCGCTTCGCCGGCTGGCGCTCAGCGTGCCCGTCGTCCTGCACTCATGGACGGGGGCGGCCGACATGACTGTGGCCCTGGCTCGCCTGCCCACCCCCGTCTACTTCTCGCTGTCGGGCCACCTCACCAAAGTGCCGCCCGCCAAGGCGCTGCCCATGGTGGGTGTCGCCTGCAGGAGGCACGGGGAGGAGGGATTGGGTGGGCGCCGGCGTGCCGCCGCCGGTGCTCTGCGCCGCCTTCTTGCAGGGAATGGGAGGCTGAATGCTTGGTCGACAGCGTGGCGATGGGAGGATGCGGGCAAGATTGCTGTGCTGCCGTGCGCAGCTTCCCCCTCGCTGTGTCCACATCCACAACCTGCTGCCGCCGCCTCCCCCTGCAGGTGCAAGCCATCCCGCCAGACCGGCTGTTGTTAGAGAGCGACAGTCCGGATGGCCAGCTTAGCCTGCCTGCCCCCTGGCTGGATGCGCTGCCTTCACTGGCGCACCTGCCGGCAGAGCTTGATGCAGCTGACCTGCGGCGGGTGAACCGCCCCTGCGTGCTGCGCTGGACGCTGCGGCTGGTGGCGGCGGCGGCTGGGAGGCCAGAGGCAGAGGTGGCGCAAACCACCTGGGAAAACGCCTGCCGTGTGTTCGGATGCAAGCCTGGCATCGTGAGCAGCCGGCATGATGGCACATGCCTGCATTCTTGCAATTGAAGAACCCAATTCAAACCCTGCACCATCCATACAGCCTGCACACGCTGGCATGTGTGCCTGTTAGGTGAACGCCGCTCAGCTACAACAGCTGAAGCAATCTCACCAGCCAGTTATTGCAGAACGTCCCTGGAACTGCACGCGTGATACTGGGCTGTGCCTGCAGCTGCCCGCCTTTGCTGCACTTGTGCAAGATGTAGCGCCGTGCACGCTGCGTTTAGGAAGGCGGGGGCACCTTCAACCTACCTCCAGTCCCACCCGCACCACCTTTTCGCTGCAATTTAGGGTGCGACAGACATACATTTTTGCAGCTTGAGTGTTACTTGCAAGCAGGATGCAGGGCGCAGCTCTGTTGGTGCTGGTGGCCATCGTCCTGGGGCAGTGAGTCGAAGTCCAGCAGCAGAGAGCCCCTCTTGCATCATGACTCGTTTCTGCTTCCTCGCTTAGCTGCTGCCGAGCCTGTCCAAGGCGACAGTTGGGCAACACCATGTGTTGCATTCGAAGCACAAACTGCTTGGACTCGAGCTGCCAACGCATCCGCGTGTGGAATTGGAGCAGCTGTAGGTGCTGCCGAACTGCTGCACAGAGCAGCACCAGCTGCCGTCGCCGCCAGCCCATATCCCCTGCAGGTTCGGTGCTGCGCGTCTGCCGCCGACTCCCGAATTCCTCTGCATCTCATGCCCGCGCCAGTGGGACCCCTGCGCCAGCCTGGGCTGCACCAGCGACGAGGCGTGCATCGTGGCGACCTGCATTCTCGACTCCTGCAAGCATGCATGCGTGCCGAAGGCGGTGAGGTGGCCACCAGCTGTGCCACGTGCCTTGACGTTGGCATGCCATGTAGACTGTATCCATTCTCGGCTGCCATCATCCCCTTGCCTGGCACTCTGCGATGCGCTCACCCACATCCATGCATCCGCACGTCCCCTCCCTGCCATGCCCCCGCCGCAGAGCCTGCCGCCCGACCGCACCACCTGCCCCTCCGCCGCAGCGGCCTGCCCCCGGTCTCCCTGTAACACGCTCTCCTGCTCCCTGGAGGCGGGGCAGGTCTGCGTGGACGACTTCTGTGCCTGCCGGCCGCGCTGCGTTGACCCACGTGAGGGATGGGGTTGGGGCTGGGGGGTGAAGGAGCACGATGTTTGAGCTGGATGCATACGCCATTGTGCAGCTGCAGGCTGAGCGAGGCAGCTGGAAGGCCATGGTACCTGCAGTGTCCACGGCCCACAGTCTTTTTTTGCATGCTGAACTCAAAGGCTTGCAGGAACTCAACTTTGTGCAGGCCATCGGTGAGACTGCTGTGGCCGAGCAAGCCGGTGCAGCACAAGTTGGGTGCCGCAGCCATCGGTCCGTGTGGCACTGCCTCAGCTCAGGTCAAAACACAGTGCAGCATCGTGCAGCTGTGCAAAGAGACATTGAGTGTCACAGGGTGAGTTGCCTCCTGCTTCAGACGGCAGGAGGAGGCAGAGAGTGGCAGAGAGTGGGCAAGGGTTTCGGTTGACAGCTGGGGAGCAAGAGGAGGAGGGCTTGGCCGGCGATGCCAGCGGTGGAGCAGAGGGTTGAGCATGTCGATGCGCATGCTACGCGTCGGCGCCACCCGCTGGCAGGTAGAGGACGCATCGACTTCAGTCCAGCCTTGGGCAGTCGCAGAAGTTTACAGCGTCACCGCTGAAGAGACGGGTCAGCCGGCGGTGCTTGCTCTTGGCCAGCCCCACCAGCCGCCTGACGTCGTCCTCGGCGGCAAGGGAGCGGTCAAAGGCGCCTGGAGGCGGGTCCCCTTGGTACATCAGCCTGCGACAGTGGGCCGAACCTGAGGGGTTGGGGCCGGGTTCGCTGCCCAACAGGTGGGCAGGCCCAGTCATCCGGCTCCCACAGACATGGGCGGCGCCAGCAGGGTTCCTGCAAGCTGTACTCAGAAGCGATGGCGCAGCAGCAGTGGCAGCGCCGACACTACACAAACTGCCAGCTGTTGAGGACCCACATGAGGTCAATCTCGCCAGTGGCAGGGTAGGCGGGCGTGGTCGGCAGGGCGGTCTGCGCACAGGCAGGTTCGCACTTGTGGGGCCTTCAGCACGCTTCCACAGCCGCACATGGCAGCCAGAAAGGGCTGGCGCAAAGGCACGCGCCGATGGAGGGCCCCACGCGCCCTTGCCTGGTAGATGCTGCTGCTGCCCTTGTGCGTCCAGCTCCAGCTCTGCCCCCTTGTGAGGGGGAAGGCGCCATACTTGACCACAGGTGCGCTGTCGGGCGGGGCGGCACGCAGCACAGCGTGCCCAACTTCATGCGCCATCCACTCTTTGAACTCGTATGCAGCCTGCGCCTCCCAGCCGCTGCCAAAGCGGGCGCGGGCGCAGCCCTCGTTGTAGAACACCACTGCAGGTGCAGCGGGCCATGGAGGCCAGGAGTTGGTCGGGCCCCTGGTCAGGTCGGCGGGTTGGGGGAGAGTGCTGGGGGTTTGGCCGGCAGCCACAGCGGCCTGCCCGTGGATGCCTAAGCTGTTTGTTCTCCTGTCCCTGTCCCTCACCAGGGTTGGCGTTGAAGGATGCAGGGCTGGTCACGTTGGCGTGCTTGCACTCTTTTTCTCTGTAGGCAGGGGCCAGCGGGGAGGGTAGGGGCGCGCAGGCGGCAGAAGGCCCAGGCTCTACAGGGCACGTGCAGCCCACACGACACACCAACGCGCGAGGCCTTCAAATCACATGTGCCCATGCCCACTGTTTGCGCACGTGACGCGCTGCAGCTCGACGGGCAGGCCAGAGGACCGCTCTGCCACCTCAGCCAGCACAGCGTAGCGCTTGCCGTCCGCCAGCTGGACACGCTGGCCGGGCAGCTTGCGGCTCCAGTTTTCATAAATGGCAGTCTGCAGGGTTTCCAGGCGTGCGGTCACCACTCCCGGCAGCACTTGATGACCACGCTTGCACGCAGCAGATGTTTGCGCACCGTGCGCAGCCAGAAAGCAGGCCCTCCTGCCCTCCCTCCCGTGCGCTTGCCTTTGCTAGCGCCTTGAGCTGGGCCCACAGCACGTCGCTGATGTTGCTGCCGCGCTTAAAGTTGAGCACAATCTTGACCCGGATCGTGGTCGTGGCGCAATAGGGGTACTCCTGAGCAGCATGGACGGGGGTGCCAGCAACTCAATCTTAGGGGCACCTGGGCCTTGTGGCCTGCCTGCTGCTGCAGCAGCCCTGATATGCCTGCTTGGCACCGTGGGGCTGCCAAACAGGCGAGGTGGGGCAGCCAGTGGCCCGCATCTTGCAGCTGATGGCAGCGAGCGCATGCCTGCCTGCCTGCGCCACTCACCTCGACCTCCACCCAATCAACGGGACTGATCTTGAGCGCCGCCTCGGTAGCTGCTGCAGCCTCGGCGGGGTCCCCCCGCCACAGGTATGTTGTCCCAAGCTTCAGGCGTTCTGACGAGTTGGGAGGGACAGCCACGTCCTGCCTGCACGCAGGAGGGGCAGGCAAGTGGGCACGCGACTTGCGGCGGCCATGCGGCAGGTCGACGTTTGTTGGCCAGGCGTCCAAGCGGTCGGGTGGTGAGGGCGCTTCTGGAAGAGCAGTTGGCTGTGATCTGGGCGAGCCCATCCACTAGCCCGGGCCCCACCTGACCGAGCTCCTGCCCAACTGCCGGCCGCCGGCAGAGACCAGGAACTCAACATACACGTCGGGGTTGACAGCGGCACCTGGGCTGCTGTCCCAGCTTTGCTTGCCGCCCTGCAGCCGCGGGCCGGTTGCACATGCATCAGGTGGAGGGGCTGGCGGATTGGATGCCAGCAGCTGCGCTGCAATGGCCAGAACTCAAGGCAGCTGGGAGCTGGGTGGTCGCCGCGCAGCAGGTGGCGTGTGCAGTGCAAGCCTGAAGACCACTTGTGCGGCAGTTCAGCACTTGCCGGCCAGTGCCATCGTCCCAGAAGTGGCATTCCAGCATGCATGCATGGGGGCTTGCCTTTCTGGGGTTCACGCTGGCCTCAAAGTAGCCCAGGCTGTTGGTGGAGGCGGCGCCCATGAACTCGCGCCCCAAGAAGTCGGCATCCCACACCTGGCAGCGGCAGAGGGCAGGGCGTGTGGACAACCTCGTGCCTTCGGCGCTGCAGCATCAAGTGTGCCCATGCGGCTGCCTGCGCCTGGGCAGCAGCGCCGCCAGCACCTGCAGAGCGCGCACCGAGCGGGCGGCTGGCTGCCCCACCTGCACGGAAAGGCCTGCGGCTGGCCCGCAGGTCTCGTGCCAGAGAGCCCTGCCCGTCACCCAGATGCGGGACAGGTTGAGCTTGTAGGTCAGCACCAGGGGGGCGTCCATTGTGACGGAAGTAGTGTGCCACAGCCGCCCCTTGACATACACCTGCACGATTCTGGGTGGGAGCGGCGCATGGGCCGCTGCAGGAAGAGGGAGCAAAGGCTGCTTGCAATAAGGTCGCCGGGCACCAGCCGGAGGGCAGCGACAGGCAGGTTGGTGCTTGCCAGCAGCAAGGCAGGGCCCAATCCATGGCCCCAGCTGTGCCAGCCAGCCCTCAGCCAACCTCCAGTTGAACGTCCGGGAAGCTGGAGAGGCCGCAGCAGCCGTCCCACAGCTTTCTGTTGGAGGAAGTGACCTCGAACCTTCCGTACTTGACGGCTGAGGCGCCCATGAGCTGCCGAGAGGAGCCATCAACATCCCTGCATGGAGGGGCAGGTAACAACCAGGTGGTGGAGGCGGTGCCATGCACGCCGGGTGTTGTGCCTGCAGGGCTGCAACCTGCATGAGACATGCCCTGCCCAGGTGTAGGTGCACGGTGTGCAGCAAAGAAACGCAACATGCGCATCCTGTCTGTTCTCTGGAGAGGGAGGGGGAGCTTCTGCAGGTGCGCTAGGCTCGCATGATTCCCCAACTGGTGCCAACCCGCACCGGGTGGCACTTGATGGCACCGCTGGGGCAAACGCAGCGGCGCCGGCTTGTGCAATCCACTGCCCTCACCACGCCTGCACGACAGCCCCTTCGACCTCATGGCCCAGCTCGTAGTCTGGATCTGCCCAGCGGACCGAGCCCGCAATGGTTCGATCCGGCGGCACATCGATCTGGGCATCCAGGGAGGGCAGCGGGTACAGAGGGGGGTGCGGTTTGGCATGCTGGGATGCATTCTCAGCATGGAGGCAGGCAGCCCATTGCATAGGAGCCTGCCCTGCAGCTGCTGTGTTGCCTCGGCAGATGGTGCCCAACCCTCTGCTGGCCATCCACCCCTTGCCTTGCCGAAGGGTACTCGAGCTTGAGTGAACAACCCACCAGGAATTCTTTCCCGCTCCCACTCCTGTAGTCGGTTGCAAGTTCTGCAGTCGTCCTGACCAAAGCGCCATCAATCCACACCTGTGGCAGGGGCGGTCCAGGGCAGGTGAGCTTGCCATCCGCGCCACATGTGCACCGGCTACAGCACTGGCTTAGGCGCCGGCCAGCAGGCATGTGGCAGCGCGCTCCCATGCCTGCAACAGGGCATCTGGTGGAGCGGAAACATGCTGGCTCACATGTGCCAACACCAGGTGGGCAGCGCACCTCGAACATGATGTCTGGTCGGGAGTCAGAGGCGATGCAGGGAAGATCCCAGCACTTGAGGTCATCGTAACGAATAGCAAACTTCCCCTCCTGCAGGCTCGTTCAAACCACCTCCGTGAGGCGCTCCCCAGCGCTGCCGGCAGCTGGCAGCGCCAGGTTGCACGCATTGCTGTGTCCATCCGAAAACTCACTTCATTCGTGTAGTCTTCTCCCATGAACTGCTTCCCGACCAAGTCGTTGTCTGCACAGCAGCGGGTGTGCCGCGATGTGCACAGTGCGAGCTGAGGCAGCAATGCTTGCTTTTGATCAGCTGGTTCCATCGCCGTGCAAGGTGTGAAGGGCGGATGCTAGTTGTAGGGGTGATCATCCCGAGCCAAGTGCACTTGAGCGTTGGCAGCCTCGAGCGTGCACCACCGGGCGGCGGCATGCTGACGCAGCCAAGGCGCACCGTATGCCTTCACCAGCGCCCCCTTGACGGGTCTGAGGGCGCCAAACCCACTCGGCAGATCCTGGTACACAATGCCGCGGATTGCATGAACTCTGGCTGCAAGGCCTGCAGAACGGGCCATGTAGAAGGGTTGCGCCGTACGCCGCCTCTGCTTCAAAACAGAGCAGCGGGTAGCGCACTGCTGCCGGCCACTCCCTGGCGGCGTGCCATCCTCCACACTCTGGCTGCCAGCTCCGTGCAGCGCACTCCTCCTCGCAAGAGAACAGATGTCGGGTCGCTCACCTGCCAGGCAGCAAGCCAGCACAGCTGCGCTGGGAAGGAGTCCGGTTTGGGAGGCGGCCCGCATGGCGCGCGCTGCGTGTTTTGCTCCGTGCAAGCCGTGCAGAGGACGAAGTTGCGAAAAAAAGGCGTAAACAAAGCGCAACAAAGCCTTCAGTCTGAAGTCCACCTCCTGGCAGTACCCTGGAAGGCGGCCCCGCCGCCACTGGTTTGCCGGCAGTATCCTCCCTCAATCTCAAACTACGAACACCACCTTGCTGTCTGGCAGCGCAAAGGGTTGCACCAGGGGATGCAGTTGCGACAGCACGCTGGGACATGGCGCCACGCGGGCCCTGCGCGTCACAACTGGCAGAAGCGGCTCTCGGCCAGCTCCGCCGCGCTGCTGCTGCCGCCGACCAGCTGCTGCAGCAGCCGCCAGCCCGCGCCCTCCTCCTGCGACAGCAGCTCCACCGCCGCCTGCCAGTCCGGCTCATCCTGGCAGTACTGCCGGAAGTCGTCCACCCCCCACACGAACACCTCGCCCAGCAGGCGCTGCAGGGGGGGCAGTTGGGCCAGGTGGCAGTACAAGAGGCTGGGACCAGAGTGCATGCGCTGCCAGGGCAGGCAGGGCGACAGGCAGGCAGGCAGGCGGGCGGGCAGGCAGGCAGGCAGGCAGGCAGGCAGGCACATGTAAGGCTTGATACATGGCGATACTTGCATGCCATGCAGGCTGAGCCAGCTGTGCCCGTGCGGCCCGGTCTTCTGCACAGCCCCTTCCCCCTTGCCTGAATCGACTCCGCGCTGGTCAGCTGGCTGGGCCCGCTGAGCGCCAGGGCCGACAGCATGCACTCCAGCAGCACCACCGCCAGTGCCCGCAGGTCTTCTCTCTGCCGGGGGCAGCGGCAGTGTGGGCAGGGCAGGGGCCTGAGGAGCGGTGTGGAAAGCGTGCCATGCCAGACAAACCCCTGCGAGGCTGCACGGGTCTCTCCCTTGGAGAAGCAGGCAGAAGAGTGGGGCTGGCTGGCTACCAGCAGACAAGAATGCACAGAGGCGCAGAGCTCAGACAGGACAGCAGGTTAGCGCTACATGCACGCCGCTGGCTGGCCGCCTGGCTGCTGTCAGGGGACTGCGCAGCGCACCTGGCCAAGCGCCAGCGGCGTGTCGTCTGTCGCCAGCGGCGCGGGCTGCGGGAACAGCGCGTCGCGGCTGCCCTGCTGCTGCGGCGCACGCCCGCTGCGCCCGCTCACGCTGATCTTCCTGGCAAAGCCAAACTGCAGGGCCCAACAATCACAACACAGGGCCTCTGCCGACGCTCTATTGAACGCAATGCAACACGTGCATGCACGCACCCCCCCCCCTGCAGCACGGCAAAGCAGCAGGCTGCACCCCAATGTGCACACTGCGCCCCTCCTCACATTGTCCAGCTTCACAACCAGCCGCTGGTGGCTTCGGTCATCAAACGTGGACAGCATGACGGAGCCGGAGCCCAGGGCGCCGTGCACCACCCCTGCGTCGTGACAGTAGGCCAGGGCTTGCAGGGCTCCCCGGGTGATGGCCCTGCAGGGGTGGCGGCATGCGTGGGTCGACACGTAGGGAGGGAGGTTGCGCTGTTTTCTTTCAAGAAAGCAGGCCTGCCCTTTGAGTGCTCCTGCCTGGGCGCTGCATGCACAGCATGCCAGGTAGATGCGGGAGCACAAGGAGGGCCCATGCAGTGCCGCAGCAGGCAGCGGTCTGGACCCTGGAGACCCTTTCCAACCCCTGCCCGCTGCTGCACAGCCTCCCACGCAGCCTTGCCTGAGCATACGTGCGCGGTCGCGCATCGAGCTGTCCTGCCCGCCAAACAGCCGGCCCAGCCCGATGCCGCTGGTCTGCTGCGCCGAGGGGTAGAGCGCCAGCGGCGCCAGGCCCTCCCACTTGAGCACCACCCACAGCGCGTCCTCCGGCTCTGCAGAGCCCTGCAGGCCGGCACAGAAGAGGCGCCCTTATCAGCATGCATGCAGAGATTGGCCGCGTGCGGTGGGGCGGGCTGGCGGTCTGCCCCCTAGCTGGCTTAAAGTTGCAGCACCCATTGGAGGCACCGCAAGCGTCCCAGCTGCAGCACTGAAACCAGCCGCCTGCCTGCACCATGCATGCACCCGCAGCGGCCCGGCGCGTCCTCACCGGCAGCAGCGCCTGCGCCCCTGCCGTCTGCCCTGCTAGGAAGTACCCCAGCAGGCGCACAATGGGCGGGTTGGCCGCCAGCGGCGCCGCCGCCACCTGCCACTTCATGTTGGGGTCCGGCATGCCGGCCAGGTGGCTGAGCACCTGCGCGGCAGCGCGAGGGGCGGCAGCAGGCCGAAGCAGGGTTAGGCCGGCGGCATGGGCAGCAAAGTGCTCCTCGCCGGCTTTGGCAGACACGCAGCAGCAGGGCGCAGCGGGGGCCGGCAGCGCACACGGGAGCCAGGCGGCATGCAGAGCGCCTGCAGGACGGCAGTGCATCAGCGATTTCATCTTTATGCAACAAGCTGCAAGACGACAGGGCCTCCACCCCCGGATGGCTCTCCCCATCAACCCCAGACCACCTGCAGCTCGTTGCATGCCACCGCCTTGGCTCCCGGCAGGTACTCCTTGACAAGTGTCACTACAGGGTCCTGCACAGGGCAGCACCGGAGCGCCGTGGTTGTGCCGGAGCACAGTCCTTGCGTGCCTGTTGGAAGACATGTCGCTGTGCGTGCCCGCGCAGTCTCGGCTCCCCACGGCCTCGCCAGGCATGCCTGTCTGCCTGCCTGGCGAGCCACCCGCCGTGGAGGGGCACGCCGCTGCCTGCGGCCCCATGCACCCCACCTGGAAGGGCATGCTGCTAAAATTTCGATGCAGTGCTAACCAACACCGGTTGTGGGGGCATGCCGCTGCCTGTCGCCCTTTCCACGACGCCCCGCCCACCCCCACCTGGAAGGGCATGC
Organism: Auxenochlorella pyrenoidosa; assembly: GCA_001430745.1. NCBI lineage: Eukaryota > Viridiplantae > Chlorophyta > Trebouxiophyceae > Chlorellales > Chlorellaceae > Auxenochlorella > Auxenochlorella pyrenoidosa. The sequence goes on from KQ481938.1 coordinate 1,036,865, forward strand.
CGCTGCCTGTCACCCTTTCCACGCCACCCCTGCCCACCCCACCTGGAAGGGCATGCCACTGCCTGTCACCCTTTCCACGCCACCCCTGCCCACCCCACCTGGAAGGGCATGCCGCTGAAGTAGGA
>KQ481938.1:1057690-1074240 GCA_001430745.1 Auxenochlorella pyrenoidosa
CGTGGGGGCGGGGCAGGGCCCAGCAAGGAAGGGCAAAAGTTGGGCGAGCCAACAGGTAAGCTGCTGCACGTGTGCGATGGTTCCCACGGCAGGCCCAGCACGGCAGGGCTGCCGGGCGTTGGCAATGGCAAGGGATGGTCAAGGGGCGGGCAGAGGGCAGAGGGCATGCTGTTTAGCGGCTGCCTAGCCCAGCCACCCCAGCGCGCCCTGCCGGCCCGGCCATGCCGCGGCGCTCACCAATCAGGGTGCCCGCTGCCTGGCTGTAGAGCTGGCCCAGGAGGGGGAACAGGCGCGAGCCTGCGCCCTGCAGCGCCGACCCCGCGGCATTCACGGCCGCCCCAGCCGCCCGCGCTGGCAAGCCACCGGGAGCCGCTGCGGCTGCGCCCTGCTGCCGGCCGGCAGCGGCGCCTTGCCGAGCCGAGCGGACGGGCTGCGGCTTGGGCGGCGCATAGTCTGCGGGAAGCAACGGGCAGGCGGAGCAGGGGCACGGGCTGGAAGTGACAGTGCATGGCAGCGGTCGGGCCCTGCGCGGTGGCGCAGGCTGTGGCGGGCGCAGGCCTCGGCAGGCCCGGTTGGTTCTGTTAGGTTCGGGCAGGTTTGGCATGGCGAAGCTGCGGGCGTGCCCCGCCTCCTCCACACTGGCACGTCTCGCGGCTGGCTGCACCCACCTGGGTCGTATTTCTGGAGCAGGGCCAGGGTGCGGTCGTAGCGTGTCGAGTCCTTGAGCTCGGTTAGCTGCACTCCATGGACAGGACACAGGCGGCGGCACCTGGGCAGGGGTCCTGCCCTCCAACAGCAACGAGTGCTGAACCCACAGCAATCCAGGGTGCCTGCCGCTGCCGTGCACACCTGCCTGGCCAGCAGCAGCTCCAATCAAGGCAGTGCAGCCCGAGCCGCAAGAAGCAGATGCCCAGATGCCGCTGCGCACCGGGGCGCTGCCCGCCTTTTGCATCGAGCTCACCTGCTTGCGCAGCTTGGCGTCCAGCTGCTTGGCCCGAGCCGCCCCCCGCCGGTCCAGCAGGCGCTGCAGCCAGCCCAGCAGGCGGTGCGCCAGCCAGGCCAGCGCAGGCGCCAAAAAGGCCGGGGCGACCCGCGCTGCCTGCAGGCATGGGGCAAACCAACCAGCAGTGTGCTTTGGGCGCAAGGCCACACCTGCAACCCACCAGCACGCGCGCGCCGACCACACCCAGCTGGTCGTGCAGGCCTGGTTGGCAGGCCCCGGCAGCGCATGCATGAGCGCTTGCCTGCTGCGCGTGGGTGTACGTCCCCGGCGGCTGGCGGTTCACATAGGCTGCCCAGGCAAGGATGGCGGCATAGGCGGCGGCAAAGCCGCGCCAGAAGCGCGCGCGGATGGCGGCCCACGCCTGGGAGCGCGCGATGCGTGCAGCCTGCAGCAGCGCGATGCCAAGCAGGAATCTGCAACATGTAGCGCGTCCCGCGACAGCTACACGGTGAACAGATTGCAGCTGCATGCCTGCTGTGCCTGCAGGGCCTGGAAACACGCCCGCACGGTCAGCAGAAGCGGGTGGCACGAAAGCACCAGCAGGGGCCCAATCGCACCTGCAGCCTATCCAGCTCTGTCTTGATGTTGCCCAGGGAGCGGTCATAGCTGGCATAGTAGGGGTCGCTCCCGATGCGCGCAAACCAGCCACGGATGGTCGGCCACAGCGCCATGGCGGCGGCGGCAGCGGAGAGCGGGACAGCCGCTACGGAAGATCGGTCGCTCCGATCTCTTTCCTCAGTGATCGGAGACCAACGAAGCTGTCAACTGCGACCATGTGGAAGGGAGAGCGCACGGGCAGTCGGAAAAGGTTGGGCCGAAGCCATCGGGGCAAGGGCAGCGATCTTCAGCAACAATGTCTTCTCAGATGCGCGAAGGCAGCACCTCTCCCTCGTCCTCTCACCAAGCCTGATCACCGCGCTTCAGTGTAGGGATACGTCTGCGTCTCGCACCCACAACCTCAAGGTCGCAATTGCGTTTGCATCGATAGAAAGGGTGCAGAATGGAGGCAACACCTGTCGGCAGCTGCCGTGGCGCGCCATGGCAGACACGCTGGCATGGTGGACGGCGGGGTGCCTGCCCGCCAAGCCTTGGATTTTGGACTGCACGTGCCGTTTGTAGGCTGCCTTTCAGGGAGAGCAGCCAAGGAGCATTGCATATCGTATCAGCAACACATCAGGGAGGGCAGGCATGTTGGCCCCCACTGCTGTGCCTCCGCGCTGCTTGTGCGGCTGCTGCCAACACCCATCATGAACTTCCTTGTCTGCATCCCTTGAACACTCACGAGCGCTCACACTGCATGTTCAACAGAACAGCGAGGCATACACATCCAGACCAAACAGCTCTGCCGCAGACTTTTCGCTGTAGGCAGTCACCCCAGACTTGACGGCCGTGAGCCCCGCAGAGTCGCCGCCGTGCACGAGGCCCAGCTGGTAAGAGTGGCAGCTGTAGTGCGCCACCTCTGCCGAATCGTCGCGCCAGCGCAGAGGGCGGCAGGCAGGCACCCGGCTGGCCGCGCCTGGCTGCGGCCTGCACCCTGCGCGCAGGTGGGGTTGAGCATGCAGCATGGCATGGCATGCCAGTCGTGGACAGGTTGCAGCCCATCCCGCTCGGCAGGCTTTGGCAGGCGCACACGCACGGATAGGGCCATGCCATGCTAGCAGGCGCGGACTCACCCTCTGCATCGTCGATGAACCAAAAGCCCGCCGCCTGCAGCGCCCGCTGCTTGACTGTGGGGTCAGCGATGCAGATCGGGTGCAGGTACAGCACTGCAAGCAGGGGCAGTGGCCGGGCAGGGGTCGTTGCCACGCCGTGTAAGCACTGAGCAGGGGAAATCTCGTTGGGGCTGTTGTGCAGTTTGGGACGCAAGCGCTTGTTCTTGACCCCATCCCCACCCGCTGCCCTGCCCCTCACCGTGCCAGTCGCAGGGGTCTAATCGGGGCATCCACAGCGGGCTGCCAGCAGTGCAGCGGTTGGGGCTGTATGCATAGTGGCCCGGCAGGTAGGTGCGAAAGAGGGCCATGCCCTCCCGCTGCTGCGTTCGCGTCAACTGCAAGTGCAGGCAGCGGGGTGGCAGCGCTCGGAACCGGGTGGTAGTGCACTTCCGCGAGGGACGAGCCTTTGGACAAGAGCTCCAGGCAGCATGTGCACTTGGCCCGCTGACCGCAGCCCTTAATGAACTGTAGGCAGCACTCACATTCCAGCTGGTCCGCAGGCAGCGGCACACGGTATCGCAGCGCATGAAGGCGTTGCCCTCCAGGCGAGGCAGCGTCTTTTGGTCTGTCAGGCTTGTCGTGCCGCCAGACATGTCGGGTGCGACGGCGTTCCAGGCGCGGACAAACGCCAGGCTGGCCTGGGTGGGCAGCACGACAAAGTGGCCCGTGTTGGCTGCATGTGCGGGGGGTAGGGCGGGCAGCAGGGCACTGCATTGAGCCAAGCGCAGCAGCACAGGCAGCGAGGCTGCCGGGGCCTGGGGCAGAGCTGTACGGCAGGACAGGTTCAATCCTCGCGGGCAGCCCTGCAGACATGCAAACAAGCTGCTCCAGGCGGGCCGGTGCATGACGGGCAGCAAGGGTCACGGCACACGCGCTTCTGCCCGCTCACGGGCCGGCTCCTCTTGCATCCAGGCGCCATCAGCCTCTGCCTGCTCCACATACGCCATGTAGCTCTCCCACAGCGGCTTGACGGTGTAGGCAATGTCGGTGTCTGCACCACACAGGCGGCCGAGGGGCGGCCAGGAGGTGGGCAGGGGCGAGGCATGCCCAGACGAGCAGCCGCGTCACGCAGGCTGTGATGATAGGCGCGACGTGCTGCAGGAAGCAGCGCATGCCCCGCTGCGTGCGGCGAGGCACGCGCCAGAGGGCCGATCCCCTGGCGCCCATGCGCAGGGGCAGGCACTGTGAGCGATGCACACACACGTAGTCACCCCCCACCCACCCCACCCACCACCACCACCGCCAACACACACACACACACACACACACACACCTGCAAGCATCACCACATACTCCTGCTCCAGTGCACGCTGCAGCACCGCTGGCTTGATCCACGACATGGCCACGTAGTCTGCACTGCTGGGCCTGCCCTTGTCTGCATCATGCGGTGTGCCACCATGGGAAGGGGCACAGCCGCTCGTCAGCGGGGCCGCGTGGACAGCGGGCACAGCAGCGGTGGTGTAAATTTGCCAGAGCAGAGGCTGGGGCTGGGGCTGCATGCGGGGCGGGCACGGTGGCAGCGGTGCGCGCGACTCGCCGACGGGGCGCCGCAGCAGGGCCGAAGCGTCGGCGCAGGGCAGGTTGAGGTCGGCGCATGCCTCCAGGTCTTGCTGCGTCCAGGTGACGGCCACATAGTTGCGCACCCCTGCGTGCTTGACCAGCGAGTAGACTGCAGGGACGGGTGGGGGTGCAGCCAGCGAGGCGGGCTGGGTGCCAGGGGCAGGCAGAATTTTTGCGTGGGACTGCAGTGCAGTGTCCCGCCAGCCAGGCAGGTGCAAAAAACTTCTGGGATCGTATGGGTTGCACCCGCAGCGCCTAAGCTGAAGCACCGCAGCGCACAGGTGTGCAAGGAAAGCCGAGCTGGTGTAAGCGGGCGCACCACAGCTGGTAGGGTGGGGCAGCAGGCTAGCAAAGCAGACACCCCACTCACTGCTGTTTTGCGCCATGAGCGCCCATTCAGCACTGAAGAGCAGCAGCGCCACTGCCTTGTCGTACCCGCCCGCCGGCCGCGCCCGCATCCGCAGCAGCGCATCCAAGTTGTGAACGCCAGCATAGGGCAGCGAGGGCGTGCGGCCGGGCAGCAGCCAGGGCGCCGCCTCAAACTCCTTGAGCAGGGCCGCGCTCCTGACGGCAGCTGCTGCGCCCTTGGGCAACTTCTTGAACGAGGCCAAGCTGGGCTGGGCCGGCACCGAGGGCGGCGTGCACGACAGCAGCGCGGCTGCAGAGAGCAGCCAAGCCGGTTGGAGCGTAATCATGCAAAGCAGAAGGAGCACATCAAGGCGGGTTCAAGCTGCAACTTGAACCCAATACTGGATCGCATCCAGCATTTTTAATTGGATAGAGCACAGCAAAACTCACTTGCGCAGGATGATTTCATGGGCAGGCGCGGCAGAGGGGGCACCGGCGGCGGCAGGCCCCCCTGACGGCGGTGCAACGTCCCATTTCCACTGCTACACGGTATCAGGAGTTTATGTTAATTGAAATTAGTATCGGGATGCCAGCGGGAAGCTCAAATCTCTCAGCTCAGTTGGCAGGGGGTGCGATACCGCTCGCAGAGTGCAACGCACCCACAGCTGGCGCCTTGCCCAAAGCTTCTTGTTGCAATCAGTCCTATCACAAAGCCGACGGCCACCAGCAACGCTTTCTGCAGAACAAGTGACCTTGTCCCCGCCTGCACGAGCGTCTGCATCAAGCAAGCTGCCTTGAAACGGGGTTGAATGTTATTGATGAAGCATTGGCAGAAGGTTGGTAGGTCAGGTTGCTCGTGACTGCTGGTGTGGTTGTGTGCTGCTGCGCCTGCCGCCTGTGACAGCCAAGATGTTCTCTCGTTGCTTCAGACTCTAGTTTATTGATTACACCGTGTGGTGCATGATACAAGTGGAAGGTTCATTCTAAAACATAAATGTAGAAAGGAGTGTACACATTGAACGCAGCAGGGGCCGCTACTGAGCAGAGGGGAGCGGCATGCAAGCAGTGCAAGGGTCCGGTGTTGTTGGCCATAATGTCAGTGGCCATAATGTTAATGTCTCCGAGGAGGCTTCAGAACTGCAGCGGCGCCTGCTTTCCGTTGCACTCCTTGTCACTCGATGCAGCCAGCAGCGCCCGAGCCTCGTCAGCACTTGCGCCAGCTCTCAACTGCCGGATGGCAGGGGGCGCCTCTCCATGCACCAGCCCCAGGCCGTAAGAGGGGCAGCTGTAGAGGCGGGCCTCTGCGTCTGGCACCTGCCAGTGCAGCGGGCGGCAGGCAGGCACCTGGCTGGCAGCCCCGGGCTGCGGCTGGCACCCTGCACACACCGAGGCGCAGGACATGACAATTAGCACCAACGACGTGCATAGAAATGATTCTCGACAACAAACAAACAAATCTGCGGTCACAACAGACCAAACCAAGTGAGAGCTGCGGCAAGACACAGAGAAGGCACCGTGTGCAAAGCATGCCACCCGGTTGCACGAGCCGCCTGTGCAGCTCACCTGCCTCGTCGTCCATGAACCACATGCCAACCTCCTTGAAGATTGACCGCTTCTGTGCCGACCCCTGAGCGCAGATGGGGTGCATGTACAGGACTGCAGGTGGGCAGGGGGGGGGGGGGGCGAAGGGCGGGGGAGGCACTGAGGTCAGCATGAGCTCGGGGCTACGGCCAGATGAGCGAGCAGGGTGCTGCAGGACACGGCCATGCCACACCGCCGCAGCGGGCACCCATCCTGCACCGGCCCAGGCAGCGCCAGGCGCCCCGCACGCTTGCACCGCTGCCAAGCACACACGCCAAGGCGCCGCTCACTCGTCCAGTCGCACGGGTCGACGGGGGGCATCCACTCCTTGCTGCCCACCGTGCAGCCGCTGAGGGTGTACAGGTAGTACCCAGGGAAGTAGGTGGGGAAGATGGCCACCTGGTCCCGCATGCCATTGGCCAGAAGCTGCACCCAAAGGGAGGCAGGCGCGCAGTCGGCAGACGGGCAGGCTGCTGTTTTACCCGGGCAGGTGTCCCCGGATGTGCACCCAGGTGCTGTGTGCCGCCTGCCTGTGTCGCCACCCGCGGGCACAGATGCTACCGAGCCATGCAGCCATCACATGCAGCCTGGCAACTGCCCCTCTCCCTGCAGTTGGCACTCGCCTCGTACTTGTGCCTGTAGCAGGAGCAGGTGGTGCGGCACTGCCGGAAGTGCCTGCCCTCCATCATCGTCAGAGCCCTTTGCTCCGACACCTTCTGCTCCAGCATGCTGGGGGCAGAGGCATTCCACGCCTCGACAAAGGCGATGCCCGCGGGGGTGGGCAGGATCACGAAATGCCCAGAATTGACTGCAAGCATTCGGATGCATAGCAGTCTGTGTCAGCAAGCCAGCCTTGGCGACGTTGAACCACCACATGGGCACCAACCCTGCGCTGCGGTGATGCTTGTTTGCCATGATCCCAAACTTGGACTAAGAAGTAAAATCAGCCTCCCAATGCCTGCAACCGCGTGCTGCAATATAAACCAAAGGTTCACTGCTTACGTGGCGACTCAAACTGCCAGGCGCCATCGCCCCCCGCTCGGTCAATGAACTCCAGGTAGCTGTCCCACAGAGGCTTCACGGTGTAGGTCACGTCGGTGTCTGCAGGGGCGGGGGCCGGGAGGCAAACAGCAAAGCTGTGAGATGCGCCAGCGCCTCGCTGCATGCTTTCCTGCATGAGCGTAAGCCCGCATAAACAACGGTGCATGAGCGCGCGGTGTGGGCTGCGCTGCCATGCTATTGCCAGACCAACCCAGCTCAGCCTCAAGCGTGCCCTGGCAAAGAGCAGCAGGCGGCAGGCAGCAGTGGCGGCTGACCGACAAGCATGGTGGCGTAGCCCTGGCGCAGCGCGCGCAGCATGACGGCCGGCTTGATCCACATCATCACGAGGAAGTCGTGCTGCAGCAGCAGCTTAGTAGTGACTGCAGAGGTGGGAAGAGTGAGCCACTTTTTGGGCATGGCAGCAGAACGAGCAGAAGCACCCAGCAGGCTGCAAGGCAGCCAGGCAAGCCCGCTTGACGATACCCTGCGACACCATCCACCTGTGCCAGTGGCGCGCATCCAACCGGCAGGCGGCTGCCATTTCTGGGCAGCAGGCACTCACTGATTGGCTCAAGCAGGAGGCTGGACACATCGGCGCAGGGCAGGTTCAGGTCGGCGCATGCCTCCAGGTCTTCCTGGCCCCAGGCCACAGCGATGTAGTTGCGCACGCCCGCGTGCTTGACCAGCGAGTAGACTGCGCAGGGAGGATGGGCATGAGTGCTGAGTACGCTGCATCGGGCTGATGTGGCCCGGGTCTGAACCTGCACCTCGGCGCTGGCGCACTCAGAGGGCCTGTGCCCCGGCCCAGCCACGGCTATCCGCGGGGCTGCAAACATCCTGCACTGAACGCTGCCCGGCCCCATCATCAGAGCTGCTTCCGAGACCCGCCAGCACTCACTGCTGTTCTGCACCATGACGGCGTACGGCTTGCTGAACAGCAGCACTGTCACGCTGCCGCCCCAGCGCCCCGCGGGCCGCGACCGCAGCGCCAGCAGCGCATCCAAGTCGTGCACCCCGGCATACGGCAGCGCCGGCGTGCGCGGCGGCAGCAGCCAGGGCGCCGCAGCAAACTCCTCTGCCACCGCGGGGTCGGACCCGACAAGCTCTGCATTGGCCTGCGCAAAGGGCAGGCAGGCGAGGCAGCACAACTCAGGCTGAGAGACAGCGTGGTGCAACGCCGCTGCTAGCTGTGAGGCAGCATGGCAGTCAATAGGCGCATTGAAATGGAAGGAAAATGCAGCGTCAACGCACCTGCATGGCGTAGTACATGACTCTGCTGGGAGAGTTGGGGCTCATGCTGAACACGTGGGGCGACCCAGCTGCAGGGGCCAAGTCCGCACAGAGTCTATCTGAATGACGTGCCGAGCAGAGTCTGTCTGAACGCGTGCTTCTTATCCCAAGAGACACCTGCTCTGATTCCATTCACGTACAAGGTTGCATTCACCCTACCCGTCCATCTCTGCGTTGGCATGCCGCTAGAAAAAAGGCCGTCAGCGTGGCGCCAGCCTGCCGCGTAGCGCCGCCCGCCGCCCACTTCGGCCAAGCGCCTCCTGCGCGCAGGGGGCTCGCAGGAAGCACTGTCGAACTCTAGACTGCTGGCGAGTGGAAGCTCGACCGCCGTTTCGCTCCGTGCGCGAGATGCTTTGCAGGCAATTTTCCGCAGATCCTTCACCGGGCCCCCTCACCCTCCCGCCAAGAGGTCCAAGTGCGTGGCCGCCACCACGAGTGCTAGCAACAGCCCAGCAGCCACCGCTAATTGCCTGGGCGGAGACTGCATGGTTTTGTGGAACCCCATCTGAGCCTCCTCCACCCTTCTCTCAACCATACAGCCGCAGAGTCATAAATTTGAACCGAGCTGAGCGAAATACAGAACGCTGAGAAGTGCACACAGGTGCCTTCCTCTCTGTCGCCACGCATGCTGAGGACAGCCTTGACCTCATGAATGTTTACATCATGCTCCCACGTTCCCTGGACTGCCCACTCCCGAGGGGCACGTGCTTCCTGGCTGGCTCCAATGTCGTGCTTCAGGAGCTGAGCGGCGCCTTGGTTGTGCCTGCAGCCTTGCACCTGCCTGGCGCAGGCCGCCACCCACCCCATTTGCGCCTCCACCTCTCAGCTGCAGCGAGTTCCTTGCGTTACAGCTCGGGGCGGCCTGGGCTGCCGGGCGCTGCTGCACCCAAGCCGGCAGCGGCTACGCTGCACACTGAGGCTGCCGCCGCCGGCGACGACGCCGCGTGCGCCGCCCCCGCGGCCCGCGTCATCTCGTCCCGGCGAGAGGGGCCGCGCGCCTGCCGGCTGCGCTCACTGGCGGGGGGGGCGCTGCTGGAAGCCGGGCTTCTGGAAGTCGCTGCGGCCGACCTGCGGGTTGGGTGGGGCGAATGGGAAGCCAGCGGCACGTGAGAAGAGAGCCAAGCCGGGCACCCTGCGGTGGCACGCTGCGCACAGCGGGCGTTGGAAGCTACGCCGACCCGGGCGCCTCCATCTGCCCGCCAGCCCCGGCCGCTGCAGGGCCCGTGGACCCGCTCGCGTGCTGCTGAGCACGCAAACCCCGTCCTGCCAGCCTGTGCCCGGTCCCCACCTGCGCCACAGTCACGCCGGGCAGGCCCGCCATGTTCATGGAGCGCAGCATCTCCATGGTGTCCTTGTCCACCTGTCAAGGGTGGGGTTGGGAGAGTGTGTGTGTCCGTGTGGTGGTGGTGGTGTGTGCGCGTGTGTTGGGTGATGGTGGGTGGGTGGGAGGGACAGCGTGCGCCGAGTTGTGCGCATGGGCGCAGGTGAGTGTGGCCAGGGTTAGGGCCAACAGCTGAAGGTGTGGTAAAACAGTCACTGGGCACCCCTGCGGGGCGGCATGGCCGCCGCGCTGTCGACTGACGGCGGCACCCATCCCCCCGCAAGGGGCGGCAGTGCCAGCAGCGCATCGGGGCCCGGCGCACGGCGCCCGCCCACCTCGATGGCGTCGGTGTTGATGGCCGACTCGTCGGGGATGTAGTCCATGCGGCGCTCGCGCTCCTCCTCCTGCAGGCCCGCGAGGGTGGCGGGCGGGCGGCGGGCAGGTGGTCGGTTGCCAGCCACATGCCGCGGGGGCGGCAGACGCGTGGGGGCGGCGCGTGCGCGAGGGGGGGTGGCTGCTGCGAGGCGTGCGCGCGGATGGCGCGGCAGACGGTGGAGCGTCCGACTGGCTGCCCCGGGCGGCTGCGGTCCCCTTGGACTGGCTGCAGCCAGAGCCGCTCCCTCGGGGGGCGAGCTTTATCGATGCCGCTGGTGGCTGGCTGCGGCGAGCAGCCTCGCGACTGGACAGCCGCCATAGCAGCTGGACTTGCAACCGCAGGAAGCGGCATGCCGTGCAGTTGGCGCTCTGCCGCTGGCACACATCGCCGCTCGCAATGCCCAGCCTGCATCTGTCCGCCTTGGCGGCCTGGCTTGGTGAAGCCGCCAGAGCTCGTGTGCTGCCCAGAGCCGCGGCCTCGTCGGCACAATGTTGCAGCCTGCCAGCTGCCTGGCCCAGTGCCTTCGCGCGGCACGCCCCACTGCTGCCTCCGTTGCCGACTGCTGCGCGCCTGCCCGTACTGCCCACGAAGCAGCCTGTGCCGGGCAGCGTCTGCGCATCCGCGCCTCTGCCGCGCATCCCAGCAGCAGCCGCTGCTCCACTCCGCAGGTACGCAGAGCAAGCAAGAGCTAGGCATCGCCAGCAGGCGCGGCGGCAGGGCAGCGTGCGACTGGGGTGGCTGGCAGCGCGCGGCCATGGGTGGCCTGCCAGCGACCTGCCAGCTGTGCGCAGCACCCACCTGCAGCTTCAGCGAGATGCCGCGCACGGGGCCGCGCTGGATACGCTTCATCAGGTGCTGCAGGCAGGGGGGCGGGGCGGGCGGGAGAGTGCGGCGGGTGGGCGCGGCGTGCCCAGCTGGCTGCGGACGTCGCCGCTGCTTCAGCAGGCCTGCCGCCCCGTCGAATGCATTCGGGACTGCGAGCGGCGCGTGGGCGGGCTTTATGCTCACAGTGGTGAAGCCGGCAATCTTGTTGCGCAGGCGCTTGGACTGGATGATCGCCACCTCCTCGCAGATGCGCTTGTTGGTGTCGAAGTCCAGCGTCAGGCGCTGGTAGTACTTCTCGATGATGACCCTGCGGGGCCACAGCAAGGAGCGGGCAGATGCGTGTACACGACGCGCACCCATGCAAGCAGCAGCACGCAAATTGATCAGACGACTCGAGGCCCCCCAGGGTGCTGGGATCGTCGCTGCCTCGTGCCACGCACCGAGAGGCCTTCTTCACGGTCTTGGTGCGCACGCGACCTGCACAGGGCAACGGCAGAGTGACAGCAGGCGGGAGTCGGCGGCGCGTGCAGCAGCGGCGGCACTGCAAGTGGCGCCGGGAGGGCGCCTGGCCCACGGTCGCCGGGAGCGGGGCTGCAGTTTATCACGTCCATCCGGTGCACCAGCGCCACAGCGCTCTGTGCTGGGTCCGCTGCTTCACAGGCCGCCTCCTGGCATGGTCGCCGCCGCAGGACGCATGGCGCCGCCGGGCTGTGCCACACCGCCGCGCAGCTGAAAGGGGCTTCCAGCAGATGCCCCAGGCCCTGAAGGTGCCGACCATGTGATGCCTGGGCCCTGAAGCTCACCCATGGCTGCGTTTCCGTGCTGCTACCGAGACCACACCAGCCGGGCGCTGAGGAGAGAGGCCCGAGCAGGCGCGGCGCGCTGGTTCCACCCTCCCCCAGCCGCAGCATGCCGCAGCACACCGGGTCTCTAGGTGCCTGGCCTCTATGGGCCCTTTCCCAGCTGCCAATTGATTTCACAAGGGTCGATTAATTTACAGAACCTTATCAGCGAGGCCGCACCCCCTCTCCTTCCCTGTCCCAAGCACGTTCGACAGATCGCTTCCAGTGTTGCCGTCATCGAAGTTTGAGAGCGCCTGCACAATGGTCGACGGCATCTAGTTCTCATCTGAAGTTGAGTCGACGGCTCAGGGTGCCTGCACGCCGAAATGGCCGACGGCGGTGGGGCTCCTGACGGCAGCGCCGCCAGTGGCGCCGGCGACCTGCTGCACGGTGGATTTTCCAGCTTCGACGCCGCCTCGTTCTTCGCACAGCAACAGCGGGAGCAGGAGGAGCTGCGCAGCCAGCAGGGTGAGCCCGCAAATTTAGGCTGCCTGCTGGCCAAGTGTGGCATGTACGCGGCGCCGCGCAGGAGCCCCGCTTCCATCCTGACCTTGCTCGAGGCTGCTGCTCGGCTGCCCGCCTTCTCTCAGCTGGGGTGGCTGCCTCGCACTGTGTGCCTGCAGGCCAGCAGCTGCAAGCTGTGGCAGATATGCTGCTGCCCTCCAGCAGCGAAGAGGACAGCGAGGAAGACGGCAGCAGCACTGACGATGCTGCAGGCGAGGAGGCACACACGCGGGGCCGGCAGCGCAGCAAGAAGCGGCGGCGCAGCGAGGAAGGCAGCTCAGCAGAGCGCAGCAGCAGGCGGCGGCGCGGCAGCAAGGGGAGCAAGGAGGGGAGGCGGCGGCATAAGGACAAGGGGCGAGAGAAGGAGAAGAGGCGGCGGCGGCAGCAGCGGGAGAATGAGCGCGAGCAGCAGGTGGGGGGCCTGCTGCAGCGCGCCGTGCCGACAATATGCCTTGCCACCAGCTGCATGGCGGGCTGGGTGCATTTGCAGCCTGGCTGGCCGTTTGTGTGCCTAGTGCTGAATGGTGGCGAGCACATCACGCCGACACGCTGCCACCCAGCCCATGATCCAGCGGGGAAGGGCAACTCAGAAGTAGGGGTGATATGGGGGAGCCTTCGCTTGGCTGATGCCATTTGCATCAGACGGCGGGCATCAACCAAGTTGAAAGCCCTTTTTAGAGAAGAAAGCAGCACCCTGCCTCAGCGCTCTGCCCCATGCATGGGACCCTCCCTCAGCCTGCAGGTGCGGCTGGAGCGGCAGACGGGCGCCGGGCAGCGGGCGCCGCAGGTGAAAGCCTGGGCTGGCACACCAGCAGGAGCCAGCCAGGAGCCGTATTATTACGACACGCGGTAAGGGAGGCCACGCTGGTGGGCTGCCTGCGCTGTTGGACTTGTCCGCAGCAGCTGGGGTGTGGAAGGCTAGGGCTATTCACGATCTTCCTGTGCTGCTCATGAGACCTCTTCTTCACTCGACGGGCAGGCAGCCCCCCTGGGGTTGCTGGAGATGAGGCTCTGGTATGCTGCTGACCTGTGGCAACAAAACCCTTGCACCCAATGCCCTCCCTCCTCCCTTCAACGTACGACTCCCCTGCCGCCGCCCGCCCGCAGGGGCGACCCCGCCAACCTGGCGTTTGGTGGGCTGTACCGCATGGACATTGCGCTGTACCGCCGGCACGACCCCGCCGGCTTTGCCGCCCACCTGGGCGCCCGGCGGCGGGGCCCCGCCGCCTACGGCGTCAGGTGGGGGGCCCTGTCAGCATGCGCGTGCTCTCGCATGCACCAGGTCACCCCGGCCTGTGCTGTGTGCAACCCTGGGTGCCCTGGCAGGGCGGTTCCCCTTCCTAACGCGTGTTCTGGCGTCTGCCTCTGCTGATGATGCATGTGCAATCTGCGGCAGTCTGCAAGTGTCGCTGTCCTGCCGCGCCCCGTCTGCTCTCTCTTGGATATTTGCTGCCAACCATCTCCTCGTGAGCACAGCTGATCAACACAGGCTTCCTCACTCGCACGCTGCTGCTCTTGCTGCTACAGCTGTGCCTGCCGGCTGTCTGTCGCCCACCATGCCCTCCCTCGCCCCTGCCCCTTCCCCTGGCAGGCACCTGCGCACAGAGGCAGATGGGCATGCGCAGCACGATCGCACTGCCCGCTACTTTGGGCCCGGCCGGCAGCGCCTGGAACGCAGCACCCGGCTCAAGCGCTGGCGCCGGGGCGCCGGTGCCCGCCAGCAGCTGCAGGGCCCTGGCAGCAGCGCCAGCGGCGCCAGCTCCGCGTTGCTCGGCTGGCAGCGGCCATCGGCGCCGGCGCAGCCGGCAGGGCAGGGCCACGCGCACCCCCCTCGCATGCAGCTGCCCAGCCCCGGCTACCTGCCCCTGCGGGTCGAGGAAGATGCCGGCGCGCCTGCAGGGCTGGCAGGGCCGCGCGGCGCGGCGCAGGCAGGGCAGCCGCCAGAGGCGCAGCGGCGCTTCCCGCTGGTGTCGGCTGCAGAGGAGCTGGCTGTGGAGCAGGCGGCGGCGGCGGCGCGGGACGGAGAGACCGACGAGGAGCTGCTGCTGCGGCGCACCCGGGAGTTCAACCTTGCCACCCGGGAGCGGCCGCACGACGTCCAGCTGTGGCTGGAGTTTGCGCGCTTCCAGGTGGGTGGGCCCGCGAGGGCCTGGCGGCACACAGGCTGGGACGGGCAGGCCCGCGCCCCTGCCTCCCTGCCTGCCTCTGTTCCTGCCCCCCTGGGGCCTGCGCTGCAGAGGCCTCCAGCCCCCGGCTGCCTCGGCCTGCTATCATTAGCCAGCCTGCCGCCCCTGGGCTGCGCCTGCAGGACGAGGCCCTGCGGTTTGGGCCGCCACGGCGCGGCGGCGAGCGCGCGGTGGCGGAGAAGAAGATCTCCATCCTGGAAAAGGCGCTGGGCCTGCACCCCGGGTCGGACGAGCTGCTGCTCGCGCTGCTGGGCGCGGTGAGTGCAGGGCAGGGGGCCCTGTGCAGCTGCGGCGCGCAACGCGCAACTGCCTTCGGTGCTTTGGCTCTTCTGGTTGGCTTGCGAGGCGCCGGTGCTGCTGAGGGCTGGCAGGGGGGCCAGGGGCTGGATGCCAGGGAGTTGGGGAGGGGCCAGCCGGCGTTGCTGCTGCCCGCGCGCCTGTGGCCTGTGCATGCAATGAGCCCAGCACGCAGCAGCGCACCTAGCTGCTGCTGCCTTTGCCAGGCATCCAGCAGTGCTGAGAGCTGCCCACGTGCAGTTGTGCTCAGTGCAGCTTAAACTGCCTCACTGTGCTGCTGGGTGGCAGGTGCTGTGTATTGTAAGCACCTAACTGCCCATGGTAGCGTGGCCTGGCATGGACATGCTGCGTCAACAGCGCTCTCTGTTTCATTTTTTGCTGGTTTCTGCTGAGCCATTAGCTGCTGCTGGTGCTGGCCCCTCAGGCTGCATGCCCAGGCTGGGTGGCAACTGTGAGCGGGAGCAACGCCGGCTGGCTTGCCGCCTAGTCCTCCCCAATGAGCAGTGCGCTGCTGAGGTTGTTGCATGCAGGCGGAAGCTGTGTGTGACGATGCCGAGCTGGAGCGGCGCTGGCGGGCGGTGCTGGGGCGGCACCCAGGCAGCCCTCGCCTGTGGCGCGCATACCTTCAGTTCAGGTGAGGCACAGCCTGGGGGAGTCAATTCCGCCATAAGGGGGGAAAGGTGACATGCTGACTGGCACTCCCGAGTGTGCGCTGAGTGAAGCGCGGGCAGGCGCTGGTGCGTGTCACACGAGGGCGCGAGCCCGTCGGGCTGGCGCCCGCTCAGTGGGCGTGTTCGTATGAGCAGCAAGCAGCATCGGGTTGCACATCTGACTCAGCGCACCCCCGTCCGCTGTGCTCCATGCACCCACCCCGGCCTTCCTGGCCTCCTCTTGCTCCAGGCGCACCCGCTTCAGCAGCTTCCGTGCCGCCGAGGTGGCTGCCACCCATGACGACGCCTTCTCTGCGCTGCGCCGCGAGCACCAGCGGCGGGTCAAGCAGGGTGAGCGGCGGGGAGCTGGCAGCGCTCGAGGGCTGCACGGTGAAGAGCGGCAACGGCGTGCCAACCGCGTGTGGCGCACATTGTGCCCTGCCCTTGCAGGCGCCCCACACAGCGTGCTGGCCGCGCTCGAATGCGACGCGGTGGCAGTGGCGCTGGAGGGCTGCTCGCTGCGGCTGGCGGCTGGCGCCACGGAGCGCGGCCTCGCGGTGGCACTCGTCCTGCTGGAGTTTAACTTCTTTGCCCCCGAGGGTGCGCGCATGAGTGGGCTGGCAGGTCTCTGCAGTTGGCACGTCACTGGCTGCGCCTGCGGCCCAGCTGGCCTGCCTGGGCCAATGTGCACGCCTTCCTGGTGGCCTGGAAGGCCCAAGGAAGGGGCGGAGAGCCTGAAACGCGCGAGAAGTGCGCGTGCGAAAAAACGCCCGCGGGCAATGGCGAAAACTTTGCTTTGGGGGTTACACAGGCTGCGCCACTACACGTGGCGGGGGTGTGCAGACAATCAAGAATGAAAGCATGCACACACCACAGCTGCAGAAGGGTCAGCTTGCTTTGCTTTGGGGGTTACACAGGCTGCGCCACTACACGTGGCGGGGGTGTGCAGACAATCAAGAATGAAAGCATGCACACACCACAGCTGCAGAAGGGTCAGCTTTCTTGCTTTGGGGG
>KQ481938.1:1085049-1099192 GCA_001430745.1 Auxenochlorella pyrenoidosa
GGAAGGCTTCCTTCGCATGAGCTCGTGCAACAGAGGACCCCACCTTGCTGCGCCCATGCTTTGCAAAATTTGGGAAAACACTCTGCTAGAATTCCTACTACGCCCTTCATCACTTTCATCACTCTACATGGGCAGATTTACACTTCATGCAACAGACAATAGAATGGTTGGCCGATCGCCACGTGCGTGTTTGGGGTGCACGGCCTCAGGCAGCGTCAACACGCAAGCGCGGCGAGGGACGGCATGGACTCTGCAAGGCACAGCAAGAAGGCCTACATGGGGAAAGGGTTGGAAAATACAGGCATGCACGCATGGAGAAACAGGCGAGCGCCAAACAGCGCGGCGACGGGTGTGGAGCTGTGGTACAGAGGTGGGCCAGGTACACCGCTAGAAAATGGGGCAGGGCCGAGCTGCCCTCCGACTTGGGATGCAGATGCTGCAGACAGGCATGTAATAAAACGAACCAGCCAAAGCAGAGGGCGCCAGATGACAAGCGGCATAAGGGCAGAAAACGAAGCGTTATGAGGGCGCGTGAGAAGGCATGCCGTAAGGACAGTAGCCAGTCCCCGCTGAGGAGAGATGATGTGGAGGTGGACGCTGGGCTGTGTGCATGACTGGAAAAAACAAGGCGCGGCCAGGGGCCTGGGCATGCTGACACCGGGGACCAATGGAACAGGGCTAGAAAAGCAAGCTGGAGAGGACGGGAATTAAAGCAGAGCAGTGGAGCACGGCAGGGGAAGGGAGGGAGGCGCCGGAGCAATACAAGAGAAGGAGAGGCGGGAGACAATGCCGCTCTGGATGGTCGGGGGGTCCTGGATGGGGTGGTAGGGCCACCGGGCAGCGCTGTTGAGGGAAAAAAAGTGCAGTTCAGTTGCATGACTGCACACAGCCAAGTGGGGGGGGGGGGGGGGGGNGGGGGGGGGGTGCAGCATGTGATGTCCTGTGCATGTGTGGTCAGGGGGAGGGCGATCTGAGCACGAATCAGGCCTAGAATGCACAGTCCCAGCCTGACTGAAGCGGAGCGCTAGCCGCCCAGCAGGCTGAGAAGGGGCGCGATGGCCTGGGCACAGGGCCGCGCCAGGCGCACCGGCGCGCCACGCGGCGCCTCACACCACCACCACGGCGGGCCAGCTGGCGGCGCAGGAGGGGGCGGCGCCCATGGCGGAGGCGGACACGTGGCGGATGATGGGCACGCGGCTGTGCGACTGGTAGGAGGAGATGTTGCGCTGCAGCTCCGCAATCTTCATCAGCTGCGGGCAGCGAGGGCAGGTGGGGGGGACACGGGGGGAGAGGGTGAGCAGGCGGCGCCAACGGAGGGGCAGGGCGTGCTAGGCGGTTGGCAGGAGGGCTGTGTGTTTCCTCTGCCAATGCCAGCACAGCACGCCAGGAGTGTGCTGGCACAGAGAGCGGTGCATGCGGGTGGTGCCACAGGATTGGGGCGCTGCCAGGGGCAGAGCAGCAGCAGGGCTGAAGGGCTCGGCAGTGAGGACGCGACCATCGTGCACAGCATGAACAGACGGCGGCACCGGGAGGGGGCATAGGCCGGGTGCCCTCACCAGGCTGGTGAAGTCGGCCTCGCGCCGGGCCAGCAGCGCGGCCAGGCGCCGCTGCTCTGCCACCGAGCGGTACAGCAGGACAGCCATGATGCCGCATGCGCCGCCCAGCGCCAGGGCGACCTGCGCGTTGGGGGGCAAGCGCAGCGTGCAGGTGCGCGATCCTGGGGCGGTGCAGAGTGAGCCAAAGGGGCGGCAGGTGCCACCGAGGGCTGGTGCACCCATGTTTGCCGGCAGCAAGATTGGTATTGTTTTTTTTGCTTAACGAGAGGAGAGCATGGCAGTGCAGGTTGGGCTTTGCACCAGGCATGCTGGAAGAGCAGTGGGTAATCGGCCGCAGGTGCACAGAAGCAACCGAGCTTGAGAGCCGGGCGCTCCATGCCTGCCCACCTTTGCCCAGGGGATCCGCTTCTCCAGGCCAAAGCTCTTGCGCGCCTGCAGCACCGCTGCCTGCACGCGCTCAGCAGAGGCGGCAGCCTTGGAGGCCAGCTGGCCAAGCCCAGCCGGCAGCGGCGCCAGGTGCGCTTGGGCCTGGACCTGTAGGCGCAGGCAGTGGCCAGGGAGCAACACGGCAGGTCTGATGCTCGCAGACAGGGGCCAGGGCGCCAGCAAAGCGCACAGCTTGGAAGGGCGCCAGCAAAGGCAGCCACGCATCACACCCTGCAGAGCCCGGCCGAGTGCTTCGGTCACTCTTGGCTAGCTAACCCACAGGGTGGCTCAGCATGAGCCAAGTGGTTGCCAAGGGGCTGGGCGGGTGCGCACCTGCAGGGTGCCCACCAGCTCTGCAACGCCACGCGCAACGTGCTGCGCGACCTCGGCGCCAGCTGGCACGATGCGCGCCAGGTAGGCGGTGAACGAGGCGGCCAGGGCGCGCAGGTGGGAGGAGGCGGCGCAGTAGGCGCCGCGGGCGGCGGCAGCCAGCGTGGCGGCGGGCGCGGCGGCCAGCAGGTGCAGCGAGCCGTGCACCGGCTTGACGGCAGACGCCTTGCCGGCCAGCGCCAGCTCAGCGGCGTCGGCCTCGCCGCCCTCCAGGTCGCCGCCGCCGTGCTTGCCGTGCACGCCGTGCCCGCTGTGATCCGGGTCGGGCTCGCCAGCTGCCATCATGTCCTCGATGTACGAGTCGTGATCAGACAGGGCGTCGTGGGTGCCATCCTGTGCGAGGGGCAGCGCCAGGGAGCAGCAGGGCGTGATCTCAAGAGGGCAAGAGGAGTGGCAGGGGTGGCCAGTCCAGGCCGACGGAGCCAGCCGCACAAGCACAGGCCTGCCCGCAAGCCGCAGCTGTTTCAGAGTGCCTGGCACCGCCCCTTCTGCACTGGTCACTCCACAAAAAGTGCCACGACCTCCCCCAACGCCTGAAAATCCCCCCTTCCCCAGGCCTGCATGCCCCCAGCCACCTGCGACAGGCTGTACAGGTCGTGGCCAGAGGCGCGGGAGGAGGTGTGCTCAAACGATGAGCGGGGGGTGCTTGATGTGCTGCCCGGCTCGCCGGCAGCACCGGCCACCACGCCAGCCAGCGGGCCCTGGGCCGGCAGCACCAGCGAACCAAACGGCTGCGGCTGCTCAGGCTCGGCCTTGGGTGCCGCATCGGGCTCCGCTGCTGGCTTGGCATCGGGCCGCGGCACGGGCGGCAGGTCCAGTCCCGCAGAGGCAGCGGTCTCTTCAGCCTCGGCACGCTGCCGCGCCGAGCGGAAGGCGTCGGCAGCGAGCGCGGCTGCGGCGCGAGCAGCGGCCGCCACGCCACCACTGGCAGCGCCGCCGCTCACGGGGCCTGCCTCTGCATCGCTGTTGTAGCCCGAGGGCTGCAGGCTTTGCGGGCTGCTCCCGCAGCGGCTGTGCGCACCATGGCTGAGCAGCTCCCAGTCAGAGTGTGGAGAGGTGTCGAGCGACCAGCGGCGGGCCTCGGACTCGGCATGCAGCGGGCCGGTCTCCACTGACGGCAGCCCCAGCCCCGAGCTCAGCGCCGGCTCGCCACGCGGCAGCTCTTGCAGTCTTTGCGCCGCAGTCTGCAGGGAAGGTTGTTGGAAAAGGTGGCAAGTGAGCTGTGCAGGGAAGCTGTGGATGGCCACGCGGAGGCTGCAAGAGCGCGGTGAGATGCGGGGGCACAGGAGAGTGGCGCAGGAGAGGGTTTGCCAGCATGATCTGTCGGCGCAGCGACGTCTTTCTGACGCACCTGAGGCTCAGGGGAGGGGCTGTGCTCCTCCAGAATAGGGATTTCAGGCAGCTCGGGCACGTCCATCGGGCTTGCGCCTTTGTACCTGCGCAGAGGCCGAGCGGGGCAGTCACATATGCTCACAATTTAAAGTGGGGATCGTGAGGCAGCTGGCCGGCCGGATGAGCAGCCGTGTCAGGAGGGCGCTGAGCGCGGGCGCAGGCCAGACCCGGGCACTTGCGTCTGGCCTCGGCGCCGGCTGCCACAGATGCTGAGCATCACATAGAAGTGCACTTCACCCTGGTCGGGTCGCTGCGAGACAGGCAGAAACATTTCTTGTCGCACGGTGCTGGCCGCCTGTCCGGCCGCCCTTCTGTCGCCACCTGAAGGGTGGTTTGCCTCCCCAGATCGTCAATAACAGAAGAGGAGGGCCGCACCTGCCCTGCTGCCGGCGGGCTCCTCGTCACGCTAGCTTGTGGCCCTGGGCGGCAGTCTGCTGTCCAGGCCAGGTTAACACCTGGCGGCCAGTACAGGCAGAGATGATAGGGCCGCTAATAGTACAGGCGACGGGCATAGCGCTCCGTGAAGGCCTTCTTGCCCGAGGCAGATGGAGCCTCATGCAGATGCGCGTGTTGCACTCTCTGGACAGGCACTTCAGCGCTCGACATTGATTTATACCTTGGCAGAAGCCTTCTCCGTCTCTCGGGCTGGGCGGCATGTAGAGGCGCCGCCGGCGCCTGCAGCGCTACAGGCTCCAGGGCGCCGGCGGAGCAGATTGACTGGATGCCTGTGTTGGACTGGACGAGTGAGGAGACCTCGAAAGAATGTCCCCCCAATCACTGGCAGGCTGGCTTGGCCCAGCTGCATGACGAACGCCGCTTCACTCTGAAATTGAGGCCCTGATTTGAAAAGGCACGCGCTCTGTGATCGCCTTCCTGGGTCTTGATTCACAAGTTGAGGGTGCCTTCTGAACCATGGCAGGGCCTCAGGCCCGCGCAGCTTGGCCAGACGACACGAGAAAAGCTGGGGGAGGTAGGAGTGCGTTGCAGAATCGGCACAAGCAGCAGGAGGGGGACAAAGCAGCAAACAGGGGCACCAGGCTGGGCCGAAGCTGTGCAATGGTGGGGCTTCAAGCTTGCGAAGAAACGTTACGGCAGCATGGCAGTGCTGCCAGGCAGGTGGGGTGCAGGGCTGGGGCAGCCAGTCCAGGCGGCCATCACCCCAGCAGTTGGCGGTGGTGGCGAGATTTGCGGGGCGGGCGGGCTGCTCAGAGCTCTGCGTTGGTGGAGCCCTTGTCCAGCTTGGTGCCCTCGGCCAAGGCAGCGCCGGGCTTCAGGATGGCCCGCAGGTTCTCCGCCTCGGCATAGGCAGAGGAGTAGGGGAGGAACTCTGCAGGACGGGTCGGGAGTGCGGGCACGATGGGGTGGGGGTCGGGACGCCGCGGCACAAACCATGGCGCCTACGTTGTGAGGTGCGCTAGGCAATGTGCCAGCTGCAGACACCCCTCGGCCGTGCACATGCGTGGGTACACGCTGGGACGCGTGCATGCAAGCCCTGCCATGCAGCGGCGCTGTCCAGCTGTGCGCACCCTCGGAGTGTGCATCAGCCAGGCGGAACATGCTGTTGGCCAGGGTGGGAATCTCCGCCTTCTGCAGGGTGGGGCGGCAAGCGAGTGGAGGCAAGGAAGCCAAGCATTGAGCACTCTGCGCAGCGCACCTTGCGGGCCTGACCCTGGCAATTTCTGCCTCTGCTGAAGCCAGGCGCGGGAGGCAGGACACGCAGGTTCGGTGCACAGCAGCGTAAGAGCAGCCGTCTGCAGGCTGCTACCCAGGCATGGGCTCCCAACTGTTGCACAACAGAGAAGCGGCAACACGCGCATGGCCGGCAGGCAGCCCAGCTGGGTGCAGCTGACTGCCAGCTGCGCGGCCGCTTGCCTCGCACGGCAGCAAGAGGCCGGAATTAAGCCCCAGCACTGCTGCGCCACCCTTGTCCCACCTCATCCTTGGTCAGCTTGCGCACAAACTTGGCTGGGCTGCCTGCCCACAGCTCGCCAGAGGGTATCCGCCGTCCGGGCGGCAGCACGCTGCCTGGTGCCAGCACTGCGGGGGGCAACCCGGTGGGCAGGAGCGCATGGGTCGGCGGCTGCGCTACAAGTTACAGAGAGCAGAGCGTGCCAGGCCCTGCCTGCAGCTGCCCGGTCAGAGGGCTTGCAAGGAGGTGCTTGCGCCCTGCTGCCTTGGCAGCACCAACCGTGGCCTCCAATCCCCTGCCACCGCCCCCGCCCACCCCATCCGCCCACCCGCCCACCCACCCACACCCACCCCGCACACCCCACCCCATCCGCCCACCCACCCACTGATCCATCCACAACCGGCACACACCCTGCATGCTCTGCAGTGCAGCCTCACCCGCATTCTTCTCCACCAGCGAGCCCTCCAGAAGCACACACTTGTCGCCCACCACCGCCTCGTCCTCCACCGTGGTCGAACGCAGCAGGCAGCCCTGGCCGATGGTCACGTTGCGGCCGATGATGGTGGCGGCGGGCAGGCCCGTGGGCGAGGAGCTGCAGCGGGGGTGGTGCCAGCGCAGGGCGGTGGCTTGAAGGCGCGGTGGAGCGGGAAGCAGCGGCGGCATACTGCTGTGCAGGGGCCAGGCAGGAAGGAAGGGCGGCCTTGGCAAATAAGCAAGAGCCGTCCCGCCCAGCAAGCTGCTGAGCTGGGTTATGGCTTCACTCTCAGGCTGCTGCTGCCGTAGCTGCTCTCGTTGCTGTGTTGCTGCTGCGGGAGTGGCTAGTCCCATTGCTGTGCTGCTGCTTTTGTGGCTGCTCTCTTTGCCGGACTGCCGTACTGCTGCTGCCGCTGCTCTCGATGCGGTTTGGTTTTGCCAGCGGTGGGGCCTCACCGAGCAGCGGTGATGACGGTGCGGTCCTGCACGTTGGTGAAGGCACCAACCTGCAGCACGCAGGCACCCCAGTTGCTGGCCTCCGCTTGGTTGAGCAAGGAAGCAGCGGCGGCGGTGTGGCCAAATGTTCAGGGTTTTCATGAGCACTGCTTGGTCTCCATTGCGCAGTTATGCCGCTGCACCACCGCAGCCCTTCTCACCTTGACGCGGTTCAGGTCGCCGCGCAGCACGCAGCCATACCAGATGGAGGTCTGTGCAAGCGGGATGAGGGGGCGGTGGGCGAGAAATGCAGCTGGGGTCAGGAGAGCGAGCGTGGCACAGCACCGCTGCGTGCCTGGATGACTGTCTGTTCTCTTGGTCCTGCAACGCCTCTGTGCAGAGACTGCAAGTCCACACCATGCAGCTCCTCTCCTGCCTCCATAGGAAGTTCCGCGCTAAACGCCCACCCCCTGGATGAGCAAGCAGGCACCTCGACCCACTGATGGGACAGGGCCGCACCCACCCGCTCATACAGGTCCACATCGCCCACAACGACGGCATTGGGTGCCACCCAGGTGTCTGGCGCCGCGGTGGGCACACGGTTGCCCAAGATGATGAACTGCCGCTGCCTGCAAAGTCCGCGGCAAGGTGGTGGCCGGTCGGGCACAGACCGCGGCGGCGGCAGCGGCAACGAGCACAGCGACCCACAGTCGCCCGCATCGCGCCTCAGCGTGTTCTCCCCTGGCTCACCTGTTGTACAGCTCCTCCTCAGGGTGCACAGGCGCGCGGGCAGCTGCTGTGGAGGTCACTGCGCGCGCCCAGACCCCAGGGGCTGCTACAGATGTGGAGGGCTGGCAGATCTCTAATGCCGCGGCCCCAGGGGCCAGGCGCTGCGCCAGGAGTGCCGCAGCGCGCCGCATAGTGGCACGGACACCTCCCTGCTGCGCAAGCCTCTTGCAGCACCCCGGCAACGTTTGCACCTGCACGTACACGCCTGTCACAGGTTGGGTTCGACAAAAGAGTCGCTGCCAGCCTGGCCAGCATGATGCGGCCGGCAGGAGACCGCTGGGCAGGCTCCATCCTGCTGTTTGCCCTCCCAGATCGCTTTGATCGCATTTCTCTTCCCGTGAGCGACACCTCCGGCCCCCAACGCCTCTGGCGCGCTCAAAACACCTGCCGCTGGCACTTGTTTGCTGTCGGGGGAGGCGCAGCACGGATCACAGAGATCAGTAACCGCCTGCAGTCACCTGTGCAAGGGCTGAAGCGCTAGCAGGCAGTGCAGCGGCGATGGCCTCGTCAAGAGGGCTTGGCGTGACGCCCAGCGATATGGTGAGCGCAGATCCGTACTGAACACGTGTCGATGGAAGGGTAGAGGCGCGCCAAGGCGCTGAGAGTGTGAACCACTGCTGCCGCCGCCCTGATCACTCTCGCTCGCCTTGCAGGACGCGTCGCGCCTGGTGTTTGTATCCGTCAAGGATGCCAAGCCCAAGCGCAAGGTGGCAGTGCCCATTGGCGATGGGGCCTCGTGGGAGCAGTTCTGCAGCCAGGTGGGGGACGACTGCATAGGGGTTCGGAGCGCGAGAAGGGCCGGTGCACGCGCGTGCCCGCTGATGTTCACCTGCTCAGGCAGCAGCGAGCCAATGCTGCATGCCCGCGCAAGCATCTGCACAGTGTGAGCGACCTGCCTGCTGCCTGCGCATGGCGCTTGCGCTCGCTCAGCGCTGGAGGTGCAAGCTGGAGCCAGCCAATGTGGGCAGCACACCCGCCGATGCACCCGCCCCCATGCTGCTCGTGCCCCAGCACCCCGTGCCCTCCCCACCTGCAGGTCCAGGCCAAGCTGAAGCTGGTGGGCATCGAGGCCATCTACCTGGCCTCCAGCGGCGAGCGCATCACGCGCCTGGACCAGCTGCAGGACATTGATGAGCTGTACGTGGTCGAGGTGAGGGGCGGCCCCGCCCAGCTGGCCGAGGGGGTGCCTCACGCGGGGCAGCCTCGCCCAGCTGAGGAGTTTTCTCACGACGGTGCTGTGGTCCAGCTGCCGGTGGCGCTGCCGTGGGCTCTGTGGGTGGCACATGCCTGAGTGGGCCCAGAGGGCAGACGCGTGCCACTGCTGGCACTGCTGGCAGGACTCCGGCACGTCCTTGCCGAAGGCTGGTGTGTTTGCGGCGTCAGCAAGTCGTGTGGGGGGAGGCAAGGAGCAGCGCGGCCCAACTGCTGCTTCTGGCTGGTTGCTCACCAGCCCCTGGCGCTGGGCCCCCTGTGCAGGGCGCCGCGCGTGGCGGGCAGGCATCAGCAGCGGCAGCCCCAGCAGACCAGTATGTGCAGACGCAGCCCACAAGCTACATGAGCCGAATGGGGGTGGCAGACGCGGAGATCTCACCCGCCATGCACGGCAGGCAAGCTGGCCAGCAGCCTGCTTTTTTTTGCATTGCACGCCACTCTGGCGCGCCCAGCGTGCGCAGCATGCAGGCTCGTGCCCGGCAGGCCCAGCCAGCCGAGCAGATGCCCTGCCTGCGGCCTTGCTGCATGCTCCGGCCACCTGCCTGCTAACGCGGCGAAGCTGTCTGCTGGCCGCTCCCTCGGCGCCGTGCGCTCTGTCCTCCCTGCTGCACGCAGCTCGGGTGCTGAGCTGCTGGCTCGCTGCTCACAAACTTGCGCCCCCACCCCACCACCACCACCTCACACATACCCACACACACCACACACACACACCCGCAGGCTGGACGTGGACTCGGATGCCTCGCACAAGTACGCCAAGCGGCAGGGCTCGCTGCAGCGGACCATGAAGCGCGTCTTCCCCTCGCTTTTCCAGGGCTCCCTGCCCGTCACCACCAAGTGGGCAGCAGGGTGGGGTCCCGGGGGTGCCTGTGTTCTGAGTGGGGCGTTACTGATGCAGGGAAGCAGGCGCACGCCCGCAGGGGGTGGCGTGCCGCATGCCAAGGGGATTGCGCACAGAGAGGGGAGCAGCAGGGGCTGGGCCTGCAAGGTCCCGCGCACACGCGCGCTCTGGGGCACGCCCCTTGCCCTTGCCGAGCTTGAACGCCCTGTGTGCCCATCTGCTCTGTGCTCTGCTCTGTGCTCACTGGCCCTCACCCCCCGCTGCCTGCCGCCCTGCAGGGACCTTGCCAACGGCAACCCAATGAGCCCAGCGGTAGAGCAGGTGCAACAGCAGCCGCCAGCCCTCTTTTCCACTGCCCCTTTCCACTGGCCCCGACGCCCTGCGCTGCTTTCCTGGCTCTCAGTGCCCGCACACCGTGTAGCCAGCCCTCGGTGCCCGCACACTGCGAAGACAGCTGCGCAATGCGCACTCGTCCCCCCCCTCCTACCCTCTTCTGCGCCCTGCAGGTGCGGCGGCGCATCCGGCGGCGGCGGCGGTCCTGCGCCGACCCGCGCAACCTGCTCATCCTGTTCACCCTCATCTCCTGCCTTGGGACCGTGCTCTTCGTCTACTCGCGGACGGCTGCCAACGGCTTGCCGTGAGCAAGCAGCAGGGAGGTCTGGCGGCAGCCTGGGTCTCCCTCTTGTCGGGCGCTGCCGGCCGGCCCCTCCCGGGCACCACCAAGCGTGCACAGCAGCAGTCCCCCTTGTTCTCACTTGCTTGGATGATATTCGAGAGCACACCTCATTGAGACGGTGTTTAAGGCTCCTGAACAACACAGCATTGCCCCCTGCTAGCGTGCGTCTTGTAATGACAGCGCCGCAGGCATGCCAGGGTGTGCGAAGAGCAGGTATACACAAGCAGTGCACAGGCTCAGTCGAGCTCTTCAGGAACTGCCTACCGACGCAATCAGGAGGTTCACAGCATGCAGGTTGTTCTTTCACGATGACTGGCAAGCAACGTCAAGCTGAAGGTGCTGTGCGGTTCTCACCAGCAACACACCTCACTTCGCTGCAGTCAGTTGACTGTCAGACGAAACATGCAGCGCGATCAAGAACAATTACAGGTTCTGAAACAGGAAACAGTACAGCTGACGCGGAAATCAATCACACAGATGGTACTGAACAACAAAGAATCAGGAGTACAGAATTTGGGCTGTCGGCCCGCTTCGTTGCATGCCATGCGTTGCACACTGCCAAGGGCTGCCCAGGCTCAGGCATGGCCCGCATCGCGCACGCTGGCGCGGCGCGCAAGGACCGCTGCGCTGCGCTCCCCGTCGCTACTCTCGTCCTCGCTGTCTATCTGAGGGTCCTCTGGCACTGTCCGCACCTGAGGGCACGGGGGGGGGGGGGGGGGGGCAGTGTGAGAAGGGGCACGCGGGGCAACCTCAGGCTGGGCAGGCTCCAGGGTGGCAAGCCGGGGCCCTTCTGGCCTGGACGGACTGCAGAGCACCAGTCCCGCGGACGAGATGCGCAAACGAAATGTATGGCAGGGGGAAAGGGCCTTGCTCCACAACCCCCCGGCCCCCTGACGTCCTGCGCCCCCTCTGCCCAGCGGCAGCGCCTCGCCTGGATGACGTGCGTGGAAGCCGCGCGCCAGATGGCCCTGCGCCCGCTCTGCACCAGCGCCACCATCTGGCCGCCCTTCACGTGGCCCCGCTCCTTCAGCATGGTTAGCGCCCTGAGAAGGACACGAGCCAACAGGGGCGGTTTGGGCGGCAGCACCGGGAACCAGCATGCGTGCTCGCCGCGGCTTGCGGAGCCAACAGGCCGCAGAAGGGCTGCTCGCACCCTGCCCTTGCAGCCTCAAGCAGTAATCGCAGCTGCCTTGCAACCCCCTACCAGGGGCCGATGCCGGCGCAGAGGCCGGTCTGCCGGCCCTCCTCTCCCAGGCCCGCACCGTGCCTCCCTGCGCACGCTGGAGCGTGCGCAGGGGGCGGCTCCCTACCGCGCCAGCTCCCCACACCACGCGGACCCCCACCTACCTGTCGAACGTCACCTCCTGCTGCTCGCTGAAGCGCATGTAGAGCGCGACCACGCCGTGGTACAAGGCCAGCCGGCGCTGCACCAGCTCGTTCTCGGTGAAGCAGAAGATGGGCCAGTCGGGCCTGCACAGCGACGTGTGTGTGTGGGTGGGTGAGTATGGGAGGGGGTGGGGGGGGCGCGGCCCACACTATGGGTGCCAGCTCTTTCATTCTGCTACTGAGCACTAAAGCCCGTCTTGGCACGGCGCCTGCCGCCCGCGCCCTCACCGGTAGTGGCTGAGCAGCGCGGGCATGTTGCCCTTGCGGGAGAAAACGATGAGCGGGCACTTGAGCGTGTTGGCCATCTGCAGGCCGCAGGGCGGCAGGGCAGGGCACGCAGCCGTTCAAAAGGAACCGCCGGGGCTGCTCAACAGGCAGGACCAGGGGGGTCGTCGCGCCTGGCTTCTGAACAGTTGAGTGCAGCGCGCACCCAAGCGCGGATTGAGAGTCAAAGCAAGGAAGGGTTACAAGCGCAGACGATGCAGGCAGGCGCGGGGGGAGGCAGGAGGCGCCCCCACCGTGGTGGCGTGGTAGGCAAAGATCTCAGACAGCCCCTCGTCCTTGGCGCTGCCGGTGCGGCGATGCGGCGGGATGATCCAGTCGATGGGCGGCGCCTCGGTGCTGCCAAACCGCCGCGCGCCCTGCGGGGCGGGCGGGGCATATGCCGTGCAGCGTGGCATGGGATGATGCCCAGGACTGGAGGGAACACATCCGCCACTGGTGCAATGTTGCTGGCGCTCTGGCAGTACGGCAGCCTAGCCCAGCAGCAGTTGGCGCTCCAGCACGCTGGGCCTGGCGCACCACCGCTCCCATCTGGTATTGCAGCACGCTGGGCCTGGCGTGCAGCGCGCCCTGGTGCGCCACCACCCCCACCTGGTACTGCAGCATGCTGAGCTCGGTGCGGCGGGCCACAGTGGTCATGGTGTCCAGGCTCTTGAAGGGGAACTTGCCGTACGCGGTCTCGCCTGGACCGGGCACACGCAGGGCGCAGAGGAGGGGCACGAGGCAGGGTGCGGAGGGGGGTCACGAGGCAGGGGGAGTCGGGAGTTGGAGCAGCGAGCTTGCATGCGTGGAAGGCTGCAGGTGCACCGGTCAGCCGACTGATCGAGAAACGTCACCAGGGGCGCCGGCGTGCCCACCTGAGAGCATGATGGCGTCAGCGCCCTCGCGAACAGCAATTGCAATGTCAGACACCTCCGCCCTGCAGGCACAGCAGGCAGCGTTGGTGCCTCGCTCATAAAGTGCACCGAAGCAGTGACCCAGTGCCAGTGCCGGCGCGCAGCACAGCACGCAAAAAGGACTGGCACGACAACCCTCTGCAATGCTCCGGCGCCTGCGTGCACTCAGCGCCAACTTTCGTGAGCATGAGCGTCCTGTGTGACCCCTCCCCTCCAGCCACACCCTCACCGTGTGGGAGTCGGGTTCTGAACCATGGACTCCAGCCTGCGGGGCGCCAAGGCAAGGCATGGCAGCCAGGGGTGCCGCTCGTCTGTGCAGGGCTGCCAGATGGCAAGACGGGCGCGCGTAGTGCTGGCAACAGCAGCAGGTGCAAGACAGGTACAGGCGGCTCATGACCAGGCCGATGCACAATCAATGACTTGTTGTCACACTCACATGTTTGTCGCCACAATCACCGGCTTGCCGCGCCTGCGGCACCCCTGCACAATCTGCGACTGCCAGTATGGCACCTGCAAGGGTCGGCAGGGAAAAGGGTGGGCGGGCCAGTGGCGACGCTGGCTTGACATACGCCTTGCGTGTGCAAAAACAGGCAGCTGCCGGGCGCCATCCCCAGGCTGCATGCGCCCATGCTGTTGGCGCTCCGCAGCGCGCCAAGCAGCGCATGCGTCTCATCGCCCCTGCGCTGCCCGAGGCCGTTCAAGGCCACACGCCTCCGCCAAGGGCAGCTCTCTGCCCTGGCTAAACCCCCCTGCCCACTCCCTATCTTAATCACCCACCCACGGCCCCCACATCCCCCGCACCTCCTCCACAGGCAGCTCCGCCCCCAGGTCTCCCCGTGCCACCATGGCCCCGTCCACAGCATCCAGGATCTCCTCCAGGTGCGCCACGGAGTCGGCCGACTCAATCTTGGCCAGCACGCCGATGGCCGAGGTGCCCACCAGGCCTTTGGAATGGGAGGGTGGAGGCGCGGCCGCAGCAGGGGTGTGCACGCGGCCGCAAACAAGCGCGCGGCAGCGGCAGCACCTGCCGGCAGCGCACCGTGGAGACTGCGGTGGCAGGGCGGGGCAGGCGGCGAGCGACGGGCGTGCGCCCAGCAGGCTCTGGGCACCGGGCACGCGTAGCGGGGTGGCTGTGCGCCGGCGGGCCGGCAGGCGGCGGCCCACCCTGGTTGGCCAGGTAGCTCTTCAGCTCGTAGATGACGTCGGCGTCGCGCACAAAGGACAGGGCGTAAAAATCGACGCCCATCTGCAGGGGAGGGGGTGTGGGGGAGGGAGGGCTTGGTCCCTTCTCGAGCTGCCCACCCGCTGCAGGAGACGCGCGCCCTGCCCTGGCGCGGCTCCCCACCGCGGCGCAGCTGCTGCGGCCACAGTGCCCGCGTGTGAACGTGCAGGTGTGGCCCACCATACGCATACAGCAACGAAAATCACCCAGCCAGAACCCTCCCCCCCCCCCCCCAACACACACCACCACCACCCAACCCA
>KQ481938.1:1114434-1135531 GCA_001430745.1 Auxenochlorella pyrenoidosa
GCGCCGGCCGCGCTGCCTGCGTGCCCGCCGAGGGCCTCTGCGCTTCTGCCTCCCCCTCGGGCTGCTCCACCTCCTCGACGTCGCTCCCGCTGCTGCCCCCGCCGCTTTCGCTGCCGCTGCTGTCGTCCAAAAGCACCACCACCTCGGGCGGCGACGCCGGCACCGGCGCCGCACGCTGCTGCACCGGGGGCGTGATGTCCTCTACCTCTGGCGAGGGCGAGCGGCGGCGCTGCCGGGTCCCCCCAACCTGCAGCCGCGCTTGCTGCTGCTCTGCCTGCTGCATGGCAGGCGGCGCGGCTGTCTGCTGTGGTTGCAGCTCTGGCACCTCCACCTGGGCAGCCGGCTGGCCTGCTGCTGGCTGCTGCCCCGTCAAGGCTGCTGCCGCTGAGGGTTGCTCTGCTCCTAAGGCTGTTTCTGCACCAGCATGCTGCTGCCCTGCCGGCGCTCCAAGGAACACCTTCTCCTGCCTGTGCAACAACTCCGCTACCGCAGAATGCTGGCCTGCCCGCGGTCCCAAAGCCCTTGTAGGCTGCTGCCGCTGGCACTCAGCAGGCTCACAGGGCTGCTGCTCGTGCGCTGTCGCTGTCACTGTTGCGGGAGGGGGCTGCTGCCCAGTGGCCATGGTTGCGGCAGGCAGCCTTCCCAGCATGGCCTGCTGCAGCTTGCGCCGCCGCTTGGCCAGCGGCATCAACTCCTCCTCATCCTCGTCACTGCTTGAGCTGCCGGTGCTGCTGCTGGAGCGAGTTGTGCCAACAACGCCAGCCATGGCGCCAGGCTCGCTGCCTGCTTGGACGCCAGCCAGCGCCTCGCCATCCACCTGCAGCCCCTGCACGCTGTCGCTGTCGGCAGGGGCTGGCTGCGCCCGCGGCTCGGCCAGCACCTCCTTCCGCTCCTCAGAAGCTGCTCGGCTGCCGGCGACGCTGCCACCGCCCTCGCTGCTTGCAGCTGTGCCGCTTGCAGCGAGCGACGCGGGCTCCGGCGGCGAGTGCTGCTGCTGCTGTGCTGCTGGCGGTGCCCGCATGCGCTGCCTGCGAGCCTCCAGCAGCTCATCCTCCTCGCTCTGCTCGACCGCCATGCTCGAGCCCTGGTTCTGCTCAGCGCTGCTGCAGGGTTCGGCGACGGCAGGTTCTGGCACGCATGCCTGCAGCCGCTGTTCCTGCCTGTGCTGCAGCGGGGGTGCCGAATGCATGTGCTGCTCCCGCAACGGAGCTGTTGCTGGCGGCTGCTCCCGTTGTTGTTGTCGCTGCAGTTCCTGCAGGTGCTGCTGCGGTAGCTGCTGCTGCTGCTGCCTTGGCTCTGGCTGGAGCAGTGGCTGCTGGTCCCCGCGTGGCCGCTTGCGGTGCTGAGGCGGCAGCGGAGGGCGCTGGCGCCGCTGCTCTTGCTTCGGCCTCTGCAGCACCTGCTCAGCAGGGCCAGGCCCTGCTGTGCGATCTTCAGCCTGTGCAGCCAGGCCTGGCGCTGCAGAAGCATGCTGCTGACGCCTGGCGTGGAGTGACTCGGGCTGTGGGTGCTGCTCACGCTGCTCGCCTCGTCGCGGTGGCTGCTGCTGGCTCTGCGGCCGCAGCTCAGACTGTTGCAGCGGCTGCCCCACGTCATGCAGCAGCGGCTGCTGCTGAGCCTGTGCCTGTTGCGACGCTGGCAGGGCTGCCCACTGCCGGGGCGGCACCCCGTCCTGCTGCAGCCGCTGCAGCTGCTGCGCCGGCTGGGCCGGTTGCTCGGCAGCGCTGGCAGCCGCCTTGCGCTTCAGCGCCTGCAGCGGCGTGAGCTTCACCTTGCCGCTGGCGGTGGTGGCCAGGCGGAAGCGGCCTATGCTGCCGGGTTTGGGCGATGTTGCGGGTGCACGGGGCGAGGCAGCTGTGTGCGGCGAGGAGGCCATGCGTGGGGACATCGACACAGCCGGCCCGGCCGCCACAGCTGGGTGTCCGGCAGGCGCGCCTGTCGCTGCACCCGGCCTGCCGGTGCGCACCGGCGCCAGTAGCGGTCTGCCGCCAGTGCCAGCTGCACTGCTGCCAGGCTCGACAGCGCTGCTGCGTGGACTCTGCGGCTGCTGGCCCGCCTGAGCCTCTGCAGCAGTGTGTGCTGGCACAAGGCCTGGCTGGCGCTCGGGCTTGGCTGCTGCTGGCCCTGCTGGTGTTTCTCCTGCTCCTGCCCAGCTCTGGGCAAGCCCTCCAACCAGCCCTCCAAGCTGCCCTCGTGTCGCCGCAACTGCTGCGCCATCACCACGCCCAGCGCATGGCTGATCTGCCTGGCCTGCGCCCCTCATCTCCTGCTTGACCGCAGCTGCCGCTGCTGCGGCAGCAGCAGCAGCGACGGCAACCGGGCTGCCGCCAGGCAAACCACCTTGCCCTGCCCCGAGCGTCTGCAGCGGTTGGCAGTGTGGGGACCATAAGGTCGGCCACACTCGCGCACCAGGCAAGGGCTTGCCAGGGCGCACAACCAGCTAGGCAGAGCCCGCACACTCCGTCGGCTGCTGCCGCCGGCCCCCGCCCAACCCACCTGCAGCGTGGTGGGATCATGGCCCAGCAGCTCTGCGCCCTGCTGCTTAAGCAGTTCCAAGTCGCATATAATGCGATGCGCCTTGGCAATGCTCTCCTGCGACAAGGGAGGGTGGGTGCGAAGACCTTGGTACCTTGTGCGGCCTAGAAAAGGGGCTGTGCATGCCGAGAATTTCTCAAACTCACATCCAAGTGGTACCAGGCCGCCGCGGCTCTGGTAAGCGCCTGCGGCAAGCTGGGCGCCTGTTGGTCCACCGTCATAGTCGAAAGCCCTCCATTTCGCTGATTGCTCAATGAGCCGCAAGAGGGAGCGGTGTGAATGATGCGGCGCACATCGCGGCAGTTGTCAAAAGCGTGCCAGCTCACCCCGCCCACCCCGCCGCAGCGCAGGAGAGAGCCTCACCAACGCTGGTCTTTGACATTGCTGCATGCTTTTGCACAGCACCAATGAAAGGAGAAGGACCATACAACTCGTCAAGAGAACAATGTGCCGCACAATGCAGGGCAAATGCCCCGCGCACACCAGACTGCCAACACGCTGCAGCGGGTGGTCATCGTGTACGGCGCCCCCGACCTCGCGGTCTCTGGATCCACTGTTCTTCAGTGGGCCAGCCCCGTGCTGCCGCCCTCCAGCACCGGCAGCACCGTTTTGCGCCATGTGTCGTCCCATCGCGCCATGCTGGCGCCCGCCACGCCGCGCCGCAGTTGCGCAAGCAGGCCGTCGCTGCCCGGCTTGCCTGCCGGCCCGCCCGGGAAGCCACGGAAGCAGTCGAGCAGCTGCTGCGCCAGCTGGTGGCTATCCTGAAACAGCAGGCCGTTGTGCTCGTGGCTGACCAGCTCCCCGATGCAGGAGTACGAGAGGGCGCAGACCGGCAGGCCGCACCCAAACATGTCCACTACCTGGCAGCGGCGAGGATGAGTGGAAAGCCAGGAGGAGGGG
The DNA here is from genome assembly GCA_001430745.1 of Auxenochlorella pyrenoidosa. Taxonomy (NCBI): domain Eukaryota; kingdom Viridiplantae; phylum Chlorophyta; class Trebouxiophyceae; order Chlorellales; family Chlorellaceae; genus Auxenochlorella; species Auxenochlorella pyrenoidosa. The sequence continues at coordinate 1,117,870 of KQ481938.1, forward strand.
CTGAGCATCACTGGGCTATGGGCAGAACGCTAAGCATGAGCCCCCCTGCCAACGCACAGGCAGAAGCGGGACCGCGAATCGTGGCCCGAGGGCGCGAGGTCGTAAGATACGATAGCAGGGTGGGACAGAGCCCCCGCACCCCAACCCCAATTGTTTCATGCGGCCTTCATGTGCATGTTGGCAGCTGCGGCACTGACCGCCCAGCAGCCTCGCCAGCCCGTGCAGGGCCCCAGGCCATGCACTGCTGGCGCCAGCGGCCGTTCTTGCCGGCGCAGCCAGCACTGCACCTTCATGGGCAGGTCGAGGCCGGAGGAGGAGGCGTGCAGCGACACGCCCATGTCGGCAGAGCCCAGCAGGCGAGGGTAGTCTCCCGGCTCCAGCCACAGGGTCCTGCAGCAGGGCGGGTCGGGCCGGCGCTCAGGGTGCCGCTCGCAGGGCGCGCGGTGATGGCGCGTTGCGGCATGCTTGTTGGGCCGCTGCTTGCTGGCTCCACTCGCAGGGTTTGCGGGGCCCAACAAGCAAGCAAGGGCAGTGCTGTGGCAGTCGAAGCTGCGGCGCAGCGGGCGACTGCGGCAGGCGTGCAGGGCACCAAGGCGCAGCAGGACGAGGTCGGGCGGCATACGGCTGGCCGGGGGCGGCCCAATCCCATCTCACCTGAAGGCCACCCAGCGCAGGTCCATGCCCCGCATGCGCTCCTCGTACTCTGCCCGCTGCGGGCCCCGCCCGGTGACCAGGAAGAGGATGCGGGGGTAGTGGCGGTGGCGGGAGCGCCGCGCGCGCCCCTCGTACAGCTACAGCGCGCCCCAGGTAGAGGGCCGGGGCCCGGAGATTGCGTCAGGGTCGAGCGGGGCGAGGCAGGGCAGCGCCGGTGCTGGCGCGTTGTGGATGCAGCACAGCGGCGCTCCCTTGGCACGCCCGGGCGACAGCCTGCGGTGTGCATGCCAGCCAGATGCACGCCACGAGGGCATTGCCGGCCAAGCTGCTCACCTCTGCTGCCTTCAGCAGGATGCCAAAGTCTTCATCGGGAGTCCAGCTCGTCGAGCTGACCACCAGGGCAGGCCTGCCCAGCCGGTCCTCCGCCCGCCCACCGGCAGCACATGTCGTGCACAGCGTGTCGCGAGGCGCCAGCTCGCCAGACGAGTACAACTCGGCGATAAAGTCGTGGGGGTGCAGCCCTGAGGCCAGCGCCGGCTGCAGCTTCTGCAGCAGCGCGTGCTTCTCCTGCAGGGGAGCAGCCACAGCAGGCAGGCACAAGGGGTCACTCATCCCCTTTGGAGGCAGCCCGTGGGCAGCGCGGGGGACGGGGGGTTAGTGCTGTGAGCGTTCATCTGGCTGCAACCACAGCCTGCAGCGCAGACCAGAGGCGGCAGGGGCTGGGCAGGCCCCCTGCCTGCAGCGAGGCGGGCCGGAAGAAGTCGGGCGGCCGGTCGTAGAACACGGCGGCGGGCACGCGCCAGTGCGCTGCCAGCTCCCGCTGCATGGCGCGCGTGACGCAGAGCGAGGCATGCGCCGCACGGCCCCAGTGCCGCTCGTATCGCTCTGCCAGCCGCACCTGGTGGGAGGGAGGAGGCGGGGGGCAGGGTTGCACCAGGTATGTGAAGCAGCGCAGCAGGCCAGGGGCCAGAGGCACGAGAAGGCTGCAACGGGCGTGGTCCCGCTCAGCCAAGCCCTGCCTGCCTCGCCGGAAGGGTGTGCACACGGTCAGGTTTCCCACGCCTCGTGCTGCTTGCAAACCTTCACAGTCGTTCCTCTGGCCCTCTGCACCCTGCATGCTGCCGCCCGCCCCAAGCGGCGGTCAGTGCCGTGTCCCTCTAGGCCCCCCAAAGTGGCGGTCAGTGCCAAACCATCTGCAGCCCAGCAAATCTCACCACCGGGTGGCCCCGCCCCATGCCGATGGCCATGAGGGTGTAGGCAAAGTTGTGCCAGTCAAAGACGAGGCGGCAGCGGTGGCGCAGCGCCGCCAGGCGGCACACCAGCATGGTCGGCAGCGCGGGCGGCAGCTGCAGCAGGATGACGTCGGGCCGCGGCAGCGCCACCAGCAGCAGCCACAGCATAGTGAGCAGCTGGAAGAGGGCCTTGGCGGCCAGCTGCAGCACGCGCGGCAGGCGGCGCAGCAGCGGCGGCCTGCGCCAGGGGGGTGCGGCAATTTCGAAGGGGGAGCAGCTTTGAGGGGACAACCACCTGCAAAAGCGTGCAAAGGCAGAGTGTCCAGTACTTGCACCTAGCTCTTGTACCGCGACAGTTCTCCTGCAATACAAAGCTGAGCGCTTTCGCCGTCTGCCGACCAGGCCGTCAGGAGGCGAGGCTGCGGCGTTGCAGCCCGCAGGACAGGCCTGATGCGCTCTGCAACTAGGCCTGCTTGCAGAGCGCATCAGGCCTGGTTGCCAAGTGCACATCGAGGATGGAGCTCACAGATCTGGCAGGTAGGCAACCAAGAGGCGGCCGTCGGCAGCGGGTCCCTGCAGCTCATCAATCAGCGCTGCGCCGCGGTAGCCAATCAGGGTCACCGCGTACCCTGGCTGCGAGGGAGAGGACGCCGGGCAGCAGGCGAGGGACAAGCTTGGCGAGCAGGGCAGCAGGGGGCGTGATGGGGAGGGCCAGCATGCCAGGGCAATTACCGTGCTGCCGGCGGCAGGCTCACCGTCTTGCAGAGGGAGGAGGCGTGGTACTGCATGCGCGGGCTGCGCCCCACATCGCCCAAAACCATGACCCACGCACGCCGGCTCCGTGCCGGCGGCTCTGTGGCCTGGGCCCCAGCCATCGCGGCGGCAACGGCGGCACCTTGACGGCAGGCGGTGGCGGTGGCGGCAACGGAGAGAGGGGATGCGAACGCGGTCGCTTTCGGTGTGAAAGTACGGTGATCGGAGCGCGCAACAGATGGGGCTCGGCTGCTGCGACAGCCCTGCCGCTTGCGACCGGACAGCCCCAAGCGGCTTGGACTAGCAATCCCAGTGAACTGTCCACGTGATGCAGAAGAAATCAAGCGCCAATCTGACTGTGGGTGGGCCGTACCTGGCTTGACCAGCCTGCTCTCAGCCGCAGCCGCCTCAGCGGCCGCAGCAGAATGCTGGCAAAATTTGCAATGTTGTGCCTGATGCTCTTGCCATATTCAGTCTATTCTCACATGAGCACACTTGTGCATGTGGACTCAGACTTTACGACATGACGTCAGCACTGATTAGCATCCTCAGAGTGGGACCAGGTCTGTGAAGCACGGCCCTTCCGTTGCAACGAGCATTCAAATCCCTGCCTGTCATAAGACATGTGCTGTCAAATCAATTTGATCTGTCCAGGCTTCCCTGCCAGGCTTTCTTTGCATACAGAATGAGCCGCCTAACAGAGAAGACAGCGCGCGTTTTTGCTGTTGCATGCCGTCAGGTGCCAGACATCACAAGAATCATCACAGGTTAAGTACACAATCCGGACCAAAGAATACAGGTGCAGCTCACAATTCAGACAAGCAGGCATTGCTACAGCTCGGCCTGGCCTGGCTGCTCGTCAGCCTCTGCGGCGGTCGCCAGGAGCGCGCCGGCGCCCGCGCCCGCGTCGGCGGCCGCCTGCCACCGTCAGGATGAGCCCGAGCCGTCCTTTGCAGGAGGGGCGTCGCCCGCGGGCGGCCCTCCCGCAGGCGCCGGCGCGCCGCCAGGCCCGCCTGCCGGGGGCTGCGCCGCCGCGGGCGGGCTGCCCGTGCTGCCGGTGCTGTTTGCCGAGGGGGCGCTGCGGATGCTGGTGAGGCCAAAGTGGTTGCTCAGCCACATGGAGGACCCCTTGTAGTAGCGGTCCAGCTTCGGGGAGGTGTAGTCTATGTAGACTGTCCCAAAGCGCTTCGAGTAGCCGTCAGCCCCTGCAGGCGTCCAAGGGGGACGCCAGGCAGAGGATACTTGCGTGCGCGCACGGCAGGAGTGCATGCAGGGGGCGTCCAGGGCGGGCGCCAGGCAGAGGATGCTTGCGTGCGCACACGGCAGGAGTGCATGCAGGGGGCGGCGCAGAGGATGGATGCGTGCAGAGGATGGATGCACGCCTAGCAGCCGCACATTGCCTGCCCGCCCTGGAGCGGCTGCCAGCAGCAGCCCTCCCACCCACACTCAAAGTTGTCCAGCAGCGACCAGGCAAAGTAGCCCTGCAAGTCACGGGCACAGCAGGGGAAGAGGAGGGGCCACTGAGACAGCTTTGGCTGCAAACCCTGCGGAATGCCACGAAAGGTCAACCAAAACAGGGGGTGCGGAGCGTCCAGCAGGAGCAAGCCCAGAAGCACACTGCCGCAGCCCTAACGGCAGTGCATACGGCGGGGAGCTCACGATGAGGTCGACGCCGTCCTGCTGCACCGCCGCCGTGGCGTTGGAGATGTACTGCTGGAAGTAGGACAGCCGGAACTGGTCGCACAGCACGTCTGCCCGCGGCTTGTCGTACTCGCCTGCAAAAAGGCCAGGCAGCGCCGGGGATCAGGTGGGTATGGGTGCTGGAGCCATATGCAGGGCATGCAGGCAGTTGGGAGGGCGTGCGGGGAAGGGAGGCTCGCGGGCCAGGCGACACCGTGGCGGCTCGCCGCAGCCCTAACCTGGCGCCGACACGCCGTTTTCTGTGATAATTATTGACGCGTTGTAGCGCTGCGACAGCCAGTTGAGCAAGTCCCGCATCGCCTGCAACGTGAGGGCAAGCAGCGCTGCTGCATCGCAACCGCCGGGCACAGCATGCAGGGCGCTGCCGGCAGCCTGCATGTTCATGCAGCATGTCGGCGGGAGCCAGCAGATTCTGCTGCGCGCACAGGGCGGCGCAGGCCCGCAACCCTAAACCCCAAAGCGCAGGCAGGGAGGAGGCAGCGCTCACCGACGGGAAGACGTAGAGCCAGGGGCTGTCGGCCTGCACCAGCTGCACGCCGTCGATGCTCTTGGTGGTGGTGTCCACAAACAGCGGCGGCTTGTCCTTGTTGAAGTATGCGTAGCTGGAGGTGTAGTGCTGCAGGGCAACAAAGTCTTGCTGCAGGAGCGGGCAGGGTGGAGGCACGCAGGGGTCGGGTGGTGCGGCAAGCACGCAGGAAGGGGCAGGGGAGACATGAGCAGGCGCTGCTGGTTACAGCGGTACCTGCAGTTCCTGGGCTCGGTTGCTGGGGCCATGCAGGGCCCAGCGTGGCCACCTGCTCAGCCTACACCTCCACCCCGCTCGTGCCTGGTTCTCGAGGAGCAGCGCCTTTTGCTCGGGCGTGAACACAGGCAGGTCCTTGCCATGCACGCGCTTGCGCTCAGCGCCCCAGTCGCCGGTGTACACAGGGTCCAGCACCAGGCCCCCACTGAAGGCCTGCAGGGTGGGGCAGGACAGGGCAAGCACTCAAGCGTGACCAGATGAGCAGGCAACGGGCAGGCAGAGGGGCCAGCTGGAGTGGGATGCGCGCCTTAGGAAGGAGAAGGGAGAGCAGGGCAGGCTGGCAGAACAGCGTGAGTCAGCACCACGGGCTGAGGCGCGCAGAAGAGGGGGCCAGAGCTCTTGGCAGGCACGCACCTGGTTGCGCCGCGCCGCCGCCACGTCGTCGGGGCTGCTCTCGTTGTACGGCACGCTCATGCCGATGGCGTTGGTCATGGCAATCACGCCGTCGGGAACCAGCTGGCGGAACACCCGGACCGCCGAGGCGTGGGCCAGGGCAGAGTAGTAGATGCACTGCAGGTCCTCCCCAGCCGTGCCCGCCGGGCAGCGGCTGCGGTCGGTGCAGCGGCCGGGCGCGTGCACGCCTGCAGGGGGGCAGGCGCGGAGCCAGAACCACGTTCAGTTCAGCTGTGCGGCCTGTGGAGGGCAAGCCAGGTAGTACCCTGGGCACTCAAACAGGTGCGGCCTGTCAGGCGAGCAACCGGCGTTGTCAGGGTGGCAATCAAGCTTAACGCTGCGCTGATTGGCAGGCCTCGCAGCACCAGCCGATGTCGACAGCAGGGGCAGGCAATGTGTACAGGCAGGTGACAGGGGCCGCCTGCAGCAGCGACCCTGCTCTGCATGTGAACTGCGACGCCATCCAACCCTGGCCCCACAACGGAAAAGTGCGCAGATTGTTTGGGATGGCGTGCCTGAGAGGTATCCAAGCGGGCAGTAGGTCTCCGGCTCGTTGAGGGTGAACCAGTGCTTCACGCGGTCGCCAAACAGCTCAAAAGCCGTCTGCAGCGGGGTTGCAGCACCATCGCTCCCTGGGCCCTTGAGCTGAGGCCTCTGAACAGCGTCGTGCCCTCATGGCTGGGCTGCACTGCCGCTAACCTTGCCTCCCAGCCAGCCACTTGCAGTCGACCATAAGCGCTCTGAGTGGAGGAACAGGTCTGGGGCAGGCAGCACGGAAGGGCCCCGCTGGCAAGGCTGGGCGCGCGCGCACCTCGGCAAAGGCGGTGAAGTCCACAACCACTTGGGGGTCGATCCAGCCGCCGTACCGCTCGTACAGCGCCTGCGGGAAGTCCCAGTGGTAGCTGCAGCACGGGCAGGGGCACAGGGGTATGTATCACCGAATATATCACTTAGAGTGGCAGTTGAGCAGGCCACAACGGGCTCCACAGCAGGCGTGGTTGCGGTGGCCGCTGGGCACGCCGGCGCGAGCTGCGGCAGGTGCTGCCCTGGGCCTGGCAGCGGTGCCTCAGCTCACAGCGTGATGTGCGGCTCGATGCAGGCGGCCTTCAGGCTGTCGATGAGCTTGTTGTAAAAGGCCACGCCCTCCTGCAAAGGGCGCAGGCTCAATTCACGCCATTCAAGCCATTTGGCAGTCACAACGCTGCCATGCCTCTTCACGCAGGCAGTCGGGCTGAGTTCCAGGCAGGCAACAGAGGGGCGGCAGGGCCAAGGGGGTGAGGTGGCAGGAGGGGGTGTGCACCTGGTTGACTGCGCCGGTGCCGTTTGGGAAGATGCGGGTCCAGGAGAGGCTGAAGCGGAAGTTGCGCAGGCCCAGCGTGCGCATCAGCGCAATGTCGTCCTTGTAGCTGCGGGGTGGGTTGATGGCAGGACCGAGGCGGCCCAGGAAAGGGTCGGGCCCAGGCGGGGGTGCAACCGTACAGGCATGCCGTCTGAATGCTGCGGCCATCACAGCAGGGCGTCCACTGCAGGAGAGCTTGTCATGGAGGCAAACTGCAAGACACGGCTGGCCTAGCCCAGACACCATCCCACGCCGATCATCCCTCACCGGTGGTAGAAGTCGACTGCTGTGTCGCCCGTCTGCCCCTGGAACGTCTTGCCGGGCGTGTGCGAGAACACGTCCCAGATTGACTCGCCCCGCCCGCCTTCCTTGACATTGCCCTACAGGCAAGGGCAGGCGTCAGCGCCATCATGCCTGAGCCAGGGCTGGCCGGCAGGAGGAGCGCACAAGAAGGGACGAGCCGCTGCTGCAGCGAGCGCAGCTACCCCGATGGTATCCCACCAGCTGGGGCACCATGCAGCCTCTGTTTCACAAGCTTGCTAGGCAGGTCCTGCCAGCAAACAGCACAGAATGCGAGCCCGACCTGCGCACCTCCACTTGGTAGGCTGCTGTTGCGGTGCCTAGGATGAAGGGTGCCTTTGAGCCAGCTGGCACCTGCTGCGGGCTGGGGCAGCCGCCAGCGCCCGGCCTAGATCCCAGCTGCGCCAGTGCCGCTGTAGGGTCGAAGCGATTCAGTGTGAACACTGTAGTGCTGCCATCCAGCTGCGAGGCACGGACGGGTATGCAGCGGTGGTGAAAGCAGTGAGGACCGGTGTGCCGAACTTTGTGCCGCCGCCAACGGGCAAGGACTCCTGAGGTGCGACTACCTGCGCTCCTCAGGCCGGCATCGACGGGTTTCGCATATCGTGACAATCATGCAGCAGTGCAAGCAGGGCCGACAGGGCGGGGCAGTGTGTCCCCTGGAGTGCCGCTGCCCGGGCCTCTCAACTCAACTCGCCTCTTCCACTGGACAAGTGATATCTTGTGATGCCGCCAACCCTAACGATACGCACACAAGTGCAGCAAGCAGCGCCAATGGCTTTCGGAACATAGCGGGGTCGCGCCACCTGCACCAGCGCTCCCCTGCCAACCACAAATGCGTGAGGACGAATGATCGGATCCACTGAAGACCCCTGCAAGCTCTCCAAGAGTACATCCCGAATTGCAGGACAGGCGTAACACGGCCAGGCTGCAATCCAGCCAGATGGCGTGCAAGCACTGTTTGCGATCGATTGCCGACAATCGAAGACGTTGCTCGTTGCCAGAGAGGCGACGAGGAGCTCCCCTTAATCACACATGGCGTCTTCGGGCTGCCGGCTTCTGGTTTGGAATATAAACTCACTGGTGAGTGCGATTGTGAAAACAATGATGAGCTGTCGGAGCTTCCTCACTGCTGTGGCCGGTTGCCGCCGCTGCCGCCGCTGCCACTCTGCGCTGCTGCCACTGTGTTCTGCACCGTCCACAGCCAGTGCTCCTCTACTCCCTTGCCTGCTCCTTCAGGTGCCCACTGTGCGCAATGCGGTGCTGAAGTACGGCAGCTGGCGTGGCTTCTTTGATGAGCATCGCATAGATATTGCGTGCTTCCAGGTGCGCAGGCGCCATGGCAGGCACCCATCACAGTGCGCTCCGCAGTGCCCAGGTTTTGCCCACCCCACCCCGCCTTTGCCACAAGCCGCTCGTAAGCTACCCGCACCTCACCCCACGCCCCTGCACCAGCAGCAGGCAGAGTGCGCCCCCGCCACACCCATCCCAGCAGGAGTCCAAGGTGATTGAGGACAAACTGACCAAGGAGCTGGTTTGCGTGGAGGGCTACCAGAGCTGCTGGGCCATCTCGCGGTGAGGGAGGCCAGGGCAAGCCGGGGGCCGGCTGGCGCTGCCGCTGCCGCCAGGTGCACTCAGACGTCTGTGGGCGCACGCATCTGTTGGCCGCATCGTGCGGCGTCAGGCCGGCAGAGCTTGTTCGGGAAGGCAAGGCACCCTGCTCGAGTGCAGCAGGCACGGCCATCGCCTGCCGCTGCCTGCGCTGCCTGCGGGTCATGGGGCAGGGCAGGGCGCCGCTGCTCCCAGCTCTCTGCAGGCGGGGCCTGCTGACGCACCTGGATGTTGCACCTGGGCCATGGGCGCTGCTCTCGCTGCACCGGTCTGGCTGCAGGGAGAAGAAGGGCTACTCGGGGGTCACCACTTATGGCTCCGAGGCCTTTGCCCCGCTCAGCTACGAGGCTGACTGCCTGGGGGCCGGGGGAGAGGAGGAGGATCTGGACCGGGAGGGCAGGTGGGCCTCGAGAGGGAGGTGGCAGGGCTCTGCAAGGGCCGTAAGCGTGGGTGCCGAGGGGCGGATGCTGGCGCAAACACACCCGCGCCCGTGCTCGTTGCTTGCCACCCCTCGCATGCCGCGCCCCAGCCCCGGGGAGGGTGCCCCTGTGGCCCGCTGCAGCCCCTCCCTGCGTTGCATCCCTTGCCCGCCACGCATGCCGTCTCCGAGCCGTGCACGCTCCCGCACCTGCCTGCAGGGTCGTGGTCACCGATCACGAACACTTTATGCTGGTGAACGTGTACGTCCCCAACGCCGGCGACCGCCCCGACCGCTCCCGCCTGCCCTTCAAGCTGCGCTGGCTTGCGGCGCTCAAGCGCAAGGTGGACGCCCTGGCAGCGGCTGGCAGAGAGGTGAGGCGCTTGCGCGCCTGTGCATGCAGGAGAGGCACGGCAGGGCCCGCTGCAGAGCATCGTACAGCTGGCAACTGGCGTCCCGGCTGCATGCTCCCACGACAGCGGGTTCAAGGTGGCCTGGCTTGCGGGCTCAGGCTGAGCTACCCCCGACCACCCACGCCCTCCACTCTGTGGTGCCCATGGCCGACAGGTGCTGCTAGTGGGCGACTTCAACATACCGGCAGAGCCGCGAGACATCCACCCCACCCTGGGCCCGTACGAGGATCTGTACAGCCGGGAGGAGCAGGCGGCCCTCCAGGCGCTGACCGACAGCTACACGGGTGGGGCCGGCTGCTAGGAGCGGGTCTGGCGCGCCCGCGCTGAGGGGCAAAGAGCCCTCTGCAGTGAGCGACATGTGCGGCGCTGGCTGTTCGCTGCATGGCTGCAGCGGGGGTTGTGTTGGGCAGCGGAGGCGTGCGGCGGGAGGAGCCATGGTGCTCATGGCGGTGCAGGGTGCCGGCCAGTGCCATGGTCGCTAGTCGCCTGCTGCTCTCTTTGCCAGCTTGCCTGCCTTTGACGGGCCCCCGCCAGCAGATGTGTGGCGCCACTTGCACCCGGAGGAGAGCAGCACCTACACCGTGTGGAACGAGAAGACCAGCGCCCGCGCCTTCAATCAGGTGAGGGGAAGCCGGCCCAGCAGCAATAGGCTGGCCAGGCCCCCAGCCCTCTTTGCATGCACGTGCCGCTGTGGGCAGGGCTAGGAGGGCACGCAGCGCCGCGTGTGGAGCTTCCTGTCTGGCATGTGGCTCCTGATGCGGCCTCAGCGCATGCGCGCTGCCCCAGCATCACATCTGGTGCGGCGCGCCGCCTAGCCCTGCAGGGCCTGAGGATCGACTACGTTCTGTGCACGCCCGGCCTGCTGAGGCGGGTGGTCTCCTGCGAGGTGCTCTCCTCCGAGGTGCTGCCGCCCAAGTGGAGCGACCACGCAGGTGGGCGGGCCTGGTGCACCGTACGTGAGGGGCAGGGGGCGGCAGAGAGTGCCGCTCGGGGTTGAAGCAGAACGCAGAGATATTTGCAGGCTGCGCCGCCCACAACACTCCTTGCTGCTGCTTCGCTTGCTGTTTGCGAGCGCCGCATCTTCCTCTCCCTTCATGCTGTCGCCGCCCACTTACAAATTTGTGCACAAAATCTGCCCGCTTCGGGGGCCATGCACTCCATTTTGAAAACCGTGCAGCATTTGGCACCCTGCAGGCATCCTGCTGGAACTGCGCGACCTGCCCCCGCTGCCGCCCCACCCGCCATGCCAGCACTGGCAGCGCCTGCACCGCCGCTTCAACCCGCCCAACCGGATTGCCAGCCTGTTTGCGGGCAAGAAACGGCAGGCCGAGGGCGGCGCCAGCAGCGCAGCAGCTGCAGCAGCAGCCTCACCAGCTGGCAGCGGGGCTGCAGCAGCTAAAGATAGCAAGGGCGCAGGAGCGGGGCAGCCAGCTGCCACAGAGGCGCAGCATGGCGCTGGGGAGGCGCAGCAGCAGAAGAAGGCTCGACTCGGTAGTGGGCCGCCTCCCAGCAGCGGTGCTGCAGGAGGCAGCCAGCAGAGCAGCCAACTTGCGGGCAGCCAGGAGGCTGGGGCAGCACCAGCAGAACCGGCGGGAGCGCAGCAGCAGCAAGCCAAGGGCAGTAGCGGTGGCGGGAAGCAGAGCAAACGAAGCAGCAAGCTTGGTAAGCAGCAGAAGCAGCAGCCAGAGACTGGGCAGCCAAGTATTGGCTCGTTCTTCAGCAAGAAGTGATGCTCGCTGTGCTGCAAATACAAGAATTGAATGTCAGATTGAATGGAGTGCGGGTCAGACGACGTGAAGAACTTGCAGGCGTGGGCACATGGTGCATCCTAGGAAGGACCCTCCCAGAACCGCGGTAGGTTAATGCGTGAGATCGATGCTGTGGAGAGTTGGTCGAGCTGGCATTCCTTCGCTCATCACAGGTGTGCCATGTCGTGATGTCGCCGCTGGGCGGGTCGTGCATCTTCCTGGAAGACTTCCAGCTGGTTGGCTGCGGAGCATCGATCGCTGCATCTTCGTCTCTTGTAAGTACTCACCTTGCGATCATGGGGAAGGGTAAGCCATCGGAAGCGCCTGCGGCGCCTGACCAGGCTGTGCCGCCGCCCGCTGAGGCGGGGGTCTGCGTGATCTGTTCTGAAGTTATCGACAAGGGGGACGAAGAGTTCATGGAAGGTAAGCAGGCCGGGTTCGGGCCCGCAGAGAGGCAGAACGAAACCTTGATTGCAGTTTGTGCAGCCTATTGCTGTCGCCAAGTGCTTTGCGCTCTGAAGAGGTGCTGCAGTGGGCTGACTGGCGCCCCGGGTGCGCTCCTTGTGCCCTCTGCCTCGCCGCTGCGGCCCGCAGCCCGCCGCCTGCGTCCACCCCTCTCCCAGAGCGTCTGTCCCTTCTCTCGAGTTGACTGGTCATCTCTCTCACTGCAGTTGGCTGCTCACGCTGCGGCCGCTGGAGCCTGCACATGGACTGCGGAGTTGGCTACCTGGAAGAGTACATCAGTGAGCCTGTTTGTTTTGCAAGCAGCGGGAACCGGCCTGCGGCATTGCTTTCCTGTCCTTCGGGGTCGCTGTGCCAGCCAGGCGGTTGTTACTGTGGCTCCTGAAGTGCCTGAAAAACAGTTGCCGGGGATGTGCCTGGTCTCTGGTGGCCTCAATGGCCGCGGGACGCATGTGCCAACGCCCACACCTGTCGCTGGCATGCAAATGCTGTCCATTACATGCCTCCCACCTGCAGAACGCGACAAGACCAGCTCGGTGTGCGTTCAGAAATACAAGGCAAGCAAGCTGCGCGGCTTGTTTGCATGCTGTCAGGACGCCGGCGTTGCTGTGCGCCTCCTTCCTTCTCCTTTTGCTGGTGTTCTGGGCAGCCAACTGAGGGGCAGCCGCTTGGGCAAGTTTATTGCAACAGGGCATTGCACGTGGCGGCAAAGCGTCCCCTGCCGCCTTCCTGCGTGGCTGCAGACACTCGTGTCCAAGCGCCCAAAGTACTTTTTCTCCAACGAGGGAGTGAAGTGCCCGCGCAAGGCCGGCAGCGGCGTGCAGACGGTGCCTGGCAGCAAAAAGTCAAAGGAGAAGGCCAAGGTGGTGGCTGGCGGCTGCCCTGGCACCTGCATCGGCGAGTGACCAGGGGGGCGGGCCAGCTGCGGCCCGCTGCCGCTGCCGCAGTGCCCGCTAGCTGGCGGCCGCGCTCCCCAATGCAACCATTGCTGCCACGGTAGCTCTGCCTGCCTGCTTGCTTTGGACAGCCGCCTGCGGGTTGACCTCACCCCTGGGCTCCGCCCCGCAGATGCCGACATCATCAAGCCTGCCAAGCCAGCGCCCGCGCCTCTCCCGCAGCCCGCCTGCCCCGCGAAACAGCCGGCGGCGGCAAAGCAGCAGCAACAACAGCAGAAGGAGCAGCTGCCCGCGCTGGCGGGGGTGCGCCGCAAGAAGGGAAGGCCTCCCGCCCTCCCGACCACGCCTCTCCACAAGCCCGCTTCCGCGGCTGCCAGCGTCGGCGGCGGCCGTGCCGCGCTCGCTGCGGCCCTCTCGGGCTCTGCAGGCACCCCTTCCCCCGCTGCTGGCAAGCCGGCAGCAAGGCAGGCAGGGGCCCAGGCTGGGTCCTCTGGAGGGGCGTGGACGGGTCGCCCGCCTGGCAAGCCCCGGCCCCCTGAGCTCACGCTGTGCCACGACGAGGAGGAGTGCCGGCTGTTCAACTGCCCCCGCGCACACTCCCAGGAGAGGCCCCTCGACAGCTTGCTGGCGTGAGGGAGGAGGGAGCGGTTGTAGACGTGCAGCCATGTGACAATTGGGAGCCGCCTCACAGGTGGCAGGTTGCATGGATCAGGTTGTCCTGCCAACTGCTGGGACCCCCCATGAGTGCAATGTTGCTGATGCCGCCCTCCTCTGCCCTCCTCTGCACCGCCGCCCCACAGGCTGAGCTACGGCAGCGCGAGCAGGAGTGGGTTGAGTGGGAGGCTGAGGAGGAGGAAGGATACCAGGAGGTGAGGGTCCTGGTATCCCATGCTTGGTGCGGGCAGATCGGGTAGGCAGGGAAGCAGCAGGTGACCGCACAGCCGGCGGCCGCAAAGCAGACTGTGTGAGCACCCCCCTGTTTCACACTCTGCTTCCCAGTCGCTGCCCGCCCAGCAGGAAGCGTTGGAAGCTGCCCCGGAGAGCTGGCCCAGCCTGACAGGCCAAGCCGAGGCGGCCACAGAGGCTGCCGCAGGGGCAGCAGTGGTGCCGCCGCCCGTCCCGCAGCCGCTACCGCTGGGGACCGCACCCGGGGCAGCCCCAGGGGGCGCTGCTGCCGCCTGGGGCGCCCCGTCGGGGGCCCCGGCAGGGCCCTCCTTCTCCCAAATGGCGGCCTGCCAGTTCCCGGCCATGCAAGAGTGCGTGGGCGCACTCCTCCTCATGGGCTTTCCACACGAGGCGGCGGTGGCGGCGGCGCGCGCGGCAGGTGCGGACGCCGAGGCAGCGGCGGCGCTGATTCTGGAGCAGCAGCGCGCCGGCATGTGGCAGCAGCAGGAGCCGGCTGGCAATGTTCCGGGGTGAGGCGACTGTTTGAGCACACTCCGCGCCCGCTGAGGGGGTATCTGGCAGCAGGAGGAGGCTCGGCGCTCGGCCCCCGGCATGTCCTGCCTCCTCCCCAGGGCACTCACCTCACCTTACTGCGCTCTCAACTGCCTGTCTGGCAGCCCCGCAGCTACCGCCACCGCGCTGCCGCCCTGCCTACAAGATCTCTCTCGATCTGCCTGCAGGGGGTGTGGGTGCATGATCTGTCCAGCGTTCACAACACTCACACCCTCCCACGGGCGTTGACCTTCCACTTGGCATGCCCTCGCATCTGCAGGGATGCCAGTGATGAGGACTTGGTGGCAATGCTGATGGCGGTCGATGCTGGCAGCAGCGAGTTTGCGTCTCGGCTGCAACCTCAGCCCGAGGCGCAGGCCCTCGCAAGCAAACACAAGGCAGCCAGCTGGGGCGCCCTGCCTGCCACCACAGACGACACCAGGGAATCAGGCAGCCCGTGGGGCCAGGCTGCTGTGGAACAGGCCATCTGGAGTGCTGGCGCCGAGCCTGCGGCCAGCTGGGGTTCAGCATCTGAGCTGGGAGCGCAAGGGCCGGCTGCGACCGGCCCCTGGCATGGAGGTCTGCTGGGCGCCTCTTCCCCTGTGGAGGCCAGCTGGCAGCAGCCCCCCGTGGCGGTGCACGACCAGCTGCTGAGCCTGTCGGGAACGCCCAGCAGCCAGCAGCAGCCAGCAGCAGTCGCCCAGCACCCAGCATTTAGCTTTCCATCGGACATCCAGCACAGCCTCGGCTCGATTCCCAACACCCCGCAGCCAGGGCAGCAGCAGGCCAGTGCTCTGGCCACGCCGCTTGGTGGCCAGCTGCCACAGCCCCTGCAGCCCCACACGCCAGCCTGGGGTGTTGCAGGTCCCGCCGGCCTGCTGCCGCCCGCCCCGCATGCAGGCTCTGCTTATGACGAGGGCTTTGCTGCTGGCCTCAGGGCTGCTCAAGCGCAGGCAGCAGCGGCGCACGCGCCAGCAAACCAGGCCTGGCACCAGCAGCACGCCAACCTGGCCAGTCATCCTCTTAGCATGCCCAGCCAGTCAGGCACCCCGCTGTTGCCCATCCAGCTGCCTCCAAAGGCGGCAGCGGCGGGCGAGGATGGAGTGCTCGACGATTTGCTGTCCCTGATGGGCATCGCCTCCTGAATTCAGTCCAAGTGCATTGCGCAACCCCTGTAAATGAACAGACACGACGTGCTCGCAGCGTTTTGATTGGAAGCTGAAGGATGCGTCGGGGGGTCCCCGACTGCACAGCAGCGTGGCGCCGGGCGTAGCACGGCCCGAGCATGCCAGCAATGCAGCCTCTGTTCATCATGCTACACTTGACATCCTCTTAAGTTGCTCGAATAGGAACTGCCTGAAGCACAACAGGCGAGCAGGCCACCCTTTGAGAGGATGCCCAAGGCTGCGGCGCCCCAGGAGGCTCCCGAGCGTCCACCCCCGGCGCCAAAGGGCATCTGTGTGCTCTGTGGCGATCCGACCACCGGCGATGAGCACCTGTCGGGTGAGGAGCGCGGAGATCAACCGTGATGGCGCCAATTCGAACGCCGACACACTGCGACCATCTATTTGACGTCGATACGAGCGATGCGATGGGTTCATAGGGGCGCGAGGTCACGCTCAACGCCTCTGGAAGTGCCGCCGCCCTATCGCTGGCCGCCGCGCCCGCTTGCCGCCTCGATTGCTCACGATGCCGCAATGTTCACCCACCCGCAGTGGAGTGCTCGCGCTGCGGGCCATTTGAGGTGCACACAGAGTGCGGCGTCAACTACCTGCAGAGCTGGGTGGCCTCTGTGCACACCAACCGGGGCGCGCTGGCCAAGCTCAAGGTCGGAGCAGAGCGACTACCTTGGCTGTGCCTGTTGCAATCCTGATGCCGCTGCCCTGTGGAGCATTACACTGGCGGCCAGTCACGCTTGAGCCGCCTGTCCACATTCAAACGGCGATCAATTGTGGCTTTCATGACTGTCACCGTCACCCAACCCTACTGCTGTCCCGGCCTGCCCCTCTGGCACAGGTGCAAGTGCGGCAGCGGCCGCGCCTGTTCTTCAACAACGAGGGCGTGCGCTGCCCACGGGGCAGCTTTGCCGCCAAAGGGGTACCGGCAGCAGCCGGCAGCTGCAGCGGCACATGCATAGGTGAGGCACCACAGGCATGCACAGGGGAAGGTCGGCAGCAGGGGGCGCCACGCCGTGCAGAGCAGGGAATGGCGGGGCAGGCAGCCTGAGCTTGTTGACCCGACACGAGCCTCCTCCATGCAGCCTGGCACGACACATCTGGGACGCACCTGCATGGCTTGACCCTGGCCGCCCTGCCTGAAACCCACGTTTGTCAGGTGCCGAGGCTGTGAAGCCTGTGAAGGAGCCACCGCCGCCGCTGCCGGCCATCCAGCCCACGCACAGCGCCCCCAGGCAGCAGGCCGCGGGCAGCGCGGCGGGGGGCCGCAGGCAGGGCAAGTTTGGCAAGGCCTCTGCGGGGCGATCCGTGGGCGTCACCCCTCGAGCAAGCCAAGGAGGCATCGGTGCTGTCCGCGGGGGCAGCTTTGGAGGCAGCTTTGGCGGCGGCTTCAGCTACAACTGGGACGAGGACGACTACACCGAGGAGCCGTCTGGGCCCAGGGCTCTGGACCTTGGAGCCTTCCTGAAGCTGCCAGTTCGGCAGCAGTCTCAGGTGCTGTCTGAGGGCTGGGGCAGGGCTGTTGGCTGGGCGATTCCATGTCGAGGGCCACTGAGCGCTGGCACTCAGCACTCAAGGGCTGGCAGTGGGTGAGAGATTGCAGTGCTGCTTCCACGGCGCAACTCCTCATGCCTGATGGATCGGTCATGATCCCCACCCCTCTGCCCGCCTGTGTGTGATGAATCCTCAGGGCGACGGGTATGAGGAGCAGGAGGAGGAGGCAGAGTATGCGTATGAGAATGCAGGGGAGGAGGGAGAGCACTGGCAGGTGAGGCAAGGCCCGGGGCAGCGGCAGCCTGCCTCGTGGTGTGCCCGGCGTCCCACGCCGTGCAAGGCTGGCCAGCTTTCATTCTATGGAGTTTATCCAGGCTCCAGACCTGTGAGGCAGCCTGTGAGGCAGACAGGATTCCAAGGGCGAGGCAGCCACGACCCTCTGTGCCACATTCCGGTGCAGGAGGGGCCGCCAGGTGAGCAGGCCTGGCCCAGCCTGGCCGGCGGCCCATCCTCGGAGCCATCAGGCGGCTGGCCTGCAGAGGCCGAGACCGCAGAGCCAGCGGCGCGCTCAGGGCCGGCATGGGGCGGGGGCGGCGGGGGCGCTGCCCCCAGCAGCGTTTGGTCGGCTGGAGCTGCCGACGTCCTGCACGACCTGAAGCGCACCGCATGCATTGAGGAGCTGCGCAGTGAGGGGTAGGGGGGGGGATGTCGGTGAGTGGGTGGAGGTGGTGGGGGTGGTGGTGGGTGATGGTGGGGGTGGTGTGTGTGTGTGTGTGTGTGGTGGTGGTGGTGCTGGCGGGGGGGTGGGGGGGGGGGGGGGGGGGGCGTCGAGGT
>KQ481938.1:1136094-1147759 GCA_001430745.1 Auxenochlorella pyrenoidosa
GAATGGACCCTGCTGTGGAGCCTCGTCCTGTCTCAACATGGCTGGTTGGAAAGCTTGGCGTACCTGCATGCCGGACTTACTCCATGGCGGCCTAGCAGCCTGCCTTCCCCCCTGCGTGCTCGCCTGCGTGCAGGGCAGCTGCTTCGGAAAGCGCCTCACGGCCTGCATCGACGGCTGCTGATGCAAGTGCGGCCTCCCCAAAACTCCCCTCCCATGCCTGCAGGCTGCGGCTGCTCGCATGCTCAGGCGATGGCCGCCACAGACGCCACCGGCTGCGATGCAGAGCTGGGGCTGCAGCTGCTGCTTGCGGTGCGCGCTAGGGAATTTCAAGGAGGGAAAGGGGGAGGGGAAGGGTGTTTGTTGCAACTCCCGGTTGCGCAGGACAGGGCAGGGCAATCTGGCTGGACTCGACCTCTCGGCTTGCAACCCTCTACACCTGGCAGTGGCACGCTGCTTGCCCAGCCAACTTGTGCGCTGCCAGCGCCTCCATGCCATGCAGGGCCAGCTCATTGAGGAGATTGCCGACGCACAGTGAGGAGAAGCAGCACAGGACGAGCATGAGGGCAGCCCTGCATGCTGGCCCAGCATGGTCCATGCGCTGCTGCTGCTCCTGCTGCTGCTGCCGCCGCCTCTGCTGCAGGGGGTGGCGCGGCCCAAGTGCCTGGCAGCAAGCTGCACTTGCTGCCGCAGATTATTGCAGACACAACAGTTTCTGTGCCGGCATCCCCCACCTCCTCCGCCACCAACCTGATCTTGCTGGATCCTGCTCTGCAGGGAGGTTCTGGACAAGCGAGCGGCGGAGGAGGCTGAGAAGGAGCAGCAGCGACGGGCACAGGAGCAGCACTGGCAGGGGCAGGGCAGCAGCGCCGGCCCCGGCGAGCACGATTGGGGTGCCCCAAGCGCAGGGGAGCTGGACTGGGGGCAGCCGCCGGCCGCAGATGGAGAGCGGGGGGCTTCGGCTGACCAGCAGGGCGGCTGGGGGGCGCAGCACACTGGGGCTGGCGGGCCAGGGAGGCAGAGCAGCCGGCCCAGCCAGGCCGCGCCTGCCGGCCACGGCCGCGGTGGGGGCAATTGGGCAGGGGGCCAGAACGGCGGCAGGATGAGCATCGGCGCAGACCGGGCGCAGCATGCGGGCCATGGGCGGGGCGGCTGGGGCCAGCAGAGCGGCGGCAGCGCCAGGGGCGGGAGGAGGGCAGATGGCTTTGGAGGGAATGATGGTGCGGCTGAGCCTGGTAGGGAGCTCAGCTGGGATGATGTGCCCGCCCAGCAGGGCGGCAGCTGGGGCACGGCTGCTGGGCAGCACGCCAGCGAGTTCAGCGCAGCGGGGGCGGACAGCTGGGCCGGCGACCATGCTGGCAGCATGGGCGGTGGGGCCTCTCAGCACAGCCCTCACTGGGGCAGCCAAGACGCCACCGAAGTCAACAGCTGGAGCCAAGAGGCCCCTGAGCAGGACAGCTGGAGCGGTGGGCAGGCGGCAGAGTGGCAGAGCGGCGACGCCGCAGCTGAAACCGCAGGCGGCCATGCTGGGACAGGCCAGGTCGTTAACGGCGGCGAGCCGGCAGCTGAGGACGACTGGCCGGCCCAGCAGCCCGGATCATGGCAGGTCAAGGTGGAGGATTTGGAGGAGGATGGGGAGAGGGAAGAGGACGTCAGCGAGGAAAGCGAGGGCAGCGAGGAAGAGGAGGGGGAGGAGGACGGAGGCCCCCATGAGCACTGGGCAGCCTCGCTGCATCAGCAGGTGATTCCGAGGGTCTGCCAACACAGAGAACATGGCCAGGCCACTGCTTGCGCAAATTTATGCATGCCTTGCATCTGCCCAGCAGTCACAAGCGCCCGCCGACGCCTGTGGCTAACAGAGCATTTACAAAAGCACTGAATGCAGCCCTCTTCATGTTCGTCGCCATGCCTTGCAGGATGTCACCGGCCACCGGCCGGGCCAGCCAAACCCCTTGGCGACCTCACGGGCTGTGGGCGCTGCCGGCTTCGGCACCCCGGCCAGCCCACCCCCAGCAAAATCGTCGCCTGTCAGTGGCCTAGAGCTGCCCAAGCATGCCGGCGGCTTCGGCAGCCCGTCAGCCGCCCCTGCAAGCCTGCCCAGCCCTGGCAGCAGCCCCCGCTATGTGCCGCCGCAGCGCCGGGCCGCCCAGGGGCAGGCGGGGTCGCATGGGCCGGCGCAGCTGCAGCCTGGCACACGCGCTGCGCACGGCATACCCCCGCCAGGCTTCCAAGCGGGGCAGGGTGGCGGCGCGCCCCTCAAGGGCATGGTGGGAAGCGTGCTGCTGCCTGGCTTGCAGCAGCAGACGGGGGCACCACAGGACCCCGCGACTGCACCTCAGCAGCCGCTACAGGCTCAGCCCGCGCCGTTTGGCAGCCCAGTGGCCCGGGCGCCCGTCGCCTTGCCGCCCCTGCCGCCGCACCTGGTTGCGAGGGAAGCTCAGCAGATGCCCGCTGCAGCGCCAGGGCAGTACACTGCGCCACCGCCTGGGCAGTACGTGTCGCCAGTGCAGTACGCTGTGCCTGCGCCACAGCAAGAGCAGCAGGCATTCCAGCACAGCCCACCTCAGCAGTACAGCCAGCCTGCAGTGCAGGCGGTCTTCTACTCGCAGGGCAGCACGCCTCCCTGGCAGCACCCCCAGGCAGCTGCCTATTACCAGACTCCACCCCTTGCTGGCTACTCCCAGCCAGCATCCCAGCAGGCCACGGAGTGGCAGCTCGTTGCGCAGCCGCTGGCAGTGGGCAGCTGGATTCAGACGCCGCAAGGCTGGGTGTGGCAGGCTGCAGGCCCCGCACCCGCATACCAGCCAGCCCCAATCCCGACTCACCAGGCACCCCAGGTGGCCATTGCGCAGCCGGGTCCGGCAGCTGGCAGCCAGCGCGGTTCCGCACCCTCCGCCTACAACCCCCTATACCGCGCGCCGCCGCCGCACCCCACAGCCATGGCGGCAGCCCCTGGGCCCGCAACCCCAGGCCCGCCGCAGCAGGCCCAGCAGCAGCCCACAGTGATGCTGGCGCAGAAGCTCAGTCCCGAGGCTGCCGCCATGGGCGTCATCAGCCAGGCCCCCATCCCGCCGCCGCTGGGCTTTGCGTACAGCCAGCCGGCCCCCTCGCAGGTCCCCGTGAGTCAGCACTCCGCCACAGTCGGTGCCGGCAGCACTAGCACCATGAGCAGCGGTGGCAGTACGGCCGATGCCAGGCCTGCACCCAGTGCTGCTGTGCCCAGCAGCCGGCACCCTGACGGCCAGGCTCGCGGCTCGCGGCTGTCTGCAGCCGCCCCGGCATACGTCCCAGCTGGGCCGCGCACGCCGGGCGCTGGCGGGCCTGCCCGCGGCCAGCAGGCTGCCCCTGGCGAGGAGGAGGACTATCTGAGCGGCCTGATGGACGCCATGGGGGTCAGCTGAGCCCTGCGGGCCGCTGCGCACTCCCTGGCTGGCTGCGCCGCCGTGCTGCAGCCCTGGCGGCATGCAGCGGGCATCCGCGTGCTGCCTCAAACCTCCGGCACATCGCACTGTCCTTTTGCCACCCCTAAATGCTGGTGGTCTGCTGCCTTTCCTGGCCTCAGAATGGCGCAATTAGCTCTGCCCTGCATGTGTAGCTCGTTCCCTTTAGCGACCTGCCAGTGCATGCTTGTTTGCAAATGTTACAGTCGTACGACGTCAGGAGAGTGAGGGGTTTCTGCACTCAAATGGCTGCCCGGATGCTGGCAGCAAGCTCCGCCATCCGCTGCAGGCCCTCCTCTGCACGAGGCAGAGCGGGAGGGGCAGCGAGGCCAGCGGGGTGCAGCCATTAGCAGCCTGCTCCGCCCAGCACGTTGTCTTGGTCGACACATGCAACCCATGCCTGGCAAAGACAAGCTGGGAGCAGCTCCCAAGATGGGGCTCCCGGGGATTCACCCCCCCAGGCGCCATGGCAAGCCCCAGACTCACAGGCCCCTGACCTCAAGCCACAACACGCCATGCCCCCCAGCTGCACCTGGCTGCGCCCCTCACCTGCCGAGCCCGCCTCTCCAAGCGCCCGCACAAGCGCGCTGCCGCAGATGACGCCGTCGGCGCCCCAGTCCTTGATCTGCTTTGCCTGCAGGCGGGTGCGGGGAGTGGGGAGGCGGCGGGTGGCACGGCGAAGCCCGGTTTGCCAATGAATTGCACGCCGCATGCCTGCGCACCAAAGGGCACAAAAGACCCATGCCAGGCAGCCCGTGCCAGGCAGCCCCTCGCACCTGCTCCGGTCCGGAGACGCCAAAGCCGACGCACACCGCCTTGCCCTCTGCCACCTCCTGCAGCTGCGAGATGAGCCCCTCCACGCGGGACTCAATGCTCACGCGCGCGCCCGTCACGCCTGCGCGGGCAGCAAGCAGCGCAGGCGGCTCCGGCGCGCCTTCAGCTAGATGGATGGCTGGCGCCAGCACACTTGGGAGGGCCATGCAGACCCGGCCTAAGCAGTATGCTTTCGCGGGCCATGCAGTGGTGGCCGCCAGTGGGGCGCTGGCGCGGGGTGCCACGGGCGTGGCAGCAGGGACCCACCGGTCACGGACACAAGGTAGACAAAGCCCTGGCTGCTCAGCGCGATGCGGTGCATGCGCTCCTACGGATCGGAGGGGGGGGGGGGGGCAGTCACGGGAGCAGGGGTGCCTGTCAAAAAACACTTGGGGCCAGCGCTCGCGCGGGCAGCAACTCCCGCTGCGATGGCGAGGGGCGCACCCAGCACCCAGGGCTGGCCCGCAGAGCTGAGCCCGCTGGCCCTCACCTGCGGCGTGGTGGGGGTGGTGAGCAGCACCAGCTCCAGGCCGTGCTGGGAGGCGGCCTCGCGGATGACACCCGTCTCCTCCAGCGGGATGTCGGGCACCAGCAGGCCTGCGGCGCAGCCAGGGGCGCGCACAGCCCTTCGGGGCGCGGGAGCTTTCGCGCAGCGCCATGCGGGGCGTGCACAGCCCTTGAGGACGGGGGACAAGATGCTGCCTGGCTGCTCGAGGAGCCTCGCGCCCACCGGCCACAGCAGAGCGAGCAGCAGGCGCGGCCTCCTGTGAAAGTGCCAAGCGCACAGGGGCACGCCGGGTGGCGAGGCGCCAGCTGTGACCGCCTGCCCCTCGGCCGCCGCCTCCACCCGGCAACACGCCACCCCGCCCGCCCCCACCTGAAGCGCCAGCCTCCTTGGCCTGCTGGCAGAACTTGTCCAGGCCTCGGGCCATGATGGGGTTGTAGTAGGTGAACATGACGATGGGGGCCTTGATGGTGGCGCTCGCCTCGCGCACCACGCCCAGCACCTGCAGCCAGAGCCGGGGAGGGGCGCAGGGGGGCGGGGGTGGGGTGGGGCGGGGCAGCAGGGGCACGGCGTCGATCGACCGAAGCAACTATGGCCAGGCGGGTGCAGGAACGCAGGTGCGGCCGTGGCGGTGGGTCGGTACATCATGCATGCACTGCTGCTGTGCAGCTGGGCCAGGCCGATTGTGTGTGCCGGATGCCCAGGCACCAGGCAGGCGGCTCGTCTACCGCGCCCTCCAGCACAGCACAGGACAGCACAGCACAGCACAGCACAGCACAGCACAGCACAGCACAGCACAGCACACCAGGCCTGCAAGACTCCCACCTTGTCGAGCGTGGCACCCTGCTGCAGGGCACGAGTGGCGGCGGCCTGGATGGTGGGGCCATCGGCCAGGGGGTCCGAGTAAGGCACGCCCAGCTCAATCACGTCGGCGCCCAGCTGCACGCAGGGCGTGTGAGACACACGAAAATTCGTAGAGCGAGCGGTCGAATTGGGCGGAGCATGGGCATGGCGTGCGTGCACATGCATGAAGGAACAACAGGCGAGTGCAGCCCAGCGGTGCAAGGTGGCAAGCAAGTGGGGATGCAGCACGGTCGACGCGCACGCGCCGGCCGAGAGGGCACAGGAAATCATGCAGGTGCCGTTTCCTCGGGGAGGCCACCCACCTCGTCCAGCTTCTGCAGCGCCTTGACAGTGGTGCCAGCATCGGGATCGCAGGCCACCAGGAAGGGAATGAACGCCACCCTGCACACAGCAAGGCAAGGGGGCAGCCGATACGATCCGCATGGCGTGATGAGCTGCAGGGCAGCACGTACCAAAACTAAGGATGCAGGCAAACTTCAGCACCTCACACCATGTCCAGGATGACACTCTGACAGAAGCAACACTGCTGCGTGCGATGGCGAAGTGGTGCAACCAACCCTCTGTCCGTCACTGCCGCCCGCCGACGACGGTCACTCACTTGCCCTGCGCCTTCAGCTCGGCCATCGTGCCGCTCACTGACCGAGTCTGCGCAGCGCTGGCTGCCATGGCTGCCACTCGCACAACGCCTGCACGCCGGGAGGCGTTCAGGCCCCACCGCGAAGACTGCTGCTGCTGACTGCGCAGGGGCTGGATGGCCGCTGCGACTTGATTGCCGCGGGCAATGCTGCTGCGGCTGCTAAAACAGGGCGCAGCTGCTGCCTGAGCGCTGAGCGCAAGGACCATGTTTGGGGCACGAAGCGGGACGGGCTCCGCTTCTCACTGTAAACACTGGGTACACTGCAGCGAGTTTTGCAAATACTGCCTAGTGCGATGGCGGAGGCCAAAACCAAGATGGCATGATGAGGCGCAGCAGGCTTGCAGGTGGCCAGGAACCCCAATTCTGGTGTCTTTTGCTCTTTATAACAGGCCAGGCAAGCCACAAGGCTGCCCTGCAGCCGCCTACCCTCTTCCCGACTCATGCTGCTGTGAGCTGCACTTGGCAGCCGCTACCCGTTGAGCGGCGCCTCTACGACAGCCGGGTGTTTGAGAGTGGCTTGAGGCGGGGCGGCGGGAGCCATGGGCAGGCGCAAGAAGGCCACAGCGGCGGCGCAGGCGGCGCCAGGCAGCGCGGCGCCGCTGGCGCCTGGAGCATCACACAGCCTGGACCGCGGCCAGCTGGCCGACTGCCTCAGCCAGACCTCCAAAATTGCGGCGGAGTGCAACTCTATCCTGCGCGACCTGTTGCGTGGCAGGCAAGCGCGTCAGTGCAGGCATCGGTTGAGGCATGTGCCTGCCGCTCGCAGCCGCCAGTCCATGGTTTGTATCGTGCGCCTGGCTGCGCACTGCTTCGAGGCGTGTAGGACCTGGGAAAAGCAGCACAGATCCGGGTGCAGGATTCACTGCAAGCCCCTGGCTCAATCAGCATTGATTGGTGGTCATCGCGCCTGCGTGCTCTGCGGATCCCTCATGCGACGAGGGTTGCATTGGCGCCGCCCTCCTGCCCAGCCCCACCCCGCCGTTGTTTCCACACCCGTGCGCTGTGCAGATCCCCGCAGCACCAGGACCTGCAGCGGCTGGCCAGCCAGGTGCTCATGGGCCAGTCTCTGGGGCTCACAGACCTGCAGCGCAAGATGGAGTCGCAGCAGGCCACGCTGGCAGAGCTGCTCAAGGTGGGTGCTGCAGGGTGGGGGGTGAATGTGTGCGTGTGTGTGTGTGTGGTAGGGGGGTGGGGGGTGGGGGGGTGGGGGGCTGCCTCTTGGGAGGCCATCCCCTACTGCCCTCCAATCCGTGCTGCCACCTAGGCCTGATGCGGTGGGTTGTGCTGGCCAGCTCTCCATGGCAGTGCGGCCATGTTCTGGGTGCCAAAGCGCAGCCAGCCGCTGGCTGTTGTCGCTCACTGCGCACCGCTGGCTGGGTGTCCCAACCGAGCAGATGCTCAAGCCGGCGGCGGGGGCGGCGGCGCTGGGCGCACCTGCGGGGGTTGGCGCCGATGCGGACGCCGCCGGGGCGGTGCTGGCCACCTACGCCGCCCAGCAGCCCAGCCTGTCAATCGTGAAGGGCTGGGACGCGCTGAACCTGCTGGCCGCGCCAGTGCGGCGCCGCAAGGGCCAGGCAAGTCGAGCGTTGCATGACCGTTCCAGCGCCACCGGGCACGCAGCGCCCTGCTTGGTCGGGGTGTGCGCACCTGCCTGCGACCCATGTTGCATTGCAGGCTCGCTGGCTCCCACTGCTGCCCTGCCAGCTGCTGCGCTCCACACTGCGCTACGTGCCCCTGTCGTTTGACTGCGCAGAAGGTGGACCGCCGGGCTGAGGGCGGCGGCGGCGGCGGCAACAAGCGGGAGCGCTGCTTTGGCGTCGAGTCCTTCTGGCGGCAGCTCGGCCCGGCGGAGCGGCGCAAGCTGCTGCGGGTGCCTGTGGCCAAGATGGCAGAGGGTGCGCAGCGAGGCTAGCCAGCTGGCTGGCTGGCTGGCTGGCTGGCTGGCGTTTGACCCAGCGCAGTGCCTGGAAGCGTCGCCACGGTTGCAAGCGGAAGGGGTGGGAAAGCGGCGCTGGCGAACAGATGGCGCTTGGCCGCCGCGCTAGCTGTGCCGTCTTGGCCCCCATCGGCTTGCTGACTCTCACCTTCCTGTCGTGCGCCCTCCACACGCCCCCGCAGCCGTGCGCGCGGAGCAGGGGGAGGAGGGGGTGCGCGAGCTGGCCGAGGCGCTGGCCCTGCTGCGCCAGCAGCGCGGCGCCTGCGCGGCCTACTGGCGCTGCCCCTGCTGCGACACGCGCCTGCTGGACGCCGCCGCGTTTGTGCAGCACGTGCAGCTGTACCACGAGGAGGTGCAGTACAGCGCGGAGGGCGCAGCGGTGCAGTGCACCAAGTGCCTCAAGGAGGTGAGGGCGGGGTGGACGGTGGGGGCGGCGCAGGCGAGTGCTAGCTGCCCCCGGGCGGTGGCACCGCTCACTGCTGTCTGGCCTCTGGCTGTGGGGAGGTGCAGCGCAGGCTGCTGCCTGCTGCCTGTGCTGCTGGGGCTCCTGCTTGCTGTGCGACCTGGCTGCGCACGCGCCCCGCGAGTGCACGCCGGTGTGCCTCCCCTCCTGGGTGTGTTGGGCATCGCTGCCTGGCAGGGGGCCCAAAGTGTTTGCTGCTCGCCCTCCCCCGCAGGTGGTGGGCGCACACTATCAGAATGAGGAGCCCGGCTTCCCCACCGTGGTGCTCTGCATGACCTGCTGCTGGGACGAGCAGATACTGCAGGCGGCAGGTGGGCCACAGGCCGATGATGAAGGGCTGGGAGACGCACCAGGGGAAAGGAGACGGTGTGCGCGCGCTACGAGCGGAAGCTGCGACGCCCTCCAGGCAGCAAGTGGGGCGCGGTTGGAGAGGGCGTGTGCTGGGCAGCCTGCTCACGTTGTGGTTGAATCAAGGCGTGGCATCATGTTCTGCCTGCAGGCGGCGACGACAGCGGCAGCGCCATGCAGCTGCGCATGCCGACGCCGGGGCAGCGGCTGCTGCTTCCCGGCACGGGCGGCGAGGGCAGCGGGCGGTGGTCGTGGCTGGAAGCGGCGGCGGGGGGCGGACACGCAAGTCGGGGCGACGGCAGCGGCGCCAGCGGCAGCAGCGCGAGCAGCACAGACGGCGGCAGCTCAGAGGAGGATGAGGATGGCAGCGGCGGGCAGCGTGCCCAGCGGGCCTTTCGCCACGGCAGCGCGCAGCAGCAGGAGCTGCGGCTGCAGCAGCAGATGGAGGCGCAGGTGTATGCCAGCGGAGGGCTGCTTGCAGAAGTGGCGCGGCGGTTGGATGCCATGGCTGGGGAGGCACTGGGCGCAGGCGGCGGCAGTGGCGGCGATGGCGGCGGCGCCACCGGCGGCAGCCCGGCCGCCCTGGCGCGGTTTGAGGGTGTGCTGCTGGCAATCGTGGCGCAGGCGCAGCAGCTGCTGAGTGGGCCAGGCGGCGTAAGCGAGGCGGCGCTGCTGGATGACAAAGGGCGAGCAGACATGACGGAGCAGCTTGCCCTGCAGGCGCATCCACACCAAGAGGAGCAGCTCCAGGTGTGTGCCGCCAACGCCGGAGGGCACACTGGACGCTGGTGCAGGCGGTTTTGAGTGCCGATCATGGTGCAGCGACCAGGATCCATCCGCGTGCAGGAGAGCCGTGCAGGGGAGCATTGCATGGGCGTTCACGTGGCATGTGGTCCGGCGGCGCTTCTGCAGCCAGATGTGACCCTCCATCACTCCCGTGTGCACGCGGCCCCCTCCCCTGCAGGCCGCGCTCTGCTACCTGTCCCCACAGGAGGTGCAGTGCCTGCTGGGCTGGATCATCACCAAGCATGGCTCGGCGCTGGGGCCCCGCAGCGGCCCCGCAGGCAGCGAGCTTCTCAGCAGCAGCGCGGCGGCCGCTGCTGCCCGCGGCAAAGGGTACCCCAGCGGCGACGACGCCGGCAGCAGCAGCGGCGGCGGCAGCAGCGTCACCAGCAGCGGCGGCAGCAGCAGCAGCGGCGGCGAAGACTTTGCCAGCACGCCAGACCTGGGCAGCCCGTCTGCGGGCGCTGCGCTGGTGGCGTCGGGCGGCAGCGCCCTGACGGGGCGCGGCGGGCAGCAGCGGGACGCCCGGCTGCCCAGCTACGAGCCCGGCTGCGCCTCTGTCTTCGGCTTCAGCTCAGAGGCTGCACGCAGCAGTGGCGGCGGCGACGGCGGCGATAGCGCAGGCTCTGGGGGCGAGGGCGCGGCGCTGCTGGGCCAGCAGCTGGCGTTGCTGGCGGGCCAGCCCGCGGGGCTGCTGCGCGAGCTGCCCGAGGGGCGGGGCCTCACCGGGGAGGAGGTGCTGGAGCCGCACGCCTGGTGGATCGACCACCTCTCACACAAGGTGCGCCGCCGGCGCCTTCCTCCTTCCTCCTGCTCCTGCTGATGCCACATCCCTGCACCTTTTCACGCATCCCTTTCTCCTCAGTAGCTCGCCGCAACGTGCCCTGCCTTCTCCGGGCTGTGGGCGCCTGCATCTGTGCCCATGCACGTGCCCACGTCTGCGCTGCCGGCCTCCTCGCCCTCCTGAGGCGTGCGCGCCCGCCTGTGCACAACCCCCTGGCCTCCTGCAGAGCTGGCACGACTTCCCTGGTGACGGCGGCGCCGAGGTGTACCTCCTGCAGTGGGTGTATGGCAACGTGGCGCACGCCCCCACAGGTGAGGGGGCGGGGCAGGCGACGGCAGTTGGCTTCAGGGCGGTGCGCTGTGCTTGACAGGCTGCTGCGCGGCATCTGCACACTTGGGACCCTGGAGCGGCGCACCCTGCATGCCACCTCGGCGCGGCTGGGCTGCCTGACGCCGCAGCGAGTGGGAGCCACTGCACGCTGGCCGGAAACACAGCACACAGGCGTGCGAGCCGGTTGCACATCGTCAGGCATTGTCAACAGTTATCTGACCGCATGATCTGGCGACTGTGCCCGTCTTCCTCCTTGCAGAGGACTTCCTGGAGCGGCAGCGCCTCGCTGCGGGGGCCAAGGGCTGCGACAGCGCGCTGATGGACTGCCTGTCCGAGCTGGCAGACGCGTGGCGCCAGCTGGCCGCCGCCAGCGCGCGCAAGCGGCACCTGCAGAGCCTGCGCGACGGCGTGCGGGAGGAGGCGGCGGCGGTGCGGTCGTTCGAGGAGGCTGGCGCCGCGGCGCTGCGCACGCAGGTGCGCGGGGCGCCTGCAGGCATGCTTGCCTTCCGGTCGGTGTGCCAGCTGGGCTGCCGGCTCACTGGCTGGCCCGAACATGGGGCGCCGGCGCCATACACAGCTGCTGCAGTGAACAGGCCTGGCGCTCGGCCAACAACTCGGGCACCCTCAGCCCACCGCCTCCCCGCCAAGCGCCCGCCCCTCCCCACCGGAACCAGAGCGCCCACGCCCCCCTCCTCTTTCCCTCCCCCCGTCCTCGTCCTCTCCCTGCACCTCTGTTTGCTTCAGGCCGCCGAGTTTTTCGACGAG
>KQ481938.1:1149950-1160745 GCA_001430745.1 Auxenochlorella pyrenoidosa
CGAGATCGAGGAGCGGCTGTCGGCGCTGTGGGGTGACCTGGACCGCCTGCGCCGCCGCGCCGTCGACCTCGCCTGCTGCGACGCCGGCGGCGTGGTCGAGGCGGCGGCGCTGGAGGTCATCCGCACGCAGGTGGGGCCGCCCCCCCGCCCCGCCCCCACCCCTGCTGCCGCTCCCGGCCTTGGCCCAGCCCTGCTTTACCTCCCGCTTGCCAGGGCGCTGGGCCGCTCCTGCTGATGCTATCGAGCACATGAACGGCCTGCCGGGCACGTCTGGCGTGCAGCAAGGCGGCTGGGGCCCAGGCCTGCTCCCCCCCAACGGTTGCGTGCACCCCCGCTGCCGGCCGCTTGTGCAGCTGGAGGACGCCGCCGTGGCTGCGCGGGAGGCGGCCACCCTGGACCTGCTGAGGGAGCTGGAGCTGGAGGAGGCGGCAAAAAAGGCAAGGGCCCGGGCATGGGCATGGGCCCGGGCATGGGCATGGGCGACCGGGTATGCACGGGCATGCGGCGGTTGGCGCTGCTGCAGGGGGCGTGGAGGGAGCCAAACAACGGCGTGTCCGCTGACTCCTTTCTGGCGTGTGCGTCCCGCCCTGCAGGCAGCAGAGGGCAAGAAGGGGAAGAAGAAGAGGAGGAAGGGTGGCAAGGGCGCGGCGGAGGAGGAGGAAGCAGAGGAGGAGCCGGCGGCGGCGGAGCGGACGGCAGCGGCAAAGAGCAGCGGCAAGAGCGGTGGAGGAGGGGAGGGCAGCGGCGGCGACGGCAGCAGCGGCGACGGCACAGACGACAGAGTAGGAGCCGCGCGTAAGGACGGG
Source organism: Auxenochlorella pyrenoidosa (assembly GCA_001430745.1). NCBI lineage: Eukaryota > Viridiplantae > Chlorophyta > Trebouxiophyceae > Chlorellales > Chlorellaceae > Auxenochlorella > Auxenochlorella pyrenoidosa. Next base: position 1,150,757 of record KQ481938.1, read on the forward strand.
AGCGGCGGCGGCATGGCAGCTGACCCCAAGCAGGTGCTGTCTCTGGACAGCCGGCTGCTGGAGCAGATAGACCCAGACCTCAGGTGCTGCACCTGTCGAGCGCTGCCCGCCCGCACCTGCTTTGCTGCGCGCCTGGCTGCAGCAGGCTGGCTTTGCTGAGTTGCCAAGCCTCGTGCCTCGGTGCCTGCATGCCCAGGCCAGTGCTCGACTGCCCCACAGCAGCACCCTGCCGTGCGTCTGACCCTGCCGAGAAGCCGGCCTGTGCCATGCGGCGTGCGCTGCCGCGCGCCGGGCCTCCCGGGCGCACAGAAGCGCTCTGTTGCAGCGCAACCTCCCGGGCGTCAGCGCTGCAGACAGCCTCTTCACCCGGGCACCCTGCTGGCCCTCCTCCTCCGCAGGGCTGAGCTGGAGTACGAGGCTGCGCTGGAGCGGCGGCGGCAGGAGCTGGAGGCGGAGCGGCTGCGCACCGAGCAGGAGATGCTTCGGTGAGGGGTAGGGGAGGTGGAGGGTGGCTGTTGCCCAGTGGAGGCAGGGGCGCGGCGCAGGGGAGGGGCAAGGTTTTCGCCGTGCTCGGGCCCAGGTGAGATGGTGGGCCGTGCTGCCAGGTGATGCCATCGGGGAAGGCTTGAGACAGGCAGGCATGCAGTCAGGGAGGCAACCCGCACATGCTTTCAAGTGTGGTCCCTTGCACACCGCCATTGCCAGCATCCCCCGGTTTCAAAGGGAGACGACCAGCTCCTCCGTAGCTGCGTGGTCTGGGAAACACTCCGGGCAGAGCAAAGGGCGCGCTAATCCGGCTGGCAGTGACTCTCAAGTGATCCGCCAGTCACAATGCGCGCCCACACACACATAACGGCACTTGCGATATATCTTCGAGACAGGGCTGGCCCAGCAGCTAATCAGAACCCGGCCTCTGCGTTAGCATGGTCTGCAGCAGCAAAATGCCAACAGTTCAACAATTTGACCCTTCTTTGTGCACCTGTGCAGGCTGGCCCAAGAAGCGTCCCTGCGAGAGCTGCAGCAGCAGCAGCAGCAGCTTGCAGCGGGCGCGAGGGCTGGGAAGTCAGCGCCGCGCACCAATGGCAGCGGCTCCTTGTCAGCCGCGTCTGCAGGCATCGCGTCACCCGGACCCGCCCCAGCTGCCACTGCAGCGGCGCTTGCAGGAGCAGAATCTGCTGCTGCAAGTGGCACTAGCTCGGCCCCGGGCACCCCCGGCAAGGTCAAGGCAGCGGGCGCTGCCGCGGCTGCCAACAGCGGTGGCCGCGTCATCACCGTTGCTGTCGCCTCGGTTCGCAGCAAAGGTGGTGCGCAGGCGGGGAGCACGCCGCCGCCGCCGCCAGGGTCCAAGTCGCCGGCCAAGCCGGCAGCAGCAGCAGGCGCCGCGCCGGCGGGGGTGCCAGCCTCCCCGGCAGCGGCACCCGCGGCGGCGGCGACGCCGTCTGCGCGCAGCAGCAGTGGCGGCAGCGCCGGCAGCGCGTCGCTTACCTCTCAGCAGCAGCCGCAACAGCAGCCGCAGCAGCAGCCGCAGCAGCAACAGCAGCAGCAGCACAAGTTTGAGATGCGCGTGACGTCGTACTATGGCGACTGGCGCTGCTTCTGTGGCGAGACAAACCGGCTGTGGGACACCTGCGCCTGCGGGCAGATACCACCTTGCCGGTGAGGCGGCGATGGGGTTGCGCTGCGCTGCGGCGCGCCGAGGCCTGGCGGTTGCAGCCGCCTGGCCCAGTATGGCCTGCCCCTGCTGCGCATGCCTGCGAGCCCCTGCACGCTGTGATGTGTGGCACTGAAAGCGCCCCGCTCACGCTCCTACCCATGCCCGACCCTGCAGAGACTGGGTGCGCGGACGCTGCACGTACAAGACGCGCTGCCGCTTCGCCCACCCGCCGTTCGAGGTGCGCCCGCCCCCTGCCTCTGTCCTGCCTTGCGCTGGCGCCGTTCTGCCTGCTTTTTGACCTGATGTTCGTTGTGACCGCCTTGCGGTCCTGCCTGGCTTGCGAGACCCCTGCCTGGCCTTGGTCCGCACTTGCCTCCATTGCAAACTGCCCTGCCACGCACACACTTACGAGCCTCCTCCCGCCGCCGCATGACCTCCCTCCCTGCAGCTGCCCGACTCGCTGCCACGGCCCAAGAGCCCCATCGCCAAGCCCTCAGCAGAGGCGGTTGTCTATGGAAAGGCCGGCAAGGCGGGCAAGGCTGCCGCGGGGCCGCAGGCCATCACCACACCCGATGCCCCGGCAGCGGCAGCGCCGCCGCGAGTGGTCAGCGTTGTGGCAGCCAGCAAGGGTGGCGCCGGGGGCCGCACGGTCCAACTGGTGAAGCCCAGCGGGCGGCCAGGCAGCGCGGCGGCTGGTGCAGCGGGCAAGGCAGCAGGGCAGGCAGCGGACGCGGCGCCCCCTCCGCCGCTGAAGCCTGCGCCCTGGGCAAACGTCAAGCCCGGAGCGCCGCCATCTGCGCCGGCAGCTGCGCTGCACCCTGCAGCAGCAGCTGCCGGGTCCGCATTGCCAGGGATGGCGCTGGCGCCGCCACTGTCACCGCCTGTTCTGGCAGCAGCAGCAGCAGCAGCAGCAGCAGAGACGAGGGGGCCTTCGGTGCAGCCGCCCTCGGCCGACGGCTCTGCTACCTCGGCCTTCAGCTTGTTTGGCGGCAGCAACCCACTGCTGTCAGCTTTTGGCGGCAGCAGCGTGGGCGGCAGCGAACCCGCGCTGGCCAGCCTGGCAGCGGAGCCCGCCGGGAGCGGCGACCCTGCAGCCCTGGGCGCCTTCACCAGCAGCGGCAGCCTGTTTGGCCCGGCCATGTTTGCGCCTGGGCCTAGCCCCGGTGCAGAGGTGGCCTCCCTGCCCATGGCGGTGCCCCCCAGCCCTTCCCAGCTGGGCGGTGGCAGCGTGCCGCAGTCGCCGCTGCTGCTGTCGCCGCAGCGGCCGCACCTGGCGGCGGCGCCGCGGTCGCCCGCGGGCCAGCCGTTCCTGCAGCCCGCCTCCGCGCTGGCCAGCCCCCTGGCAGAGCTGCACCCGCTTGCTGTGCCCAGCCCTGCGGCAGCCGCCAGTGTTGGCCTGGACCTGCCAGGCCTTGCTGCCTTTGGGCAGCACCTGCAGCAGGGGCCCCTGCCGCCTGCGTCCCACGCGTTTGCTAGCAGCGGCAGCGGGGGCCTGCCATTCCCTGGCGGCTCCCTCCTTGGGGCCTTTGCCCCGCTGCACTCGGGCCCAGCGGGCGGCATGGACGGGTTTGCCGGCAGCGGGCTCGGCCTGGGCGGCGGTGCCGCTGCCGCTGCTGGCAGCGGGCGGGCAGAGGACTGGGGTGACCTCCAGCAGCAGCTGCCGGCTGACCTGGGTGCCATGCTGGGATCGGAGCCAGCAGTGTCACCCCAGCAGTCGCCTCTACAGTCCCCTCCAGGGCCAGGCGGTGAGGCCGGCACCGGCACCAGCGGCGGCGGCAGCGGGCTGTACGGTAGTGGAGGCGCGCCCTGGTTCTGACCCTGCTCCACCTGCACCCTTGCCCACGTGGGCTGCCTGGCTCTGCTATGAGATCGCCCGCTGCCTGCCGAACCCAGAATAATAACCCTGTTGGCCCTCTGCATTGCTGCTGGATGTTGAGGACTACACATGCAAGCGCTTCAAGTTGACGAGGCCAACAGACTCACACCAGACTCACAGCGGCCAGGGTCGCTCTAATTGGACGAGTGCAGGCTCAGCTGGCTTGTTCAATTGCACACAACACAGTTTGAGGGGACCCGGGCCGTACTGCATTGCACATCAACCATCAGTCTGGTGGCACGTGGTCGGTCGTGCTGTGCTCAGCCCAGGCGGCTATCAGCTGCCAGCACACGCCGCAGAAGGAGAGGAACAGCAGGACGGCGCCTGCCAGCAGCGAGGGGGTGTCTGGGGCCAACATCTGGGCGCAGGCGGCGCACCGGGGGCCAGCTAGGCAGTGCCTGCATGTGGGAGACCAGGGGGCATGGCGCACTTGAATGATGCCTGCAGTTTTGGAAATGAGCCCAAACGAGACAGCGCGCAGATCATGCGGGATCGTAATTGCGCAGGGTCCTGCCCGGGGAAAACCTGGGCACAGCGCTGGGTGCCCCCACCTCTGTACAAACGACCGTTTGGACACCACATGTGCCAGCCCCAGGCAGACCAGGGGCAGGGTGTAGCCAAAGCAGAGGAGGAGCCAGAGCGTGATCTGCCGGCACAGAGCCAGGGGGTCGCTGGCAGGGCAGGACCCGCCCTGCGGCAGGATGCCCAGCGCTGCTGCTGCATAGGGGCATGCGGCAGTGGGAGCGGGTGCAAGCTGTGTGTAGACTCCACATCCCAGCAGGATGAGAAGACAGCGCTGCGCTGTCCACTTACGCACTGCAGCAGGGCTGCCGTGCGCATCTCAAGGGCCCCACCTGCCGTGGGGGTGGGGGACAGCATGGCCAGGAGCTGGGCCACACCAGCCAGCTGGCGCAGCTGCGCCTTGCCCTCCTCGCTGCAGGTTGAGGGGCAAATGGTGCCTACGCTGATGCGCACCGCCTCCAGCGTGGCCGCCAGGTGGACGGAAGCAAAGAGCTGCGCACAGGGTGGGGCAGGGGAGGTGTGGGGGCGCCGACAGGCGTATTGCTGCGACAACAGCCTCACATTCCTGGCTCGGCAGCAGGGCAGGCTGGCCATTTGAATTTGGATCCAAGCTGTTGCCGCAGGCGCACTCACCGGCAGGGGCATGCGATACGCCCAAGCCATCATGGACAGGCTGGGCAGGCGCAAGCAGGCCAGGAGCTTGAGCGTGGCCAGCCAGCTGGCTCCCCACCGCCTGGGCAGCATCGGCAGCAGCGGCGTGGCAAGCTGGTACAGCCCCAGACTCAGCAGGCGGCAGGCGGCGCTGATCCAGTGGCGGTGGGCCAGGTACCAGCGACGCGGCGCCAGGGCTGAGAGCATGCCGGGGGCGAGCAGCAGCGCTAGCTGCGCCACGCCCGCCGCAGCCGCGGCCGCCCCCGGCGTCCGCCAGCGGGCTGTTGAGGTGGCCAGCGCAAACAGCACGGCCAGCAGCAGGCTGGAGGTGACATCCGACTGGGCCCACGCTGCAGTCTGCTGCCTGTCAAAGGCCTGCGCTGCAAGCGCATGCTGGGCTGCTGCTCCAGCGGCGCCCGCCCTGCCTGCCGCGGCGCCTGCCGGCGGCGGCGGTGCCGCCGGGGCCTCAGCCACACCATCTTCTGCTGATTGCGTCATTACTGCAGCCTCGGCAGGCTGGGATTCGTTCTCTTCAGAGGAGCCGATGGGAAGCCCTGCCATTGGCTCAGGGTTGGCTGGGCTCAGCTGTGCCTTGGCTCAGCCCCTCCGGCTGCCTCCTCCTTGGTGCATTGTCGAGAGGGCAGTGAGGTGTGACAGAGCTGGGTCGGGTGACGAGCGCGAAGTCGAGTGATCCAGGAACCTGTGAGTGCTCAGCCAGCATCTTGACACTGCCGGCGTCCCAGGAGGGGAGCAGCTTCTCGCCACCTTTCCAAGAGCAGCGTATCATATCTCTTCATCCATTCCCAGAACTCACAACTCACAGCACACATCTTCTATGTTGCTTCTACCATTGGACTGCCCTGCCTACAAACCATGGGCCCTTGCCATCACATAGTGTACCGGTGCTGGTGCAAGCGGTTGTCACCCTTGCTGCAGGCCTCTTGAATGGTCTGAAGATGGGGGCCTCCGGTGCAGCAACGGTGCTGAGAAGTTTCACGAGCACAATTGGTTCCACCTGTGTCAACATTGGCGACCAATTTCTCCTGCCATGCTAGGCATGGCTTTGGGCGCCATGCGGGCATGCCCACGGCTCTGGGCAGCAGGTGACACGGTGGGCTGCTGCCACCACCGTGGTGTCACGCGCACAGTCTGATGCCTGCCCTCGTGATCAGACTCCTTCAGGAGAATGGATGCACACGGATCTTGCAGTGTCAACCACCATGCATGTTGCCAGGAAGGGATGGTGAGGTGGCCGCCAGCGCCCGAGTCGGCATGGCAGTGGCAGCAGGACTCTTGGCACGGGTAGGCAAACTTGATGCGCAATCGGCGCATCTCACCTGCTTTCAGAACCCACTAGGATGCTGTGCAAGCGCTCTGGGTGCCTCGTTAGCGCCTCAGAGGCGCTACTCTTGCTGGCTCTAGTGCTAGGGCTGGGCAGCAGCGCTGCTCTATTCGCTGATGACGGTTCCGTCCCTATTATAGATGAAAGCAACTTTGACGCCGTCGTCCGACAGAGCCCTGTACCTGTTCTTGTCGTGAGCGCTTCTGTTCTGCTGCCTGCGTCCTGTGATGCTATCTCCAGAGCTACTTCAGCATCTTAGTTTCCTGAAAGTCGCGTGCACGCTCGCCGGCAGCCTGATCTGTTGCCTCTGTCCTGCTTGCCGCAGCACCGCCAGCCCCAGCGCACCGCCACTCGCGCCATTGTCCGCTATTGCTTTCCCTTTTGCTCGCAGAAATTCTTTGTGGATATCGATGGTCACTGCCGGGAGCTGGCAGAGCCATATGCCGAGGCAGCAGCGGAACTCCAGGTAATGGGCAGCCCAGGCCATGCGGGCGCGGTGCTCCCCCACCAGACCAGCTGCTTGTGATCCTGCCACTGCGCAGCCCACCACATGCTGTCCCGCAACCACCACGACAGAGCTGCTGACGTCACGCAACCTGTGGCGATGCAGGGCGTCGTGCCGTTCCTGGCGGTGAGGTGCAGGCACGTGGACGACCCGCCCTTCTGCGCCCAGTTCAACATCAAGGTGGGCGCCCTGTGGGATGTCCTCTGTGTTGCAGCACGGCAGCATGTCGGTTCGAAATTGCCTGTACCGACGGCATCTAGCTAATGTGCACGAATCGATGCATCTGTGCGTGAGCTTGTCTTGGGTGGAGGCATGCAGCCAAGTCGAGCCTTCTCCTGCCTCCGCAGCGCTTCCCCACCATTCACATGTACAGACCAGGAGAAGGGCAGCCGCAGCACCTGCACATCCCCACCGCCCACGAGCACCGCCTCAGCGCACGCCAGCTGCGCGACGCAGCGCTGGGTGGGTGGCTCCTGAAGTGATGCACCCACTGCACAGCTTGGCTGCTGTTGGGCCAATACAGATCTGCGGTTGGCTGGTCCTCTCCTCCTGCGCTCCTAAGCCGCGCATTCTGGCATCACTTAGCGCCTAACGCCGTTCCGCCACCGACTCTAACCCTCCATGCTCCGAGGAGCGCAGGCCTGCTGACCGAGGAGCACGTCAAGCACTTCCACAGCCCCTCGGACGCCGTGTCTTGGCTCGAGGCGCCAGGCACCAAGGTGCGGGCACGCCACTCACGGCTTCCTTTGTCGGCGCATGCGTGCAGGCCTGCTGCAGCCCGCTGCTGAGCCCATCATGCCCGAGGAGGGCTCTGCAGCGCCGCCCAAGGGTCGGGGTGTGTGACCTCTACATGGCTCAGCTTTGGCGCAGGCGGCACCCCCCCAGCCAACGCTGTGCACGTGATCCCGCCTCGCTCCTTGCATTTGTGGCCTCCTTCCGTACTGGTGCGCAGCCGGGGCGTTGCCTTCCCCCCCGCATGATGTCAGAGACGGCTCAGTCTCTGGGACTGAGCCATCCTACTCACAAACCCTCCCCCGCTGCCCGGCATGGTCTCGCCCCAGGTGGTGCTGGTGTGGCCCCAGGTCCGCGTGACGCCCTGGCTCAAGTCGCTGAGCCAGCGCTTCCACAGGGAGCTCCGGTTTGCCCAGGTGCGTGGTCAGCTGGTCTGGTGGCTGCTCCAGTTCCTGCCCGACCTCCTGACCCTCCAGCTGCCTCCCTCGGTCCCAGCTCTTCAGCCTGGGTGTGCCAGAGCCTGCCAACAGAGATATGGCACCTGCAGGCGGCACACCTGCCCGTGCCCCAGCCTGCGCTACCTGCTGTGTCTGCCCTGCCGTGGGCACCCCAGCGACGGCTGCCAGCTGCTGCTGCTGCTGCGCGAGGCAGCTCCGTCAGCAGGCGCAGCGCTGCCGGCTGGCGCTCCAGCTGGGCCCTTGCGCCGCTGCGTGCACCGCTGCGTGCAGGTGCGGCGCGTGCCTGACAGCGAGGCGCTGCTGGATCACTACCGCATCACCCAGGTGCCCTCCCTGGCGGCACTGACTGCAGGCCACCGCAAGGTGGAGTACACAGGTGGAGTACACAGGGGCGGGGCGCCACGGCGCGGGGCGCCTCCACGTGGGCGCATGCCAGGGTGGCTCGGCCGGGCAGCGGCGCGGGCGGTGGATGCCGCTGGGCGGCTGGCGCCCTCTGTGCGGGCCTGCCTGCCGTGGTGCGTGCAGGGAGCGGCGAGCTGGGTGCATCTGGGGCAGCTGAGGCCGCTGACCGCATCCTGGCCCTGCCCTGCTGGGCTGTGCAGGTCCGCTGGAGCCCCTGCGAATCCAGGAGTGGCTGCTGGAGCTCATCGCAGCAGGCCGCAGCAGCAGCAGCGGTGTTGAGGCAGGAGACAGCCAGGGAGCAGCAGAAGGAGAACTCTGAGCACCGCTGCGCGCCTCATGCTGCGGAGACGTGTGCGCTTGCGGCACTCTCCTTAAACCGTGTGAAAGGCAGTCAAGGCAGTTGTGGAAACATTTTCAGAAGCCCACGGGTGTGCTGGATGGACGGCAGAGTGGGGGGTTAGGGGTTCAAGGTGGTTTAGGCGCCAGTGGCAAGCGCTGCAGCAGGCCCTGGCGCTCAGCAAGCCGGTTGTCGGGTGGCAGCGTTTGTTCAGCGTTGTTTGTTTTAGCCGTTGTGCGGGACTCTCACTTCTTCTTGCGTGTGCTCGCCGCTGCCCTGCTGCCGCTGGCCGTGCTGCTGCCGCTGCCTGCCGCGGCCCTGTCCTTGGTCTTCTTGCGTGCCTTGTTGTATCCCACCTGCGCAGCCGGCAAGGGGGGCATGGAGGGGGGCGCATCAGGCTGTCAGTCCACAATGTTGCGAGGCGCGGATGTGCAGGCGAGCAGGCGCGCTGGCGCGAGCACTTGCTGCGCTCTGGCAGCCCATCCCACCATGAAGGAGGTCCACACGTAGATCCAGTGCACGTAGAGCCACACCCAGGCAAAGCCCAGGAACTGGAGAGCCTGCAGGGTCGGGCAGGCGGCACCCTTGGGGCGCGTGCACCGCAGCTGCAGGCGTGCACCCTTGCGGCTACGCGTGCACCGCAGCTGCAGGCTGCGTGCCTCGGGCGTGGCCCTGCCCCTCTCGAGTCCCCCACCCAGCCCCAACACAGCCTGGCACACCCCAACCTGCCCGTCCCAGGCGCGCCTGCAGCAGCACCCAGGTTGGGCCCCGCGCCGTTTTCAACTTTCGGCTCAGCTTGAACATGCCCAGCAGCAGGCAGTGCAGCCGCGACTCGCAAGCGGCGCGGAAGCCTTCGCCCTCCTGCGGAGGCCGGGGCAATGCAGAGCATGAGGCGGCGTAAGATGGGCGCATGGCGCACGTGGGCACGGCAACCACAGGGCAGAGGCAGCCACTGACGGCCACCCAGAATTGCAAACGGCTAGGGAGCAGGCAGGGACGAGTGAGGAGGCAGGCGCACTGAATGACAGAGACTGGGCTGCAGGGCCTCTGGTGCACAAGGGCCGCCTGGCCGGCCTGGCAGGCACGCAGGGCGTGGCCTCTGCAGGAAGTTTGCGAGCCTGGCTGCGCACTCCCAACCCTAGGGACAGGTTGCTGGCAGCGGGCCCTGCACCTGCTGCAGCCCGGCGGGCGCGCCCTGCGCCAGCCCTGCCGCCACTGCCTCGAGCAGCAGCAGGTAGTGCTGCTGGCCCGCCAGGCTGCGGTTGACGCGCGCCTGGGCCTCCGCCACGGCGGCGGCGGCCGCCACGAAGCCCTCGCCACTCTGCTGCATGTGCTGCGACAGCTGCAGCGCGCGCCGGCGCGGCGCGGCGCTGCCCGCCAGCTCCAGCGCCGCGGCCTTTGCGGCGGAGAGCAGCTGCGAGGGCGGGACGACATTGTCGACCAGGCCAATGGCCAGGCCATCCTCCGCGGGGATGGGCTGCCCGCTGAGCATTAGGTTCAGCGCCTGTGC
>KQ481938.1:1166347-1176965 GCA_001430745.1 Auxenochlorella pyrenoidosa
ACACACCACCACCACCACCACCACCACCACCACCACCACCACACACACACACACACACATACACACACACACCACACACACCACCCCACACACATCCCACACCCGCCTCCTGCAGGCGCTCGCGCCGCGCGGGCAGCAGGCGGAGCTGCGGGAGCAGGCCGAGGTGGCCTGGCTGGCGCAGGCTTTTGCCGTGTACCGCGAGGCGGTGGCCGCCGGCGTCAAGCCCACCATGCGCATGCTCAACCGCGTGCTCATGTGCCTGCGCGTGGCCTGGGAGGGCAAGCACGTGAGGCCTGCTGCTGGGCGGGGGCCGCGCCGAACGCTTGCTGTGCGAGCCGGTGGCAGGCCATCCACGCGGGGCGCTGCATGCCTGTGTTCCCTGGCAGGCAATATTATTTGAGCGACCGCTGCCCCGATGCGGGAGGTCCTGCCGGCAGCGACTCATCGCCTGCCTGCTGCCCTGCCCCCCCTTTCCTGTCGTTCAGGCCGGCGAGGGCCGCGGCGGCGGCGCTGCCGTGACCGCCGAGGCGCTGCTGCCGCACCACTCGCCCGCGCAGCTGGGCTCCTTTTCGCCCATCCCCGGCGCCATGGGCGGCGAGGTGGGCGGCGGCGTTGCGCGGCAGGAGAAGATCGGGGTGGAGAGCGTGTACCACGTGCAGGCTGTCTCCATACTGGAGGAGGCCATCATCAGGTGGGGTGGTGTGTGCGGGTGGGGTGGTGGTGGTGGTGTGTCGGTGGGTGTGGGGTGGGGGCCAGGATGGGCGGCAGCACCATGGCCTCTCCGCATGCAGCAAGCAGGCCCGTGGGCTTTGGCGCGCCAAGAGGGCTGGCCTGGCGGTGACGCCGTCCATTCCTGGAGGAGGCCCCCACATGTATTGATGCAGAACAGAGCAAGCGTCTGCGGCGGGGATTCATCAGGGAGTTGGTTGTGAGGAACGTCTGGGATGCCTGCAGCATCTGCCCACCGCACCCGCCGCCCCCTGCACCCCCCTTCCCGCAGCAACGTGGTGCCCTCGTTCAAGATCGACTCTGACCAGCCCATCGACCTGCGCGCCATGCCGCCGGCGGTGGCAGAGGTGTACGTTCTCACTGGTGCGTTGCCAGCTGGCGCTGCAGCAGGCCCACGCGCCGGTGGCGAGGGGTGTCCAGCGCATGCAAGCAGCGGCCTGCCGCCTGTGTGGTCCAGGGCAGCACACGCCTCTGCAGCCCGTTGGTGCGCCGCCCTGGACCAACCTGCTCCCCTTGCGCCCCTGTTCCCGTGCCTGCAGTGCTGTCGGCGATGCAGCGGCTGTGCGAGGCGCGGCGGGTCATCACCCAGAACATTGTGTTCCTGGTGCCCGAGTACGACGGCTCCAAGGTGAGGCGCCCGCGCCCTCCCAGCTGCTGCTTCTCTCTGCTTTTCACTCCTTTTTCCCCCCTGCCACGCGCCCTCAACGTGGGAGAACAATGTCTGTGTGTGATGCTGACGCGGGTCAGCCGTGTGCTACGGCGCCGTGTGCGCCCGTGCTCCATGCCTGGCCTGGCTGGTCTGCACTGAGCAATGCTGTGGTAAGACTTGCTGGCTCTGTCCGTGCTCAACAAAGGACCAATGCGTGCACACTTTCTGACCTCTGCGCAGGTGTTCATGCCGTCGCACCTCTCGCACATCGACTACGAGCAGATTGCACCTGCGGGCACGCGCCTCGACAGGTGCGCTGCCCCGCACTGGCCGCAGCACCCCTGCCTGCCTGCCCACCTTGGCTCCCTGGGCTCTGTGTGCCATCCATTGGAGCTCTCAGTTGCTACGCGTCCCCCCGCACCATCACCTCTCCTGACCAGCCCTGCCTGCCGCCCCCTGCCTGCCACCTCCCATGATGCAGCGAGGAGGAGGCGGGCTCTGAGGATGACGCTTACGGCCTCTCCTTTGGCGACTCTGATGCCGCCTTTGCGCTGGCGTCTGCCGGCGCCGCCGCCGACGGCGCCGACGAGCGCACCGGGCTGGGCGTGGCGGGGGTGCTGCGCCGGCTGCGCCTGTGGGCGCGCGAGTACGGCGAGCGCGGCTTTATCCTGCTGGAGGCCAAGGAGATCACGCGCTGGTGCAAGGCCACCCAGCGGTGAGAGGGGGTTGGGCCCGGCGACTGGGGAGCTGGGAGGGTGGGCGCGCGGTGCTCGGGGCCCGCTGTGCAATTTTGTCTGCCCGCCTCGCCTTGTGGCTGTGACTGGCGCGCACCAATCCACAGACCTGACACTCGTGCGCTGCCTGCCTGCGTGCCTTGTCCTGCAGCGCCGTGGAGCGTCGGTCGGCCTCTGCCCTGGCGGTGCAGAAGCCGTACGGCCAGCATGGGCGCTCCTCACTGGTGCAGCAGCAGCACCAGATCCGCAGCAGCGGGTGGTGAGCACGCGGCGCCTGGCACTCTTGCTGAGCTGGCAGCCGGGACACCAGCAAGCCGTCTCCGAGCACGCCACCATTGATCCCTCCCCACCCTCCTCGCTGTACCATAGCCATCCCCTGCTCGGCATCCCCAGGCCTGCTGCGCGCCTGTTCTCATGGCAGCACCGCAGCATGGCTGGGCAGGCAGGCGCTGCCACGTGCGCACTAGTGCGGTGCGCGACCAGCCCTCTGCACATGCCTAACAGCAGCCATGGCACACTGCGCCGGTCTTCAATCATCGCGTTTCTCAAGGCAGGGCCGCCGAGGCTGTGGCCAGCCTGCCACTCCCTCTTCCATCTTGCGCGGGCTGTCGCCCAACAGCTCGCGTTGTCCCTATTTGTTTGCCCGGGCCTGCTTTTTCTCATGCTGTGGCGCAGGCTGCTGCCTCGACCCCTCTCCCGAGCTCCCTCCCTTCCTCTCAAGTGCATCGCCATTTAGTTGCCGAGAAGACACACCTTCCCCCCGAAACATATGGCCGTGGCATCCCCCCCCCCCCCCTGCCCCCACGAGTTTTCTCCCCGTTTTCCCGTGCAACCGCCCCTCCCTGCATTGCAATATACATGCACATGATGCCCGTCCTGCCAGATGGGCTGGAGGAGACACGCGGAGATTGCGCGCATGGTGGAGCTTTGCTTTGCCACAACGAGGCAGGGCCGGCGAGGCTGGAACCAGCTGAAATGGGGGCCAGGTTACCAACGTTGGGTCTGATGTTGATGTCTGGGGTTGCTGGGTGAGAGGGAAGACAGGGCCGCCCGATGCGGCCGGTGCACATGCTGGGGAGAGACCACAGCAGCTGCTGGAATGACAGCGGCGCAGTTATGCAGCTGTCAGACTGGGTATAATAATCTTTGCCTGTCCTTGAGTTGCACCTTCTGGCCAGGCGCACGTTAGACAGTATGGCCGCCGCTCCAAACGGCAGCCCGCGGAAACCCATTTCGCTAGACTTTGCCGTCTTTCCGGAGCTTCCGGCCAAAGCAGCGGTCCTGGCGGGTGCCCGCGGGCCCGGCGATCTCATCAAAGCGGCGGCGCCAGCGCCGGCAAGCAGCACAGCTGCCGCCAGCCCAACATGTGCTGCGCTGAGCCAGCCTGCCTTCTTCTCCGTCTCCAGCCCTGTGCCCGTGGGCAGCCCCGGGGCAGGCAGCAGCCCCAAAAGCAAGGTCCATGCTGTGCGTGGCTGCCAGGGCTACGGCCGCTTTGATCCGCCGCCAGCAGCCGGCACTGGCACGGGCGGCGTGGCGGCCGCGCTCACGCCTGCAGCATTTGATGCCTGTGGCCATGCCATCCGCTCCGAGTGCTTGGGATCCCATTTCGACAGCCATCTCAGCGCCTCTGTGGCAGGTGAGACCTACCGCTCTTGCATACTGCTCCACACCTGCTCACAGCCTCAGTCAGAACTCTCCTGTGTGGTGCATGAATGGCTAGCTACGCTCCCCTGCTACAGAAGACCGCACGGCCCCATTCGTGACGGCCATTGCCTGGGGCGCGCCAGCGCCGCCTGATGAGACCTGCCCCTGCAACGACAGCTCTGGCGGCGGCGCCGGGCCGGCTCGCAGGGAGAGCAGCTTTGGCGCTTTTGCTGCCGCTGCCAACGACTGCACCGCGGGTGCTGCTGCCTGCAGCGTCTCTGGAGGGCCGAGCACGGCGCAGGGCAAGCCTGCCGCCCAGGACTTGTTTGCCGACTTCAACCCTTTCAAGTAGGAGGCCATCAAAAATGATGTGGTTGACCTGCCTGCTTGAATTAGCCAGATGATTGTGTGGCACTGCTGTACAGAAATCACATGTCTTTGTAAGAGCATCAGGCAGGCAGGCAGCTGCGGTCGAAAGCTCACCATGTTCAGCCCGTGCCGAGGGGCGGGTGAGGGGCCGCCGTGGCTGGCGGTGTCCCAGCGCACCTAGCGCCTCTTCAGCAGATATCGCGTGTTTCCCATAACACTTGCTTGCAGCAAGGAAAATTGGGACGGAAAACTGATGAGAAATGAAGGAAATGTTTGGGCATGACAGAACGAATGAAGTGGACAATATATAAGCAAACTACATGCCTCCTTTTGCGGCATCTGCGGCATCACTGCCCCTGCTGCTGCCGCCACTACTACTGCCGCTGGTGCTGCTGCTAAAGAATGCACCGATTGCAGCAAACGGAGATTCGAGCTGCTGTGCTGCCGTCTGCGGCGCTGGAAGCTGCTGGCCAGTGCTGCTACCTCCAGCGCTGCCTTTGCTACTGTTGCGCACCTCTCCGCTGCCCCTGCTGCCACCCCCGCAGCTGCTGCCGAAGCCTCCCAGCGACGGCCCTGCCGCAGCCGACGAGGCGTCGGTTTCCGAGACGGTGGATCGGCATTCCACACGGTGGGCCTGCTGTGCCGTGTCGGCCGCCACGCGCGCCAGCTCACCCAGTAGCCTCTCCCGGATGGAGGGAAAGCCCGGCCGCTGGGCAGGGTCCTCCGACCAGCAGTCGTAGATCAGGCCGGCCAGGAAGGGTGGGCAGCCCTCGGGGAGCGGCAGGCGCTGCATGGGGCAGGGTTGAGAGGCCTCAGGCTGGGTCGGATGTCGGCAGATGCGGCGAAGGTGGCAGTTACAGGAGTGCACGGGCGGACCGGTTGACATTGTTGTAATTGCTAGCGCTAAGCTTCAGAACCACCCGGGTGGACAAGAGACAGAACAGAGGAGCACAGGGCTGCTCACCTCTTTCAGCACTCCAACCTGGAAGATGACCTGCAGCAGCACAGCGCAGGCAGCATGCTAAGCCTACTTAACAAATGGTGGTGTGATTTCATGCATGCAGGCGCAGCCAGCCAGTCAATGCAGGTTTGATAAAGCTCTTCGCATGCAAGCTGTCCATGGCATTCCCGCAGGTCTATACGGACCTGCATGGGGCCCGCCAGGTGGCGCCAGGGCACCTCCCCCGTGAGCATCTCGTGGCACAACACCGCAAAGGAGAAGACGTCCACCTGGGGGGAGGGGCCAGGCAAGAGGCGCAAGGGAAGGGAAGGCTGCGCCTCAGCAGGCGGCGACAGACGTGCTGCACCGACGTGCCCCCCACTCGACCAAGAACAGGCCGGCCCCTTTTTGAAACCCAGCTGCGTGCCGCCACCGCCAGCAAGCCCTCCACCCTGCCACTCATGCATGGCGTTGCAGGCCAGGCCACACCAACTGCCGCCGCCGCCGCCGCCGCACCTTTTCTGTGACGGGCTTGCCATCAAACAGCTCGGGTGCCATGTAGGTGGGGGTGCCTGCCTGGCCGTTGGCGGTGGACACAAACGTGCGGTCCTTGAACTTGGCAATGCCTGCAGGGAAGGGCGGATGAAGGCGGGAGGGGGGTGGCGCCGGCTGCAGGAGCTCTCATCCCAAGGCATGGCCGCAGGCCCAGCTGCTGCTGCTGCTGTGTGCGGGCAGGGTGGGCAGAGGGGCTACTGCTCAGCTGGATGCACGCTCACCAAAATCGCACACTTTGGCCCGCCCCTGCGCATCCAGCAGCACGTTCTGCAGCAGGCAGCGGGGCAGAGCAGGGAGGAGGGAGTGCATGCATTCTGCCAGCGCCAGACATCGGGGAAAGCCGTGTGCACAGACGCGTGGATTTGGCATGCATCCATACTGCCCAACCAGCCCCTCTGTAATGCTGGCTGTTCCAGCGTGCCATGGCTCTTGGCGCATCCTGCCATCCGCTCGCGCCCACACCTGGGCTTTGAGGTCGCGGTGCACGATGCGGGGGTGCAGGTAGCACATGGCCTCTGCCACGTCAGCCGCCACCCGCAGCAGGGCGCCATAGGGCAGCGGGCGGCGGCGCCGCGCGCCGGGCGTGCCGTGCAGGCGCGTGTGCAGCGAGCCGCCCTCTGCCAGCTCCTCAACGATGCAGATATTGGGGGGCACTGCGGCGCGGGGCATGCAGTGCACACCGGTGGACGAAGAATTGCCTCCAAAGCCAGGCCAGCAGTGCAGCGAGCCGACCAAGCTGGCGCTGTACTTCGGGGCGGCATGGGCCTCGGTAGGCCGCTGCACAGATCCCTCACAGACCCCTCCCTCCCTCCCCAACCGCCCACCGGTGCAGGCGGCCAGCAGGCACACGATGTGCGGGTGGCGCAGCCCCGCCAGCACCCGCGCCTCCTGCCTGAAGCTCTGCAGCTCGCGGCTGCGGCTGCCGCAGGCCGTCTGCAGCACCTTGACCGCCACTGGGCGCCCCCGCCACTCGCCTGCAGCAAGGCAGGGCTGGGGCGGGTCAGGGCGGCAGCTCCGCTCGCGGCAGCGACGGCGGCGCTTGCCGGCCCGCAATGCAGCAACCCTGCCCGGCCCCCTCCACTCGCCTCGGTACACGACGCCAAAGGCGCCCGCCCCCAGCTGCTCAAACAGCGCCACATCCTTGACAAGGTCCACCGAGCCATCGCTGCCCGGCTCCGCCCCACTGCTGCCGCCGCTGCTGCCCAGGGTGGCACGCTGCCCAGCGGGGCTGGAGGCTGCAGAGCTGCCGCCGCTGGCAGCCCCTTTGCGGCTGCAGGCATCGCCCGCCTTGAGACTGTCCGCAGCAGCACCAGCAGCAGAGCGGACCCCCGGGGCGATGCTGACATTGCAACCGATGCTGGCACCGCCAACGATGGCACCCACACCAGCAAGGGGGAGTGGGCCGCTCCCGCTGGGCTCAGCAACCAATGCAACGGGGGTCAGGATGGAGGCGAGCGTCGGGCCTCCAATAAGGCCCGGCGCCAGCGGCGCTCTGCCAGGCGAGCCAGCGGGGCTGGCAGTGCTGCTGCCGGCCGAGGTGACAGACGCCTCTGCAGCAAACAGCTCTGACTTGCTCAAGGCCGCGGCCCGCTGCGCCTCCTGCTGCTGCCGCTGGCGGATGCGGCGTCGGCGCCGACGGTACAGCAGCAATAGCGTGCCCCCCAGCAGCAGCACCACAGCTGCGCCCCCGCCGCCTGCTGCTGCTGGCACCAGAACAGCGTTACGGCCGCTACCCCTGGCCTCTTCGGGTGGGAGCTCAGGTGGCGGGGCGGGAGATGCTGGGGCCGGGGCAGGAGTATCTGGTGGCAGTGGGGCCTGCCCGGGCTGCTCTGCCGGTGCCGGCGGCAGTACGGGCAGATCTGGTTCCGGCGATGGAGGTGGTGGCGGCGGGGACGGCGACACCGAGGGGTCCAGCAGCACCACCCCGCAGCAGAACTGCGCCCAACAGTCGGCAGCAGCGCCGCCGCTGCTGCCGCCGGCATCAAGCAGCACCACAGCGGCAGAGTCTTCGGCCACGGGGCCGCCAGAAGCCGCCACCAGGTGGGGGCTGGCGCAGGCGCCGTAGGAGAGGCTGGCGCCGCTGCCCACCCGGCCGCACGGCGAGCCGTTCACGTTGACCGCCTCAATGTCCAGCGACTGCCCAGCTGTGGGTGCGCCCCCCAGAAGCGATGCCTCTGCCATGAAGGAGAATGTGCCGCCGGCTGCAGGGGGGGGTTGCAAGGGGCAGCGGCGCGGGCTCAAGCCTCCATGTTTTGACTTTGAGTGAGAAGCGATGCACGAAAGTGCTGTGCCACCGGGTGTGCCATGCCAGCTATGGTACATCAGTCGATCGCAATCACATGCAAAGTCTATTGAGCCTGCATCCTCGCTTAGCATTGGCAGCCATGCTGCCCCAGCATCTGCATCGCAAGCCAACCTGCCGGGAGGCAGACTGCATAGTCAAACCAGCGCAGCATGGCCTGGTCAAACAGCACCCGGCGCACCTCCCGGCACGCCGTCGCTGCTGAATGTGTCCACGAGCCGAACGGGCGCCCCGGCTGGCGAGCCCACGGACAGCGCTATGGCACCTTCACTCCTCTGCAGCTGGGTGTATTGGTACGCCGAGTAGCGCCACACCACCTGCCAGTGCGACAGGTCCAGCTGCGCAGGTGCGGGCGTGGCAGGTGCTGGCTTGGATGAGGGGCGCACAGCATGCGGGCAGCAGCAGGGCTTGAGAGGACGGCAGGAAGCTCTCAAGTCAGTGGGAGAAACCAGCCTGAGAGCCATGCATTGCATGCCATGAGCCAGACGTATGCAGTGCACGCAGATGGATGATGCACTGGCACAACTGCCCCCGCCGCCGCTGCTGAGCTGTGCACCCTGCTCCCCCTCGCACCTCGCGGTTGTTGGTGAGCGTCACAATGGAGGTGAAGTTGGAGGCGCCAACATCCACTATTCGGTACCCCAGGTTGAGCTCGCAGACCGGCAGCTGCTGGCTGGCGGGCGCTGCGCTGCTGCCAGTGGTGGGGAACTCGCTGCCCGCCGCGCCCGCCACGCCGCTGCCCTCATCCTCTGCCAGCGCCTGCAGCAGAGCTCGGCGGCGCATGCGCGCCACCTGCTCGGGGGTCAAGGCCACCGGGCGGAAGTCTGGCTGCAGCTCCACCTCGCCCGGCAGCCGGAATGCCACGTCTGCCCACCCCGCCGATGCTGGCGTCGGCAGCAGCGGCAGCAGTGGGAGCAGCAGTGCCATGGCGGCCAGCAGCGCCCTGGGGGCTGCTCGCGGACAAAACCCGCCGCGTAGATGGCGGGTGGTCATGGGGCGGCCATGAGCAGGCGCTGGATGGCCTGAGCAGCAAGCTGGGGTTGTCGGCAGGTAGGCAGGGTTGTGAGCACGGAGATGCTTGCAGCGAGCGAAGTTGTCTTGCTCAGTGATCACGAAACGATACAAGGGATTTCCTGGGCCAAGCAAGCACCCTCGGGCCTCAAAGTCGACGCAGCAGGCAGCGCAGCAGCAAACATCGAGATGGCTGGTGCAAACCAGGCTGCCAGAGAGTGTACATTGCGAGGCGTGAGCTTAAGCGAGGCTCTGCTTCAAGTGGGGGCGCTCCAGGACGCTGCCACACATGTCTGCGGCAACTTGCCACGCCGCGCCAGCCGCAGCGCTGCAGCGCTGCACCGGGCGCACAGCTTCGGCAACTGTATCAGCGGCATGGCGTCCCACGCCCTTTGCCGCGCCACAGCGGCGGAGCAGCGGCAGCAGCAGCGGCGGCGCCGCCCGCCGCGCCGCGCGCCGCGGCGCCCAGCCGGTGCAGGCGCTGCTGGGGGGGCTGACCAACGTGTTCAAGAACGACCCGGCGGAGCGCACTCGCAAGCAGTACCAGTCGCGGGTGGATGAGATCAACGCCCTGGAGCCGTCGATGCAGCAGCTGACCGATGAGCAGCTGCGCGAGCTGACGACGGCGCTCAAGGCGCGCGCAGCCAAGGGGGAGCCCCTGGACTCGCTGCTGGTAGAGGCGTTTGCGGTGAGCAGGGGGCGCTGCCGCAGCGCCTGGCGTTGGCCACGGCGCGTTTCGGGGCGTGATGCAGTCACGCCACAGCTGGCATGCAGCCATCCTTCCAGAACTGGCAGAGCCAGAGTGGTTTGTAGGCAAGCCTGCATCCAGTGCTGCAGCCCTACTGTGAGTGCAGGAGAGAGGCAGTCTTCCAATCCTGCAGAGGCGCTCTTGCCACCCGGCATTCGTCGCTGCTGCCCAAAACCCACTGCCCAGCGGGCACGAAGGGGGATGCGGCATCGCAGGCCGCCGCGCTGCAGCGACCGTCCCTCCCCTCTCTTGCCCCCCTTGCGTGCAGCTGGTGCGCGAGGCCTCCAAGCGCGTGCTGGGCCTGCGCCCCTTTGACGTGCAGCTGATTGGCGGCATGATCCTCCACGAGGTCAGGGCCCCCCACCCTGCCGCACACACAGCGAACATGCAAGCGTGCAAGCAGGCATGCATTCAAGCCGCGCTGTCCCCGCCACCTGCTGCACTCGCTCCGTCGGCAAGCTGCAGGCCTCTGCAGCGCATCGGCGAGCACTGGCTGAGCAAGTCCGCCGCGCTCCCTTTTGCGCACGCCGCCTGCAGGGCCAGATTGCCGAGATGAGGACGGGCGAGGGCAAGACGCTCGTGGCCGTGCTCCCCGCCTTCCTCAACGCCCTCACTGGTGGGTTGGCGGCGCGGCGTGGTGCCAGATTCGCTGCACGCTTTGCAGCCCGCGGTGGCCCAGAGAAGGCACGCCGGGTGGACGCGCGTCCGGTCGTGTGGCCTGGCCTGCGCAGCCGAAGCCCCGGGCACGCCCACCTGCAGGCCTGCCAAGCACGGCTGCCTCTTGACGCACCCGCCTTATCCTTGCGCGCAGGCAAGGGCGTGCACGTGGTGACTGTGAACGACTACCTGGCCCGCCGTGACTCCGAGTGGGTGGGCCAGGTGCACCGCTTCCTGGGCCTGGAGGTGGGCCTGGTGCAGACGGTGAGTGGCAAGCCGG
>KQ481938.1:1181833-1195598 GCA_001430745.1 Auxenochlorella pyrenoidosa
CCCCACCACACACACACACACCCCCGCAGACGTGGAGAAGGGCGAGGTGCAGAAGCTGGGCGGCCTGCACGTGGTGGGCACGGAGCGGCACGAGTCGCGCCGCATCGACAACCAGCTGCGCGGCCGCTCCGGCCGCCAGGGCGACCCCGGCTCCACCCGCTACTTCCTCTCCCTCGAGGTGGGGCCCTCCCCTCCCCTGCCCTGCCCTGTCGCCACTGCCTGGGCACACGCGCGCGATGTGCGGCCGTTTCTTGTACGTCCCGATGTCCTGTGGCTGCGGCCTGGCGTCGCCCCTTCGCTGCGCCCTTGCTCGCCGATGCGCCCACAGCCGTGGCTTGCTCTCAACCTGTCGCCAGGGCGCCCCTTGCCTTGCAACTCGGCACCCCAGCATGCACCAACTGTGCCCCCCTGCCCCCTTCCTCCCCCCCCATCCCACACCTCCCCCCAGGACAACCTGTTCCGCATCTTTGGCGGCGACCGCATTAAGGGGCTGATGTCGGCCTTCCGCATCGAGGACCTGCCCATCGAGTCGCAGATGCTCACCAACGCGCTGGACGAGGCGCAGCGCAAGGTGGGGTGGGGGGGGTGGGGGGGGCTTGCACCCGATGTTGTCCAGACGGCAGGGCTCCGCAAGAGCATGGTGCATCGGGCGGCGCTCGTGACGCGCCGCTTGGGTGGTCGTGCGGCCACCATGGTGGCCCGCCCTCCTGCTCACCTCGCCCTCCTGACTGCATGCACGTCCAGGGGCATTGTTTACCCCCCTGCTGACCCCACACCCGCACCACCACTGGCCCCCCCTTTGTGTGTGCGCAGGTGGAGGCCTACTTTTACGACATCCGCAAGCAGCTGTTCGAGTACGACCAAGTGCTCAACACCCAGGCAAGCCCACGCTGCCCCCCCGCTGCCCGCCGCGTGACCTGCAGCCCCGTCGCTTCTCCCCAGACCGCCGATACTCCGGCCTGGCTGCCTGCCCACGCACCGCTGCTGCGCCCAGCCGAGCCCGTGCCCCAGGCATCCATCCTGAGCCCCCCCCACACACACCCCACCCCACCCCCCACCCCCAACTCTGCAGCGCGACAAGGTGTATGCCGAGCGGCGGCGCGCGCTGGTGGCCTCCGACCTCACCCCCCTCATGGTCGAGTACGCCGAGAAGACGATCGACGACATCCTTGAGGTGGGGGCAGGGGCCGGCAGACGCCTCGGGGGCTGCGCGTCGCCGGGAGCTGGGCCGGTGCTCTGCACGCCGCCGACGCCACGCCGTTGGTGCTGCAGGGCGGTGCATGTCAGTGCTGTGCGCAGCGTGCGGCGCTGGAGGCTGCAAGTGCTTTTGTCGCTTGCTGGTCCGGGCATAGCATGGACTCCCCACACAGCGCGCACGCGTGACCTTGTTGCCAACTTGCATCTGCGCCTCCCATCCCTGCGCGCCTCCCGCAGGCCAACATCCCGCCCTCCACCCCCGCCGAGGAGTGGCCGCTGGAGCCGCTGGTGGCCAAGCTGCGGCAGTACTGCTACCTGCTGGCAGACCTGACGCCCGAGCGGCTGGCGGCCGAGGCGGGCGGCGACTACGAGCGCATGCGCGACTTCCTGCGGTGGGGAGGGGGGGGGGTGAGGGAGGGTCGTCCCGCCTGGCACGGCACTGTACACTGAGTATGCCGTGCACCGCCTGCCAGCAGGCTCCTGTGCAGCGCGCCATGCGCGTGCGCGCCTCGCCGTCTGTACCCGGCCCTTGCCCGCTCCCCCGCCCTTGGCTCGCGGCCAACGCTCGTTCGCAGCACCAAATCACGGCAGCTGCGCCCTGCATGCACGCCCAGCACGCGGCGCTGGGCGCTGCGCAATGACCCACTCGCCACGTCGGTCACCCATGCACGCGGTCCCCGGCCCCCCACCCACCCCCGCTGCAGCAAGCGCGGCGTGGAGGCGTACGAGATGAAGCGGGTGGAGATGGAGAAGGCGGAGGCGGGGCTGGCCTCCAAGGCGGAGCGCTTCTTCGTGCTGGTCCAGGTGGGCGCCTGGCCCGCTGGCCGGCTGGCTGGCTTGTTACCTTTGTCTGGCTGGCTTGTTTGCTTTGTCTGGAGCCACTTGGCAGGGGCGTCGCCACCGCCGGCGCCGGCCTGCCTGGGTCTGGGCTGCATCAGCCGGCCTTGTCTGCAGCACAGCGACGCTGTCACCGGCTCATGCACGCTAGCTCTCTGCGGTGGCCAGGTTTGTCCCGCCCTGCACCCCATGCACCCCATCCTCCCCTTGCCTGCCCCTCCCCCGGCACCACCTCCCGCCCGCAGACGGACAACCTGTGGAAGGAGCACCTGCAGGCCATCAAGTTCCTGCAGCAGGCGGTCAGGTGCGCAGGCCGGCGCCTCGCGCTGCCCGGCACCGCAACCTTCACGTCTGCACGGGGCGCGCCCAGGGTGTGACTGAAGCCGCCCGCGCCCCCGCCCGCGATTGACCCCCAACCCTCACCCCCAGCCCCAGCCCTAACCCGAACACCCACACCTACACACCCACACGCCCTGCAGCCTGCGCGGCTACGCGCAGCGCGACCCGCTGGTGGAGTACAAGCTGGAGGGATACAACCTGTTTGTGGAGATGATGGCGCAGATTCGGCGCAACGTCATCTACAACGGTGGGCGCGCGCCGGGGCCGTCAGGGTTGCCTGTGTTGGGAACAGCGCTGGCGCCCCACTGGGCCAAGCCAGGCATGCACCGCAGGCGCCACCCTGTTGCCAACCGGTCATGTCCTGACCACAGGGGACGCTGCACCAGACCTGCTGCTTTCCCCCGGGGGGACCACCATGCTAAACCCACCATCGTCCCCGCCCCGCAGTGTACATGTTCAAGCCCGAGGAGGCCGAGCGCAAGGCCAAGGCGCAGGCGGCGGCAGCGGCGGCGGCGGCGCAGCAGAATGGCGGCAGCCGCGGCAAGAAGTCCAAGGCGCCTGCTGCCGCATAAGCGGCCAAACTCACGAGTCCTGGCTGGTCTTTCTGTCATGCTTGGTGGCGCGTTTCTGCAGCAGCGCGCCGCTTGGCGCCAGCTGTGCCCGCCCTTGATCTGTTGCCCTCTCCCTTTCATTGCATCTGTACCTCAGAGCCTGCTGCTGTCTGATGGGTCGGATCCCCTCATAAAACAACTGCACCCACCAAGTGGACAGACATCAAAGGGTCGAGTATGCTGAGGATAGGCCAAGGGGCAGACGCTGCGACTCGCTCATGTGTTGCTTGCACCACCAGCAGCAGTCAAATGCTCGACAATCGCGGGGATAAATTTGGAATCGGACACGCGTCATGCAGCTGAGCTGGCGTGAGCAGCAGCCACGGAAAGTGCAGCGCCAGCCGGCTGAAGCATGAGCACGCTCATTGCTGTCTGAGGAGAGCAGAGCTGCTGGCCGAGTACTGCCTCTCTGCTAGCGGGGACTACACTGCCAGCGCTGAAGAACCAAATCCTCAGCGATGCCGCTCCGCCTGTAGCGCCGCCCACTCCTCGGCAAGCTTCTGGCAGTCGACCTTGTGGAATGCCCAGTCCTCCCGCTGGCACTCCGTGCAGCAGTAGAAGCCCACCGTGCAGCGCCTGGGCAGCGGAACAAAGGAAGTGTAGACCTGATTCACGCTGATAGGGCGGAGGGAGAAGCAGCAGGCTGGAGTGCAGCGTCTGGGCAGCAAACGACAGGGAAAGGGGGCCAGCTTGCCGCCAGCAGACCGTGCCAGGGCTGAAGAGTGGATCGGGTCGGACTTGACAGGGGGTGGGCAGGACCAAGTCAGTCCCTTCCGCCCCCCAAACACCCCTACCCCCCAGCCCACCCTACCCCCCACTTCGCCAACCCTTCCCCAGTGCTCACGAGCAGTACTTGTACTTGGTGCCCACCTCTGCCAGCTTGGAGCACCTGCGCGCAGCAACCAATGGGCGGCGGGCTGCCTTGGAGCGAACACCCCAAGCTTCAGCGGGCGGCAGGCCGCACGCAGCGCCACAGCAGCCTCGGTCCTGGCAGGCGCACGCGCTCGGCGGGCTGCTCCCACATGCCAGCGCTTACACTCGGTAGCTGCACTCCATGCCCCACTCCTTCCTCCGCATCTGAGCCACCTGCTCCTCCGGCGTGTCGCTGCCCAGCCAGCTGGGGCGCCCGCCGACCATGGCTGCGGCCAGGTGCCTGCGCCTCAGCGGCGGCGCATGCAGCAGGGGGCGTTGCACGGCGGCCTGGGGCCGGCAGTCCTGTGCAGCGGCCGCCAAGTGCCCGCACCAGACCTTGCAGGGGGGCCCCGCATCGTGCAGCTAGCCCCATCGCTACGCACTCCAGGACATGCGCACATGGTGGGCATGGTGGCCTGCAGGTGCATTCAGAAATGCAGGCAGACCCGGGCAGGGCGGGCCCCCCTCACCGAGTGTGGACCAGCCGCACCGCCCCCAGGCGCGCCGTCATGCTGCCGTAGCCGCCCAGCCGCCGCACCGCCTTGTGCTAGTCTGGCACCCAGTCCCACTGCTCCGGGTCAGAGCTGGCTGCGACTCTCTGCAGCGTGGGGCAAGGCGCGCGGAGCGTTGAAGGCAGAGCCGCGGAGCAAGCACAAGCTGCATGCTCACTGCTGACCAGCATCAAGGTGCACACGTCCCTGGGATGCACTGACGAGCACGCCACTCAAGCGCAGGGGAGGCGCCACGCCTAGCAGGACGCCCGAGGCACAGCCGGGGGCTGCACACACCTGCATGTCCCTGGCCTCCTGCAGCAGGCCGGGGTCGTGCGCTGCGCCCCGCAGTGCCTGGATGTACCGCCTGCGGTCCCGCTGGGCACGGCTGGCGTACCGCAGCGCCATTTCGTACTGCAGGGCAGGGCAGGCGGGGGCCCAGGCTCTGCACATTAGCCGGCCTTCCACCAGCGCTGCACCTGCATGGGTGGGACATGAGTTACGCGGGCCCTTGCCTCCCGCAGGCAAGAGGCACACGGCAGGTGTTGCCAGCACGCCGCCAGAGGGCACCCCCCCTGTGTTCACAGGCAAGCTGCCATGGGGCAGGAGCTTGCAGGCTAACTCGGGGCTGGAGGCATGCCTGGCTTGGGCGCTGGCGTGGCGGGCTGAGCAGCTTACCCCGCCGGGCGCCAGCAGCGGCAGAGTGAACCAGCCGCTGGCAGGGCAGGTGGCCTGCAGGAGGCGCCAGTGCAGGAGGTCCTGCCGGCGGGCAGGGCAGGGGGCAGGCGGCGTTTGCGCTCGCTTTGCACGCACAACATGGTCTCTTGACGTGCTCCCTGACAGCCGCAGGCTTCTGCCCAGGCCGCCACCGCACGCAACCGAAGGGTGTGCAAGCCCCGCAGCGCTGGGGCACCCCCTCCCTGCCGCCCCGCCCCGCACCATGTCAGGCTGCCAGCGCTGCTGGAAGGCCTGCGTGACGCGCTGCACGTGGCGCTCCACCAGCAGGCTGCGCGCCACGTCCTCGCGCCGGTGGTAGCAGGGGTCGTGGAACGTGCCGTGCTACATGCAGCGCCGGCCAGCCAGAGCACGGGTGAGTGCCAGGCAGCGCTCCTCAGAACGGTGCGCACCCAGTCAATGCCCATGCTAAATGCGCACCTAGTGGCGCAGCATAACACAAAGGCAGGCAGGCAGGTAAGACATCGGAAAGGCAGGAAGGCAGGCGGGCCGCCTGGCAGGCGGGGAGGCAGGCTGGCAAGGACAGCCGGCAGGTAGCGGGCTTGTCAAGCTGGCGGCGCCCATGGAGGATGCGCTGGGCGGACCTCCCCACCCAACCCTACCGCCCTCCACAGCAAGCGGGGCACCCCCCGCCACCCCACCCAGCCCAGACCCACCTGAAGCTCCATGTCTTCATCGGACAGCTCCAGGCACGGCCCAATTCCAAACTCGCGGCTGCAGGGCAGGTAAGCGAGCCCCCGGGTGGGCTGGAGCCAGGGCACAGCCGTGCCTGCGCACGCAGGTGCGGCTGGTAGGGCTTGGGCCTGCCCGGGGGACTCAGCGGCGCCTTCCTGGCTGCTACCACGCCGCCTTGCGGCAAGGGCAGCTGCCCGGCCCACCCCGGCAGGGTCTGGCCACAGCCTGGCTTGGCTTCGCGTCTGGAGCCGTGCTTCCCGCCCACCTAAACAGGTACTTCCAGGTATCCAGGTCAGTGCAGTGCCGGTCCAGACGGGACAGCTGCGGGAAGCGCTGCCGCACGTGCGCCGCCATCAGGGCAGCAAACGAGGTGCGCCCTGCGGGGGGCGGCACGTCCGCTGCACCAACGCAGGGGCAGCAGCCACAGTGGCGCGCTGTTAGGAGGCGGCTCACACCAATCTGTGCGGGGCTTGCTTTGAAGCAGGGAACGCGGGCGCCGTGGCAGGGGCGTGAGGGGTCGGCCGACGAGCAGCGCGGCGTGCCGCCGCACACCCGTGCGCGTGCCCCCCCTGCACCTGCTTGGCGCACGCGGTCCCGCAGGACAGCGGGCTGGATGTAGTCCATCATGGCCGCCGAAACCGCCACCTCATCTGCCGCCAGCGTCGCAAAGAGGTGCGTCAGGTTGATGACGGTCCGCCCAAGGCGGCGCTCTGCAGGCAGCCGACCAGGCAGTGCAGGCCGGTGGGCGGCAAAGCCATGGCCACTCCA
This sequence comes from Auxenochlorella pyrenoidosa, assembly GCA_001430745.1. NCBI lineage: Eukaryota > Viridiplantae > Chlorophyta > Trebouxiophyceae > Chlorellales > Chlorellaceae > Auxenochlorella > Auxenochlorella pyrenoidosa. The sequence continues at coordinate 1,188,399 of KQ481938.1, forward strand.
CAAAGTTTGACTGGCACCGAGGCGGGAGCAGCCTGCTGCCGCTGCAGGTGGCCCCCCGGCCTCAGCAGGCCAATGGCAGGCGCGCCTGCCTGCAGCAGTGCTTGGCTGCCGGCCCCAGCTTGCCGGGCGCTCGCGCATGGCGTCACGCACGAGACAATCTCAGCAGGCACAGCAGGCACAGCAGGCACAACGGGACCTGCCGTGCCAGCTCACCGGTCATCATGATGCGCACCAGCTCCTCATCACTCAGGCCCCGAAGCTCCTCTGCCACCCTGGCCACCTTCTTCTTGTCTTCCAGGTCATCCTTTCGTGACACCATGAGCGAGCTGCACACCCCGGGGCAGGTGGATGCAACGGGCCGCTGTGGTTTCAGCGCAAGAAGAAGAAGACAGGAGCAGGAGCCGGAGCAGCCGTGGGAGCCACGCCACGACGCAGCAAGGCACAGCGTGCACAGCGCCCCACCGACGGGTCTTGCGGTACCATCTGCTTCACATGGAGCACATCTGCTGCGTCGCTCCTGCTCCCTCGCAGGCGCATCCGCCTCGTCAGCCGCCGCCAGCACGGGCGCTGCTGCCTCCAGCGCACTGCAGTAAGCAGTGAGCGAATGTAGAGGTTCAAGAGCGTGTCCTGGTGGAGCCTTAAAAGGCTGGAGGCAGCTTCCCTGTAGCTTACATGGCACCATGCAGTGCCACCCGCACGCAGCGGCCCCAGAGCTCTCATTCGCCGGGTCCTGGAGCATCAAACCACAGCTTTGGGCGCGCAAAAACGTTGCTGATGTGTCCAGACGTGTCGGCATGCAATGCGGTCGGCCCGGCAGGCTCCCCTCCCTGCCGCGGGCGGCAAGCACCAACCTGCGCAGCTGCACCGCCACCTCGGCGCTGTCATCCTCGCCCAGCTCTCAAGATCTTGTGAATAGTAAGATGCTGCTCCCGCCTGGTCATCCTGCAGCAAGGCGCTGGGCGGAGCACAGCTTTGAGGAGGGGCCCCGGCGCGCGACGGTGGGGAAAGGGCGGCATGGCCTGCTGCCACCCGGCACAGCGCGACGAGCTCCCAGGCCAGCGCACGAGGCGCGAGCCATTCGACAACACGCATCTCATCCTCTGTCCTCGGCGGCAGCGTGCTGTCCTCGGCCGCGCCGCCCCGCTGGAGCGCCCGCGGGCCCGCCCCGCCTGTAGCGAGCGCACCTCATGCCCCTCCTCCTCCCCACTGTCCCACTCCTCCTCGTCTTCACAGGCCTCGATGTGCCCGTAAGCAAAGGTGAAGAGGTAGAGGAAGGCGGCGTGGTGCTCCAGCGTGTCGGGCGGCAGAGGGGTGTTGGGGAGCAGCAGCCCCTGGGCCAGGTCTGCCAGCAGCGCCAGGCGGTGCGACAGCGCCAGCCGGCTGAACAGCGGGGCGGCCGGCGAGTCCAGCACGTCCGGGCTGCGATTGTCCATGTCATCGACGCTGTAAGACAGGGCGTGGCGGATGAGCCAGTAGGTTGCGCCCTGCATGACATGGAGCAGTGGTCGGGAGCGGGCTGCGCTGGGGTGCGCAGCGATGGCGGCGGTGGCGGGAGTGAGTTCTCAGTGCCAATTGGGCTGCAGGGTCCGTCGGCAAGCATCTGGCGACATTAACGGTGTCATCACCTTGGGTTTGCCCAGCCGCCGGAACGCGTTGGGCGTGAGCGCTGCAGTCGACATCGGGCTCTTGTTTGCTGGACGCTGAGGGCTTCTACAGGCCTCCGAAGAGGACGATCAACGCACACATATAACTTTCCTCCGAGCGCAAGCGTGCCGGACATGCACGCAGCAGAAAGGCAAGGGTGGCTGCTTGAATGTGAGGCCGCCGACTCGCAGGTGCTGAAGATGCCTGGAGCGCATTAGCACGCAGCCACCATCAGCGGCCGAGCAGGGCATGAGGAAATGGCCGAGTTCTGTAGGATGGGCACCGTGCTGCTGGCAACGGCGATCGGGCTCCTCAGGTATCGGCAGCGCTGCGCTGCGCACTGCTGCACCAGACACGCGTGGCTGACGGGCAGGACAAACTGCATGCTGGGCTTCGCCAAATCTGCAACACCTGTTCAATACGTTTATTACACATGGTCTGGTGGTGTCGGGAGCAATGGGAGTGTCACGTGGAGGAGCAGGAAGAAAAGGAGAGTGGAGGAGGGACAGGCAGGGGTTCACACTTGGGAGACAAGAGAAGCTATGGACGGCAACAGGCTGGTCGTATGGAAAACTGAGGAGGCGCCAAGCCACCGCCATTGCCCGCAGGCCCAGCAGACAAGGTTCCCCGTTTACTCAGCCGCCGCCTCCTCCGCTGCTGCCTCCGGGGCGGCCGCCTCGCCGGCGGCGTCTGCGGCGGGAGCACCCTCCGCCGCCTTCTCCCCCTTCTTGGGCGCGGTCTTCCAGTAGTCATCCATGTCATCGTTCAGCTTCTGCAGACAGAGCAATGGTGGAGCAGCAGCGCAGAGATTCAGCAACAGGCACGAGGGTGCAGCATGGCAAGAATACGAGCTTTCTTGAAGAGGCAGCTCCCTAAAGCATTGCATCTCTTCCAACGCTGCAAACAGAGCTGCTGCCCACCTTGGAGGCCATCTTCTCGTCCTGCATCCTGCAGCAGCGAAGGGGGAGGGAGCCACGCGAAGGCCAATGGCCCAAGTCAGCCAAACAGCCCGCCGGGCACTGGCCAGGACACGAAGCCCAAGGTGCACCGTCTTCTCCAGCAAACTAAACTTTTGTATTTGCAGCCATGGGTCGGTGCCAGCTTGTGCGCCCAGCAGCCCAGCACCCACCAGTACTCGTCCATCTCGCGCTCCAGCTCCTCCGCCGTCTTGGGCTTGTCCTTGCCACCGCGGCCGCGGCCGCCGCGGCCTCCACCTGGCGGGCCACGCCCCCGGCCGCCGCGGCCACCGCCGCGACCACCGCCACCGCCGCTCTTCTGCACGCCGCCGCCGCGCGCGCTCATGCCGCGCGGGCCGCCGCCACCGCGGCCGCCGCCTTGCCGGGGACCACCGCTGCCACCGTTGCCGCCACCCCTGCTGGCCAGCAAAGCGAAGGCAGGCAGGGGGAGAAGCTATGCATCGGAAGCTGGCAGGCGAGCACACAAGGGTGCGGCTGCTCCCGCCCGCAGCGGGCCGACGTTCAGAGTCTGGCTTTTTGGCCTGCTAGCCTGTCGTCGTGCTTCTGACGCATCGTGGAGGTCGTCCAGGGCTGACAGCAGCCTGTGCGGCCCCTGTGCTCAGCGCCGGTCTGGTTCTTGCGAGCCGGTGGACGATCGGGCCGGTTCGACGGCCCGACGTCCTGTCTCAGCCATGCTCTGCTGTCGGAGCTGCTGAGCCAGTGCTGCAGCTGCGCGACTCGGCCCCTCGCGGTTCGGCTCGGCCACCTGCTAGGCGCTAGCCTGCCCTGCGCCGCACCTGCCACCGCCTGACCGCCTGCCACGGCCACTCATGCTAGCCTCTGCGTCGGCGAAGCGCGCTGTGTGATGGGGACTGTCCGCACGACTCTGGGCAGGATCTAGAATAGCTGGGAGTGCTTGGAAAGCGTGAGATGAAGCAACCCGACACACAGCTTGTCAGCGGGGAGCAGAAACTCATTCCTCTGGCTGCCTACCGCCCGCCGTGCTCAGCGCTGCAGATGCCTGCGCAGATGGTTGCCCAAAACATTAATCTTGGTCGGTATCATAGAGTAAAATGGAAAGCCGTGAGTGAGCAAAATGGATAGGAGAGCTTTTACCCCTGCAATTCGCCCTCAACTCCTCTTTCAGGGCCAGGTCCTCGACAGGTCATCAGGCAGGCTCCCGCCCGTGTACGCTGCCGAGATCTGCGCCTGCTCTTGTTGCAGCCCAAAATTGCTGGAGGCTCCTGGTCTGCGTGCACAGCACCACCATCACTGCTAGCATCAACTCATCATTGGGCACTGCGCCCTGGTACTGTCTTGAGCATCACGAGGATACAAAGTGAGCACAACCGGGACACGAATGTTGAAAATGAAAGCCCACCAAGTGGAAAGAAAGCAGAGCGGGGTGGCTCCACTGCCAGAATCAGCTTGGAAAAGGCAAGCGCGGTCAGGCACCGCCGCTGGCACTTGCCCCACGCTGTGCTGCCAGAGCGGCACAGGCCTTCTTGTGCCCGCCCCGCACCCAGTCGGCCCGGCTGCACTGCTCGCCGCAGTACCTCGCGGTGCGACACGCGCTGCAGCGCTTGCAGCCCGCGCCCTCGCCCGCCGCCGGCCCGCCGTGCAGGGCGGCGTTGCTGCACCTCAGGTAGGAACAACTACGGCATGCTGCGGCCTGCGCCAGCTCCACCTGCGCAGCGGCAGCCTGCTGGGGCAGCTGCCAGTACTCGAGGAGCACCTCGGCCACTCGCTTGGCGGCCGGCAGGAGCTGCCGCACCATCGGCGTCAGCTCCGCGAGCGAGGAGGGCGGTGGCGGGAAGCCCAGTGGCGGGACGCCGTGGGCCATTGAGATGGACATCTGCACCGCCGCCATCCCGCACACAGCCGTGTCCAGGCGCGCCAGCACCTGCACCGCCTGCTCGCATCGCAGCGCGCCGTCGCTCTCCACGGCCACGTGCACCGCGTGCGCGCCCTCGCCAATGGCGCGCAGGGCGTCGAAGGCATCCCATGTCGTCTGGAAGGCCTGCAGGCAGGGGGCACAGGGGCGACCTTGCGGCACCGCGGGGCAGCTTGGCACACAGCATCTCTGGCAGCCGCAGCACAGCAGCTGGCAGCAGCGGGTGGCGGCGCTCCTTGCCAGCGGCGCACATCAGGCCAGCGCCATGAGGCGCTCCCTGCCCAGCCCCCGATGACCAGCCCACCAGGTCGGCCCGCCCGGCCCGCTCCAGCGCGGCAGCATCCTGCAGCAAGTCCTCCAGCAGGCCGCCCACCGCCAGGCTGGCCGCCAGCCGCGGCAGCGGCGCCTTGCCGCAGTAGCGCGCCACGCGGGACAGCAGCGAGACCACGCACAGGTGCTGCGGGCTGCCATTCTGCTGTGGCCAGGGTGGCATTGGGAGCAGAGCATGGGGGCAGTGACCAAAGGAGGGCAGCCCAGGAGCTCTGTGGGCTGCATCGCTTTCACTGCAGCATCCACCTGGTCGGAACAGACAGCTGGCAGCCCGCAAAGGCAGCACCGAATCAAGGGCGGCCCCACCTTTGGGCCGGCGGCGCACGTGGCGGCGCGGCGCAGCAGCTCCAGGCAGGCTGGGTCGGCCAGCTGGGGGCACACGCGCAGCGCCACGCCCAGCCCGGCCACAAAGTTTGACTGGAACACGGCGCCCAGAGCGGCTCGGCCCGAGTCGCCGCCCAGGGGCTGTGGCACGCGCCCAGCCGCCGCGGCCGCCTCCAGCGCCTGGCAGGCCGCCACGTCAGCGGCGCACACCGCACCAAAAAAGCCGCGGCTGCACGCGGCCAGGCAGCCGGGGCGGAGAGCGTCAGAGAGGCTCTGGCAGTGCGGGCCAGGCTGGCAAGAACGCGTTGTCAAGCCGTGGCGGCTTTGGAAATGAGATGGTAGGGGTGGTGAGCAGTGTGCCGAGCGTGGGCTCAGCTTGGCAGGTCGCGGCACAGGCTGCAGGCGTGCCACACAGCGGCAGCCTTACCTGTAGCGTGGCGGCAGCACCACACCGCGCCCCTCTGGAGCCAGCAGCACCTGCAGCACGGGGGCGGCCACGCTGGGGGCCCTGCCTCGTGGCTCGCCTCCCACGAACGCCCGAAATGCAGGCGCAGCCGCCGAGCAGCTGCCAGGCGGCCCCCCAACGACGTGCCACAGCTGCAGCGCTCTACACCCCACGGCACGCTGCCCGGTGCTGAGGGGTGGCGCGCCTCAAACCGCGAATCCCAGCCAGGCCCCCACCCCCACCCCCCCGGGCAGCCCCACCTGCAGGGCAACCAGCTGCATGTGCAGGCCGTTGGCCAGCTGGCCCCAGCCGTCCACATCCAGCGCCTCGGGCAGCCGCTCCAGGTTGCCCGGCAGCGCGCCCCAGTGGATGACGCGGCACGTGGCAGAGTGGGCGCGCCACAGGTGCCAGGCGGGGCTGCCCGCGGGCGGCGTCGCCTTGACCGCCAGCGCTGCTGTCGTCTCGGCCGCCACGCCGTGGGCGGTCCTGGCCCAGTCGTATGCATCCGTGGCCATGTTGTTCATCAGCAGCACGACCAGATTCTCAGCAAGGTAGCCTGCAGAGTTGATGGGCTGCCCGTCGCGGCCGTCGCGGGGCTGCCGCCACGCCGCGCTGCACGCCGCCAGGCGGGGGAGCACCCCTGCGGCTGCCTCCACGGCGGCGGCCCAGGCCTCCAGCTGCGGACGGGGGGGGGGGGGGGGGGGGGGGGAGTTGGGCGGGGCAGGGCGGGTCAGAGGCCCATCGGTTGGTGCTGGCTGCCTGATTGCTGTGCTGTCATTCGTAAAAAGCATTGATGACTGTCCACCAGAAGGCGTCTGCAGGTGTTGACCAGTGGCAGCGAGTCGCCCTTGCTGGAGCGCCCACCTGCTCTGCGCTGCGCATATCATCAATCCTATCCAGCAGCTGCATCGCCTTGCCGTAGCTGTGGCAGCAGGTCTGCTGCAGAGCTGCGTCTGCGGCCTCATCGGCAAGCAGCTCGTCGAGGGTGCGAGCGGCAGGGGGCCAGAGCCGCACCATGCGCCAGGCCGCCGCCTCCTGCATCTGCCGCAGCCGCTGCCTGCCGCCGCTGCTGCTGCCCGCTGGCTCGTGCAGCAGCGTGCACAGGCGGCACAGCAGCTCCGCAGCAGCCGCCTGCTCGTGTATTAGGTCGCGCCGCTCTGCCGCCGATGCCGCCGCCCCCGGGGCGGCCGGCAGCGCCGCGGCAATGCCGGCTGCCGCGTCTATCAGCTCCACGCCACCGGGCCAGCGGGCCACGCGTGCAGCCAGGCCAGGCTGCAGCCCAGGCAGCGACAACAGCACACACACAACGCCCATAAGGACCCTTGCACAGCTGCCGGCCTCGCCGTCAGCCACCTGCTGCGCTGTGCACACCTTCGGCAGGCACACGCCCAGCAGCATGTCCAGCAGGCCGGCCTGGGCGGCGGCGTCTGCAGCCAGCGCTTGAGCCAGGCGGGGCGGGGCGTCCATGAGCAGCGACCCCGTGAGGCGGATGAAGCTGGTGAATGCGCCCTCGGCGCAGCCTGTGCAGCACGGCCGCGGGGCAGGCACGGTGGGGTGAAAGGCGGGTGGGTGGTGTGTGTGTGTGTGTGAGATGACCATTGGTGGGG
>KQ481938.1:1205802-1217022 GCA_001430745.1 Auxenochlorella pyrenoidosa
CCACGGCGCGAGCGCCCAGCGGCGTGCCTGCGTGAAGTGCGCCACCAGGCGCGAGTCAAAGTACCTCGCCGCCCACGGTGGGTGTCACCCGCGGTGGCCTTGACCTGCACTGGGGTGGAGTCAGGGTGAAGAGGCAGAGGAAATCAAGCACGGTGCTGCAAACAGAGGGCCCATGCCCCTGCTGTTGTCGAGAGATTTTCGGTAGCAGCGAGACTTCCAGTACAGGCCAAAGCAGCGCACGGAGGCAGCAGTTCCAGTGTTCACTTGCCTCGAAGATGCCCTCGTCGATGCTGAGCAGGGACACATCAAAGGTGCCGCCGCCCAGGTCGAAGATCAGCACGTTGTGCTCGCTGTGCTTGGCGCCTGCGGGGCAGCAAGGCGTGGAGGATGACCGGCGCGGCCGTCAGCACGCAGGCAGGCACCGACCACACCCCGCAGGAGGGCGCCGGAGGCAGCACCCCCTACTCACGGTCCTTTTCTTTGACCTGTAGCACTCAAAGAAAACAGGGATAGCCTCACCCTTGGTCTTCTTGTCCAGGCCGTAGGCGATGGCGGCGGCGGTGGGCTCGTTGATGATGCGCAGCACCTCCAGGCCCGAGATCACGCCCGCATCCTGCGGGGAGGGGCCGGGCCACCGCCCAGTTCAGCCCGCGGCGTAAGTGGCTGGGCTGAACGCGAGGCGGCGCGGCGGCAGCGACGCAATTCCGTGATCGCACTGCCGGGAGCGCGGAGGCCCTGCCCTGGGCCTGCGTCCGTGCCCGCCGAGGAGCCAGGCATGGCTGGCAGGCCCCATGCGGTGTGTGTGTGTGCAGCACCCACCTTGGTGGCCTGGCGCTGCGAGTCGTTGAAGTATGCGGGGACGGTGATGACTGCCTTCTTGACCTGCGGGCACGGCCAGGCAAAACAGGGCGCAGGGGTGCGTACTAGCCTGAGCTGGCTGTGGGGCTGCACCTGGCGCCCCCGCGTTTTGCAGGGCAGCTGCGTGAAGGCTGCCAGGCATGGGCCCCCGAGAATGGGAGCTGGGCAGCAGCGTGGGGCCGGCTGCAGCTCAGCTGGTGGCCCGCGACCAGCTGCGCTCATCAAGACGCGCGGGGGGTGAGCAGTGGCAGGGCCCGGCCGGCCCGTGGGTGCGCGCGCTTGCCTGGCCGCCCAGGTACGTCTCAGCCGTCTCCTTCATCTTGGACAGCACCATGCTGGAGATCTCCTCCGCGCTGAACGTCTTCTGCTCGCCCTTGTAATCCACTGCGGGGGGGGGGGCGGGGCAAAGGGGCCGGGCCACGCGTTGGGGCGGGTGCAGAGCGCTGGCCCTGCCGCCGTGGCCAGGGGCACACTCCCATAGAGGTGGTGTTCGTCCCGCATCCAACTGGCAGACCGGGCGCCCACCCTTGGCAGGCAGGGTGCTGGCAGGCTGCAGCGTGGCTGCTTCCCGTGCGGGAGGTTGGGGTCGCCCCGGCCACACTGCTCCTCTGAAGGGATGCCGCAGTGCATGTGCCAGCTGGCAGGTGCCTGCCGGCGGGCGCTCACCCTGGATCATGGGCTTGTCACCCGGGCCGGCCACCACCTTGAAGGGCCAGTGGCTCATGTCGTCCTGGGGCAGGGGGCGCGGGGTTGTGGTGGGGGGGGGTTGGGGTGGGGCGCAGGCTGCAGGCCCGGTACAAACTGACCGGGGGCTCGTGGCGGCCTGGAGGGCACGCAGCTTGCGCAGTTGGCGAAGGCAGGCATGTCGCATTGAGGCAGCTGCGAGCCCGCGCGCACCGTGCCTTGCGTGCACTACAGGGGCGCGTCAAATCTGCACAGGCTCTGCAGCCTCGGGCTCAACGCCAACGCCGCCTGGCCAAGAGCACTCAGCGTCTCTGCACGCCAGGCCTGCCGCGCGCCCCTGCCCAGCCCCCGCTTACCTTGACGGCAGGGTCAGAGAAGCGGCGGCCGATGAGGCGCTTGGCGTCGAACACCGTGTTGACCGGGTTCATGGCCACCTGGTTCTTGGCGGCGTCACCCACCAGGCGCTCGGTGTCGGTGAAGGCGACGTAGGAGGGGGTGGTGCGGTTGCCCTGCACCGGGGAGTGCACTTGGCACAAGCTGGATCTTCTCGGCACATGGGGCCAGCAGGGTGCGGCTCTTCGAGTGTCGGGGCAAGGGCAAGTGGCGCCATGTGGGCTAGATACTTGCTGCGGCAAGCACGCCGGCGCTTTCTGGCGGCGCCTGGAAGGCCCAGCGCCCCGCCTCTCAACCGGCCAGCCCGCACCTGCTCATTGGGGATAATCTCCACGCGGTCGTGCTGCCACACCCCGACGCAGCTGTACGTCGTGCCTGCGGAGGGGAGATGCATGTTGGTGGTCAGCCTCGGTGGCCCGGTCCAGCGGCCAGCGGCTCCCGCGCGGCGGCGTGGCAGGGCCTTGACCCCCCCCTGTCTCCTGGTCGCACCCAAATCGATTCCGACTGCTTTTGCCATGTTGGCAGTGTTCTGCAGCGGTTCTTGAAGGCGTCACAGACACTGCACAGCGCGGTCGGCAGTGAGTGTCGTTGTGAGTGTGCCGGCGAGGCTGCAACCTGTCGCAATTGTCCAAGTGAGATGATCAGACAGCAAGTAGGGCAATAACAGATGTCAGAACAGCGAAGGGCCAAGGGTGGGGCGGGTGGGTGGGGGGCTTCTAGAGCGCACTTGTGCCCGTCCTTGATTCTCCCGCCAGCTCCTCAATTCCCGTCCCGATCATCTCCACTCATCTTTATAAGTTCGATCTCACTGTCGCGCCTCTCCAGGCAAAGGGCAGGAGCGGCGGGGCGGCAGGACCCCTCTTGAATGCTCACTGTGGCAGCGGGGCGGTGGAAGCAGCATGGGCAGAAGCACAAGGCTATCCTAACTTCTTCACAACAACTAGTAATTTTAATTCAATCTGATGCAAGTGCCCCGTCCTTCGATTGCAAGAGCATGCTTGCACTGCAGGCAAATCCGCAGCAGAGGGCAGGAGGCGGGCATGCAATTGCGGGCATGCACTTTTGGTCAGCTGTTCCTGGTGTACCGTGCCAGCTGCTGTACGCCATCGCCTGCCCGGCAGTTCTGCCGCTAGCCCCCGTCCGTGCCGCTGCCGCCCGCATGCCTTCCGCTGCAGCGCTCTGACAGTTCGCAGACGTTCATGCCAGTGACCAGGACGACCAGGCCAGCACCCAGCGCCAGCAGGGTGACCAGGGCGCAGCGGGCGGCTGGCGAGGAATGGCGCCAGGCCAGGAGCATGTAGAACACAGTGGGCAGGACCAGCGAGCAGGAGATGGAGCCCAGGCCTGCAGGGGCCGGCGGCGGGGCAGTGCATGCGCCACAGGAGCGTGAAACGATGCATTCATCACCTGGCGGGGGGTCAGGGGCGTCAGGGGTGGGGTGGGGGTTGGGGGGCTTACTGCACCAGCCCTGGCACGGGCGGTCGGGCTCACCTCCCAGCAGGCTCAGCGCGGAGCCCAGCGCGTCGTACGCCACCAGGCCCAGCGTGCACCCCGCGGCAAACAGCCCCAGGCGCAGGCCATGTGCCGCCCAGCGCAGCGGCGGGTGGAAGTTGCCCTGCTCCTCGCGCGCCAGGGGCAGCACCGAAAGAATCATGTCCTGCGGAGGGGGGGAGGGGGCAGGCGGGCTGCTGTGCAGCAGAAGCGCTCCTTGAGCGCTGCGGCTGTGGGCACATGCTCCCCCGCGCGGCACCGCTGCGCGCGCACGCCTCGGGAGGCCCCCGCAGGTGGGCCCCGGTGCAGGCGGCACAACATGCAGCCCGGCAGCCCACCTGCAGCACCAGGTTGAGGGAGGGGTACTTGCAGAGCGTGTTGAGGAGCACCAGGGCCGCCAGGCCGCGGTCCACGGGCAGGCGGCGGAAGTGTCGGTAGGGGGAGCTGGTGGAGAGGTCGGTGGTGACCAGCGGCGAGGCAGAGTCGCCAAAGTACCTGGCATGGGGAAGGGGAGGGGACAAGGGGGGCAGGATGTGCCGCGGCACACCGAGGCCGGCAGGGGCGCGGCTTGCACAGGCAGGAGCAGCGTTCGCGTAGCAGGCTGCCTGGCGGTGGGCCGCAGGCTATGGCAGGTCCCTGCAGCCGCCTTCACGAAACATGAGCCCCTGCACAAGCTGCTGCCTGCTCCCCTCCCCCACGACTCCCACCAATATCCCACAGCCGCCAGCGTGGTGTAGCCTGCCAGCATGGCAGTGAAAGCGCTGCTGATGGCCAGGGGGAACTGCGCGGGCTTACGCATGGCGCTGCAAGCACGGGGCAGGAGGAGGCAGGCGGGTGTCTGGCACACCTGAGGCCAGCACAGCATGGCAACAGCCCCTGCAACCGCGCAACAGTCTGCATCAGCGAACCAAGCTATCCGTGAGGTATTGCACTGGCTCGCTCAATGCAACGCTCTCAACGGTGGTCAGGCCTGCACGCCTGGCCAGCTGACTCACGTGCGCAGCGCGGGCAGCGTGGAGTGTGCTGTCGCTGACAGCGCAAAGATGCCCACCGCCTGGATGATCCCTGTGCTGATCAAATGGTGCCCCGGTGGCGGCTGCAACCAGGGCGAGCACAGGAACAAGGGCAGGGAGAGCGGCGGCGTGCACGGTAAGCACGGCCATGAGCAGGAGCACAGTGGCAGCTGTGAGCATCTCCCATCTCCTTGTCACACAATAGGCTGTGCAGCAATGCATAATGCCAGGGTCAGCCTGCTCGGAGTGCCCTGGGTGCCCACCCCTCCAGCAGCTGCCCCGTCAGACCTGCTGAGGCAGCGCTGCGCGCCGCGGGTCCAGAACCAGCAGCGCCAGCGTCAGCACGATCACCAGCAGGCAGGAGGACAGGCCGACCGCCGACAGCCGGCTGAGCCCTCTGCGGATGTCGACAAACAGGATGGGCAGCAGCAGGCAGGAGACGACGCCAGCCGCCAGCTGCCGCCCGTTCAGGGGCCCCAGGCCTGCGACAGGGGATAAGGAGTGCGCACGCCCGTACCCGGCTTGAGCTTGTGGGCAGCAGCGAGATCAGTGCTGTGGGCACAGCACAGCACAGCTTATAGGAAGGTCGATGGGTGTGCCAGTCACCCACCTGGTGGCAGCAGCAGCTCCGCCATCCTCCAGGCCACCATGAGCAAGATGCAGGAGCCGCCAAAGAGCTCCAGGAAGGAGAAGAGCATGACTGCTCGCAAGCCGTGTCGCCCGGCCGCAGCGCGGCCCAGCGCAGGGTATGTGCGGGGCACAGCAGCAGGCAGCAGGTCGAATGCCCAGACGATGAGCTGCAAGGATGCGCAGAACATCGGAGAGCTGAAGGACCCAGCTGTGCTGTTGCATCGCAGGTTGCCAAAAATCTGCCAATAGCACAGCGAACATGCAGCACTGAGCAGCCAATGGCGACAGCGCCCACCTGTCCAGACAGCGCAAACAGCGGCAGCAGCAGCGCCTGTACGCCGAGCGCCGCCCAGCCGCCTTTGCGTAGTGCAAAGGGCATCGACAGCAGGCCTGCGCTCGATGCGGGTGGTATGCATGAGGCGCATGGGCAAGTCTGCCGATGGAGCAAGGCTTGGGGCTGGAGCGAGCCTTGGCAGTAGGCAGAGAGGCTGCTGCTGCACTGTCGCCAGTAAAGCGTTCATCGAGACAGTCATGCGCTGCGCCAGCTTTAGTGACTGCAGGTCTGCGTACCTGTGCCCACAAAGACGTTCAGGATGTTCCCTGTGGTCTGCAGGAGAGTTGTGCCTGGCAGGCGTGGTGCTGCCGGGCTGCCCTCCTCGAGCTCCACATCTCCAGAAAGTGCAAATCCGTTGTCTCTGCACGTCAACCAGCCAGCCAGGGATGCATGAGCACAGTGCGCAGGCGCCGGCGCAGGCTGGCGGCAGCGGTTGCGGCGGGATGCAGACACTTGCTGCGGGACGTGCAAACAGATCAGCACAGTATAACGGCACTGCCCCAGGCGCTGATCACCGCTCGGGTGCGAGGAGAGGGAGCCGCAGACCGAGGTCAGCCTCCCTGTCGAGCAGGCCCTCCTCCTGCATGTCGGTGCGACTCTCTGAGCGTCTCGAAACCTCGAGCGAGAGCAGGGTGCGATCGCCTGAGGCAGGACTTGATGCTGATGCCGCCGCCGCCGCAATGGGCTGCCCCAGCGTCCCACGAACTGCACCGTCTCCAGCTCAACTAAAAGTCACTGCTGACTGCCCTAGACTGTGGGCGACATGACGCGTTTCCAAAAAATACCTTGGTCGGCAACCAGGTCCACCAGCCTGGTGCCAGCATTGTTCGAATGACACCGCTGAAGCGCAAGGTGCGCTGCTGTTCAAAACTCGAAGTCGAACCAACACCCAGCTTTTCTCAAGAAACAACTGTTGCAGCACCCAGCTCTGTAGGTGTTACAACTGAAGGGTGACGAGCTGGAGGGATCGTAGTGGGAGCACGTGCGGGGCAGACGGGGAGGCAAACAAAGGAGAGGAGAGCAGCGCACATGGCTGGGTTGGGTGCGCACAGCAATCATTCCTTGTTTGGTCAAGAGCTGGGGGATTGGTCACTTGGTAGCGGCAGAACAAGGCACAAGAGCGGAGAGGGTGGTGTTGAAATCAGGGGGAGCACAAGGGAACAAAAGGCCCTGGGAGGGCTGCAGGCAGGAACAGCTGCCATGGCTGCCAGCCACAGCAGCCGAGCATGTTGGCTAGACAAAGCGGTGCACGCTGGGCGGCAGGTAGATGCCTTCAATGTATGGCCGTTGTCATGCTCTGAGCGAAGAGCCCATGGGGCAGCCGCTCAACGGGCGGCAGCAGCGGCGCAGCCTGCTTCAGCTGCCCAGTGGCAGCTCAGCGGTACACAGGGCTGCGGCTGCGCTCGCGGCCGCCGCGCTCACGGTCGCCCTCCCCATACCTCGTCTGCATGGATGGGCGGGCAGCAATGATGCTGAGGTGCTGCCTGGCAAAGCGTGACGAGGTGGCAGCCTGGCAGGCGCAGGGCAGCACCGCAGCAGCCCGGTGCCCTTACAGCCGGCCTGGGCACATGCTACTCGTCTGCAGCTCCCTGCCGCGTATCCACTCCCCACCCACAGGCATCCCCAGGAGGTCCACTGCAGGCGGGAAATCGCAAGCATGTGCTCCCCCAGCAACCCCTCTGTCGCACACCTGCAGGCGGTCGAGGGCGGCGCGCTCCCGCGCCTCGCGGTCGGCAGCAGCCGTGCCCTTGCGCGGCCGGCCAAACTCGTCATACCTGCGAGGAAGCCATGCGCAGAAGGGGCAGCACACCGTCAGCAAGGGCCAGGACTGACACGGTGCCAGAGGGAGAGCTAGGAGCTGAACAGAACCGAGGCGGCTGGCAGGGCGCGCCGCATGTGCGCTCTGACAAGCGCGCCCGGGCTGCTGCAAAGCTTGTGGGGGGGCAGGTCACAAGCAACAGATGGACAGCCAGGGACCATGGACTCACTCCTCGCGCTCCTCGCGCTCGCGGCGCCGCTGGCGCGCCGCCTCGGCCTCCTCATCGTCCCGCTCCTTGAAGCCGCCGGCTGCAGGCAGGCAGGGAGGCACGCGCAGAGCAGGCCGTGTGAGTGCAGGTCGCCCTGGGCAGCACTGTCCAGCTAGCAGCGGCGAGAGCGTGCAGGGCAAGCCAGGGGAGTGCTCAACGTCAGGGGAGGCCACACACGGCAAGCACAAGCAGGCAGCCAGAGCGCCGGGGCCGCCCCTGCCCACCTGCGCCCTCGCGGTTGGTGTCAACAGTGCCCGGCTTGGGCGTGTTGCACTGGTTGCACTGGTTGCGCCGCGCCCAGTTGACGTTGCCGCAGCCGGTGCAGGTCCAGTCGCCAGGGGCAAACTTGCCTGCAGCGGAGGGGGGCGCCGCGAGGCAGGGACCAGGAGCGAGTGAGAGGGGCCACGTGCACAGTAGGCAGGATGAGGCAGCAAGTGCTGCAGGTCAGCTACCGAGCATGCTGTCCTGCAAGGCATGCACACGGCAGGGGTGTGCTGGCGGGGCTCACCGGGGGGCCCCTGGGGTGCAGCCCGGACAGGCTCGCGCGCCGGCGGCGCGTCGTAGCCGCCAGAAGCGGGGGCGCCGTCGTACCCGCCATACCCGCCAGCGGCAGCCGGGGCGCTGCCGCCAACAGGCTTGCCACGGCCGCAGCGGTTGCAGCGGTCGCGCCAGCCAAAGCTGCAGGGGGTCAGGACAGGCATCGGCGGCAACTGGTAAGGTTCGAGCTAAAGCAATCTTTCATGCTGTCTGGAGGCTGCGCAACCAGCGAGCAGACGGCGGCAGCGGGCAGGGCCCAGGCCAGGTGGCTGCTCACTTGTTGTTGCCGCACTCGCAGTCCCAGTCGCCCTCGCGGCGGCCGCCACGCGGCGCGCCACCACCGCCGCCACCAGACCCATAGTCGCCACCGCCGCCGTAGCCGCCACCACCACCGCCGCCACCGTAGCCGCCGCCGCCACCACCGCCGCCAGCGCCCTCGGGCTTGGGCGTGCCGCAGCGGTTGCAGGCGTTGCGGAATGCGAAGCAGTTGTTGCCGCAGTTGGGGCAGGGCCAGTCACCTGGAGGGCAGGCACAGGGGTAGGGATGTGGGCGTGAAGGTGAGCATCGACAGTGTCTTGCCCACGGCGGAGCATGGAAACAAGAGCGCGTGCCGCACGGCCCCAGCTGCCCCCGGCCTGTTGCTGGACCAAGGTTGTTGACGGAGGTCCAAGGAGCGGATCTGACCCAGTTCCCCAGAGGAGGCCAGTCCCAGCTCGTGTGGGGAGCTCCCGCCCTCAGAAGCCCTCAGAATGTGTGGGAACCCTCAGGTGCCCTCGGCAGCGCTCCCCTGGCACGATCCCCATGGCCAGGGGAGAGCTTGAATAACGGAGAGCGGCCCAGGCCCTCTGAAGGAGGGGCCCGCCCCATGGGCCCCGTCCTGCTTGGCCCTGTGAGCCTGCCCTGAGCAGAGGCTGGCGTGGTGTGGCGGGATGGGGGGTGAGGTGCGGGATTGTCGACCTTGGAAGCCCTCACCTTCCTTCCCCCCCACGGCCGCCTTGTCTGTGGGCTCCCCCTCCCCCACAAGGGTCTCTGTGATCGTCTCTGCAGTGTACTCCCCCTTCTCAGTCCCACACTTCTTGCACTGCTCGCGCCACTGGAAGCTGCGGAGCGAGGGGGAGGGAGGGGCCACACCGCGCCCGGGCAAGCGCCCGATGCAGAAGCCGTCAGCAGGGGGACCAGGCAGAGCGCGAGGCAAGAAGCAGGCAAGCCGGGCTGCAGGCGTCGGCGAGGGCCAGCACTCACTGCAGGCGGTACCAAGGGCTGTGCAGGGAGCATGCCGACAACCCAGCGGGGCCCCCATTTCGGCAGCTCCACCCCCTTGCATCTCAGCCCCCCAGCACGCGCTCACTTGACGTTGTTGCACATGTTGCAGCGCCAGTCGCCCGGGCGCGCCATCTGGCCGGGCTGCAGGCCCGAGCCGGGCACGCGCTCCACCGGACGCTGCTGTTGGCCCTGGGTGCCATCGCCCACATACTCCAGGCCCAGCTCCACAGCGTTCTCGGGCTTGTTGGTGCCGCACTTGTGGCAGGCGTCGCGGAAGTGGAAGCTGCAGGGGGGCGAGGCAGGGGAGCGGCGCAGCTCAGGGCCGGGCTTGCACAGAAAGGAGAGGGTGGGGTGGCCAGCAAGGCCGCCAGCAGGGAGTGGGCTCTCCAAAGCTGCTGACACAAAAGCAGGTTTCGGCCTGGAAAACAGGCTGGGTGGACAGGATGAGCGCCTGAAGGCAGGCCGGCAGGCGCGCAGCCCGGCTGCTGCCAGGCCCAGCGAGCGCGCCTCCAGGCCCAGCGCGCTCACTTGACGTTGTAGCAGGCGGGGCAGCGCCAGTCGCCCGGCTTCAGCTGCATGTTGCGCTGCATGCCAGGGTCGGCGCTGGTGTAGCCGCCGCCGTAGCCGCCGCCATAGCCGTAAGGGTCGGCGTAGCCGCCGCCGTAGCCGCCGCCGCCGCCGGCACCGTAGCCGGTGGAGGCCTGCATGGAGGCGATGACCTCAGCGGGGATCTCCTGCCCGCCGTCGGCCTTGGCGATGCCGCACTTGTGGCACTGCTCGCGCCAGTGGAAGCTGCGGGCGGGGGAGGGTAGGGAGGGAAGGAGAGGGGTTGGCGCTCCGTCGGCCGGGCGCAAGGAGCGTGTCTTTGGCATGGCCAGCAGGCAGGCAGCTCCCGCGCGCGTGGGGCGGAGGTCCTCTCCCTGGCGCGCGCCGTCCTGTGCACAGCAGCCAGCAAAATTGCGCGCTGAACCACCCGCTGCGAGCCCGGGCCGCTGGGAGCCCGGGCAGCACCGGCGGCGCGCTCACTTGATGTTGCCACAGGAGCCGCACTTCCAGTCGCCCTGCTTGACGGTCTGGCCCGGCTGCAGGCCAAAGTCGGCGGCGGCGGAGCCGGGGGCGGGGGCGCCCACCGCCTGGATGTCCTCCGGCTTGCCCTTGCCGCAGTTGTTGCACTGCTCGCGCCACTGGAAGTTGAGGTTGGAGCAGGAGGGGCAGACCCAGTCGCCTGCGGGGAGAGGGGGGGGGAAGGCGCGGTGAGGGAGTCAAGCCGGGAGGCGCATATGGCGGGGCCCTGCGCTAAATGCGGCATGCACGCGCTGTGGCAATACCTCCCCAGCGGCTGCGCTACGGAAACCAGGGGAAGGATGGGACTGCTGACAGTCATGCACTGATACCCAGCATGGGGACCCGTGCCGGGAGCCAAACAGCCTGCGAGTCGCACCCGGCTTGGCGGGCACGTTCTGGCGCGGGCCGCCGCGGCCGCCGCCGGGAGGGCCCATGTCCTCGGGCTTTGGGATGCCACACTGGTTGCACTGCGTGCGCCAGCCAAAGCTGCAGGGGCCAGGCAGGGACAGGCAGGCAGGTGCGCCATCAGGGGACCAGCCACGAAAGGAGGAGGCACGAGCAAGCGGGCAGCTGAAGGTCAGGACACCCACCTTCGTCACAGCAGGCCGATGCTATGAGCTGCCCACCGGGTGCAGCTGGCACTGCGGCAGCAGCACATGCAGGTTCCACTGCAGGCCGCCGCCGCAGCAATGCCACAGAGCTGCCCCCATGCTCACTTGAGGTTCCCGCAGCTCTTGCAGTTCCAGTCGCCCGGCTTGGTCTGCACGTTGGGCTGCCCGCGGGGCCCGCCAGGAGCACCATAAGGGCCCGGGGGCCCGCCGTAGGGGCCGCCGTACGCGCCGGGGGGCGCGCCATAGGGCCCCGGAGGAGGGGCGCCATAGTAGCCAGCGCCCGGAGGAGCGCCGTAGGGGGGCGGCGCCCAGCC
>KQ481938.1:1238870-1251753 GCA_001430745.1 Auxenochlorella pyrenoidosa
CCCGACCAGCCCGCAACTCTCTCATCTCTGTCCCCCATCTTCACATGGCATCAACCTCGCCCTGTGGGCTCACATCAGGCTGGCCAGCAGGGAGGACAGGGTCAGCAGCCTGGCGGCAACCTCCTCCGGATCGCGCATGTCATAGGTCCCCAGGACCTTGACGGCCACCTGGGTGTCGAAGCAGCTGGCCAGGTACACACGCCCTAAGTTGCCAACGCCCAGCGGCCGGATGATCTCGAGGTCGGAAAAGTCGACTGCATCAGGGGGGAGCCGAGAGGGTGAGGGTAGACAGGCAGTGTGCGACTGGGTGCAGGGGTGCAGATCTTGACGGATTCCTTTCTACAGCTGCAACACCGTCACCCAGCACACTGGCACCTTGGTGCAGGCGAGCTGGCGGGGCAAACAAGGACAGAGCCCACGGCCGCAGCACCACGCTTCACACGCTTCCACGCAAAAATGTCCACCAGGCCCGCCTCGTTCTTCCCACCAGGTGCGTCCAAAAGGCTACAGGACGACTCTGTCAGCGAGCCAGAAGGGCTGCCGGCATGGTCGGTGCCAGGCAGCATGGACGGCGGACTGGGCGTCTGTGAGGCCGCAGGCCGCTGAGAGAGAGCATCCATCTTCTGAATGGTGCGGTCATGCAGAGACCTGTGATGTGGTGTGGGTGGGCGGTGCGGAGCAGCGGATTGTTAAAAGTTTATTAAAAACTCACAAACATGAAACAAAGTAGGCAGGGGCAGGGGCGCGAGCTGCATGCATGCACATGCACCAGTACTGTGCAGCAGGTGCCTCTGCATCGGCAGGAGGAAACCTAGCCGTGCGCGCCTGAGCTCTGCCGCGATGCGGTCAAAGCTGGGACGGTCCAGTGGCCGCTGCGCCCAGCAGCGCCGCAGCAGGGACACGTACTCGTCCAGGACCTGCAGGGCAAAGCGGGTGTTCAGGAAGCGGCGGTCTGGCCTGGCACAATCCACCATTGATTGTCCCAACTGACCGCCCTCGTTGCAGTAAACCACCTTTCACCTGCTCCCTGCATCCACTTTGTTGCGACTGCCACCATCACCATGAGTCTAGGCACAAGCAAACACAGCCAGCCAGCCTGGCAGGTGAGCGCCTGGTGCAGCTGCAGCCCCAGCATGCCTGGAAGTGCTCGCTGTCGGCTCCGGGCAGACTCTCGCGGGGCGGGATCTCCAGCCGCCCGCCCTCCATCACCAGATCTACGACCTGCGTAATAAAGGCATGTGCGGCAGATTATGGACCAGGCTTGCAGGCATGCCTTATCTAAAGGAGGGGGTCATGCGCACAGGAATGGGGAGCATTCACCCCGTTCTCCCCCTTGCCTCCCCGAGGTTGGACGAGCTCCAGGGGATCTCAAAGGTCAGGATCTGCAACGGGCAGCAGCCCAGGGAGTGAGTCTGAAAGATGCAAGCGGTGCTCTGTGCGAGGCGGCCTTTGACAATCGGGGCACTGAGTCAGTCTCAGACTGCAAATCAACGCCATGGGTGCCATGGATGCCGTGTCTTCCAGTTCTGAGTGCCTGCCCCTTGCCTCCCACAGCACGACTCCGAAGGAGAACACGTCAGCTGCCGGTCCATGCGGCTCGCCCTCCATGACTTCAGGGGCCAGCCACCTCTGCAGGCAGGGCGGGGTGAAGCGATACAGGCACGCGATCGGCCTGGGTGTGCTCCCCTCAGGAGCGGTTGGCAACCCAGGAGCCTATGCAGCACCGCTGCTGCGCCAGACACACTCCTACCCGCCGGCTCTACCCGCCGGCTCAGCAAACAGAAAGGGCGTCACGGCAGCAGTGCCAGGGTCAGCAGGCTTGGGGCCTGCCCCATCAACATGCAAGAAGTTGCCTGTGTGCTGCGCTGTGCATTAACCGCCCAGCGCTCACCGGGTTCATGGCCCGACTGCCGGAGTCGGAGTCCTCGCTGCCCGCAACCCCACTCTCCATCAGGAAAGCCAGGCTTGGGTCCGCCACCGGCAGGCCACAAGGGGGTGGGGATGGGGTGGGGTGGGGCCAAAGTGCCGGCAGGGGCCACCAGACAGACAGCAGGGCACTGCCTGCTAGAAGCAGCTAGCAGCGTGCGCACAAGAGCAACGCAGGGTGGCTGCCTCCTCAACTGCCCGCTGCCCCACCTTGACGCGCCAGCTGTCCTCCACCAGCAGGTTGGTGGACTGCAGGGGGGGCACCGGGGGCAGCCCGTTGAGGGGGCTGGTGCTGGGGGGACAGCAGAGCAGGGAGGGCGCAAGGCAGTCACTGAACAGCAAGCACTTCACCTGAGGGACATGGAACCGCGATGCTTTCCTCCCCGCACCTTCAAATCACGATGGATGATGGGGTGCGGCCGGGTGTGCAGGTGAAGCATGCCCCCTGCTGCATCCAGGGCCTGCGGCAAAGGGCCGGTGCATGGCGAGCGGTGTGCCAGGCTGGCCAGAGTCCAAGAGGAGGACCAGGCATGCACGCGCTGCCCATGCCCACCATGGCCAGCCGGCGCGGCCAGGTCAGCTCGCGGGCCACGTCGGGGGAGCTCCTGGCCTCCCGCAGCACGTCCGTCAGGCTGCCACGCGAGCAAAACTCTGCAATGGGTGGGAAGGGTGGTGCACACGCGCACATCAGTCCGCGCTGTGATGATACAATGGGTCTCAGCCTCGCTGTGTTCCCCTGCCCGACATCCCTCCATGCTTGCGGGATCCGCTCCCCTCCCAACTCCCCCCCTCCCAATCCCCACACCCCCACCCCACCCCACCCCAACCCCAACCTGTGATGATGGCTGGTGGGGAGGTGATCACGCCGATGAACTGCACCACATTGGGGTGCCTGCGCAGAAGGAGTGGCCACAGTGAGGGCGGGTGCAGCCCAGGCCAGCCCAGCAGCCTGCTTGTCAGAGAAAGTCGGGCCTGTGATTGCAAAAAACCTGTGATTGCAAGAGATGGTGCGTCACCCCCGCCCCACACAACCATCCCGCAACTCTCTCATCTCTGTCCCCCATCTTCACATGGCATCAACCTCGCCCTGTGATCTCACATCAGGCTGGCCAGCAGGGAGGTTAGGGTCAGCACCTTGGCTGCAACCTGCTCCTCCGACTCGTGCTCGCCACAGGGGATGCAGATCTTGGCAGCAACCAGGGTGTCGTAGTACCTGGCCAGGTAGACGCGCCCAAAGCTGCCCTCGCCCAGCGGCCGGATGAATGCGAGGTCGGAGAAGTCGACTGCATCAGGGGGCAGCCGAGATGGTACGGGTGGACGGGCAGTGTGCGACTGGGTGCAGGGGTGCAGCTCTTGACTGATGACTTGCTACGGCCGCAACACCGTCGCCCAGCACTCTGGCACCATGGCGCAGGAAAGCAAGGCGGGGCAAACAAGGACGGAGCCCAGGGCCGCAGCACCACGCTACTCACGCTTCCACGCAGAAACGTCCACCCCCACCAGGTCTGCCTCGTCCTCCCCCCGGGACGAGCCGGCAGTGGCACAGGACGACGCTCCCAGCGATCCAGAGGGGCTGCCAGCATGGTTGGTGCCAGGAAGCGTGGTCGGCAGATTGGGCGGCTGGGAGCCTGGCAACGTGGGGGCAGCCCACACTGTTGGCGGCGTTGCCGGAGGCTGTGCAGGCTGGGGCCCAGATGTGGCCAGCAGCCCATCCGCCCCTTTGACCATGGAATCCATCTAACTGGGAGCAGCCGACTCCTCTTTGCCCATCCAGTCCGCCTCCAGCACAGCACGGCACTTGCGCTTGCGCCGCAACGCCACCAGAGTGACTGCCGCTGCCAGCACGACAGCCACTGCAGTTGCAGGGTGTACAGCAGGGTGTCAATGTTGCGCATACAGTCGGCACGCAATCACTGCCACTAAGCGCCACTGCCCTGAGCGCCATGCCGATAGGGACACATTTTGCATCCACGTACAACACGTGGGTACCCTCCCCTAGGGCATCCAGGCCCTGGCCTCGCCAAGGAGCGCCGCTCAGGCGCCGCACTCCCGCCTGTTGAATCAGTACATCATATACTATCTTTGAGCCAGAGGAGCGCCCTATCAGCAGCGTGCTGAAGCGTTGCCACAGCGACCAACACCCCCACGCGCTTGCAGGGCGTACCCGCGGCAGATACTTGCTCTTCGAAACTCCAAGTTGTAGAAATGCGGCCCGCAGAACGAACGCGATCATGCGCCGGGCTGGCCAAAGGGCTGCCGCCAGCCCCCGCCCTGCACGTCGAGCGCATGCTACGTTTGGCCTTCTTCAGGGCAAAAGCTTACATTTGTTCAGGCACAAACTTGGTAACGAGAAATAATAACACGCATGCAGGGGAGGATGGCATGAAGAAGTACATTGGGCGCCACAGAGCGCCTTCTGAGTGCTGGCGCTTTCTGCCCCTGCTTTCTGTCCATTGCACTTGCTGCAGTTGGCTCCCTTGCCATGGCTGCAGTGGCAATGGCGGCCACAGATCACACTTGCGAGCTTGCATGGGCAGTCAGGACTGCAGGGGACGCGGCAGCGGCAGTGCACAATGCCGCCGCCCATGTGCGCCTTCTATGCTGCGGCGAGGCTGATCACTTGCAAGCCTTGCACCACGCTGTCTGCAAACTGCAGCTCAGCTGCCAGGTTGCTGGGTGCTTCCCGCAACCACTTCACTTGGAAGTTGCCCTCAATGACGCCAGAGTTGCAGCACAGCTTGTAGTTGCCGCCAGCGCCATACTGCTTGGGGCATGCCCACCACTCGGCACGTGATGCTCTTGCAGCCTATGGGCAGTCCGCTTGCTGCGCCGCATGCTGGCGCAGTGAAGAGCCCGCCTGCCCCAGCTGGTAGCGCTTGGCCTTGCCCTTGCCGTCGCCTGCCTCCATCTTGTCCCAGTTCTCTGTCTGCCGAGCCAGGCACTGCTGCCGAGCTGCTGCGATGTGGGCTGGCAGCTGAAAGTCGGCATGCTGATGGGTGGTGCCTGCTGCCGCCCCCTCCTCCTCCTTCTCCTCCTCCTCATCTTACACATCCTCCTCCAGCGCCCCCTCCTGCTGCCAGGTGCAGCAGCATGCTGGGCTGCTCTGCGCTGGGCTGCTCTGCACTGGGGCGGGCTGCCATGTTGGGCTGAGCAGCCTCGGAATGGGGCCCCTCCTCGGGGCTGGCCGGCTGGACATCTGCGGCAGCAGCAGTGGCGCCATCTGCCTCGCTCCATCACGGCGCAGGTGGCCCTCAGGCCCGTACCGGCTGTAGCTAACTTGTACCGCAGCAATGAGTTCGACGTTGTGGGTCTCCGGCGTGGTGCCTGCGGATCCTTGCCTTGGTCTCAAACTTTCAGCGGAAGTAGCGATGGTGGATGATGCCTTCAAGATCGGCCCCCTCAGTTTGGGGCCATGAAAATTGGTGAAGCTGGACACCGGATTGATGAACTCAACATGTCAGCAAAGGGCTGGCGTGCATGGACATCGGTGAGCTGAAGGAGCGCGCCGGCGAGGCGTCTCAAAAGTAGCAATGGTGGATGGTCAGTGGGCCCCTCCCCGCCAGTGCAGCAACCCCTTCCACAAGGGGCTGCTAGCTGGCGACACGGGCTGCAGGCTGGGAGCCACCAGGCGGCAGGGACAGGACGCCCATCTCCTGCACGGTGCGGTCCAGCAGGGACCTGCAGCAGGCAGGGCAGGGGCTGCCCAGTGGGTAGTGAACGGGGGGATTGCATCCTGTCTGCCTCCAACCGAGGTTCTTTGCAACGGGTCAGCCCAGCTGCTCCCAACCTAAGTACAGTTGTAGCGCGCCTGAGCTCTGCCGCGATCTGGTCAAAACCGGGCCGGTCCAAAGGCATCTGCGCCCAGCAGCGTCGTAGCAGGGCAATGTACCCGTCCAGGCCCTGCATCGTGCGCAGCAAGGACACGTGCTGGGCTTCCGAGACTTGTGAACACTAGGCTGCGGCAACTGCAGCACCGCCATAGCTGAACACTGCTGCACACTTTCAATGGTTACGTCGGCCACAGCCTGCCTGGAAGTGTGGTGTGTCGGCACCCGGCAGGCGCTCGCGGGGCGGGATCTCCAGCCGCCCGCCATTCAGCACAAGCCCCACCAGCTGCGCAAGAAAGGAACAGGTTGTTCGTCCTGTTGTTGTTATTGCTGTAAAGGCTGGTGACATTGGGTGGCAGGTAGAGGGACAGGCTGGCAAGCGCGCCCGATCCATCGGCAGGGTTCCTCCTTTCGCAATCTTGCCTGCCAAGGGTTGGAGGAGCCGGCGCTGTTCGGGCCCCAGGGGAACTCAAAGGTCAGGATCTGCAGCAGGCAGCAGCCCAGGGGGTGGAAGGGATGGTGACAGGGGTCCGGTTGTTGTTGGCTTGTGCAAACAGCTGGTTAAATCTGGGCAGTGCCAACATGTCTGCTGGGACGCCTGCTGCGTTCCAGCTTGCCTCCCACAGCACGACTCCAAAGGAGTAAACGTCTGCAGCCGGGCCGGGCCGCTCGCCGTGCATGACCTCGGGGGCCAGCCACCTCTGCAGGCAGGGCAGGGTGAGGCGATACAGGCACGCGATCGGCCTGGGTGGGCTTGTCATCAGGCTGCAGCAGCACCGCCGCTGTGATCGCAACCAGGGCATGCAGGCTGGCTGTCTGTTGCGCAGACCCATGGGCCACCCTGCCGCACCCACCGGGTTCATGGCTGCCAGGCTGGAGGACTTGGAGCCCACGCTGGCGCTCTCCATCAGCCGGGACAGGTTCAGGTCCGTCACCTGCGGGCAGCAAGAGTGGGGTTTGCAGTGGAGAAGCATGAGGGTGGGGAGGAAGGAGGGAATCCGGATCCAAATCCAGGAAGGCCAGGGCTCCGGTGCAACTCAATCAGTGCTGCCGATTTGCGAACCCTGCAAATGGTGCAAGCCTGGTTGTCCGCTGCCCGCCCCCTCACCCCCCCACCCCCACCCCCACACACACGTCACACCTTGACGCGCCAGCTGTCCTCCACCAGCAGGTTGGGGGACTGCAGGCGGGGCACCGGGGGGCATGAGCATGCTGGTACGGCGGTGGGAGCAGAGCAGGCAGGGCCCATGGCTGTGACTGAACATCCAGCACACTACCTGAGCAGACAGGTAACTGTGATGCTGTTCTCCCGCACCTTCAGATCGCGGTGGATGATGGGGTGCGGGCGGGAGTGCAGGTACAGCACGCCCACAGCGGCATCCAGCGCCTGCGGCACGAGTCAGAGGCTGGGCAATGTGTGAGCTCAGGACAGCCAGAATTCGAGTTAAGCAGCAGGCAGGCAGGCGCTGCCGACCCAGGTGCTCGGTCCCTCACCATGGCGAGCCGACGCGGCCAGGTCAGCTCCCGGGCCACGTCGGGAGAGCTCCTGGCCTCCCGCAGCACGTCTGCCAGGCTGCCACGGGAGCAGAACT
This sequence comes from Auxenochlorella pyrenoidosa, assembly GCA_001430745.1. Taxonomy (NCBI): domain Eukaryota; kingdom Viridiplantae; phylum Chlorophyta; class Trebouxiophyceae; order Chlorellales; family Chlorellaceae; genus Auxenochlorella; species Auxenochlorella pyrenoidosa. The sequence goes on from KQ481938.1 coordinate 1,246,216, forward strand.
CTGCGGCGAGTGCCAAGGGTTGTGCCCAGATCACAGTCTCGGACACACACCGTTGGTGCAGGCAGGAGCAGCCCTGCTAGACCCGCTGTGCCCGACAACACCTCCACGCTGCCAGCTGTCTGGATCTTGTGCCGACCTGTGATGATGGCTGGCGGGAAGGTGGTCACGCCGATGAACTGCACCACATTGGGGTGCCTGCGCAGCAGGGGTGGCCACAGTGAGGGGGGTTGGCGCCATGGCCAGCCCAGGGCCCGTCGCCTGGCAGAGGGCTTCTGTCCTCAGTTTGCCCTCTGCCAGCCGCCATCCCGGCGCATCCATCTCAGCAACTCTCTGAGCTCTCCTCCCAGCTCAACAAGGCACCCGCCTCCCTGATCCGCCCACCTCAGGCTGGCCAGCAGGGAGGCCTCCTTCTTCAGGGCGGCCAGGATGGGGGAGGCCAGGGTCAGCAGGTTGGCTGCCGCCTGCTCCTCCAGCTCCTTTTCGTCGAAGGAGACCAGTATCTTGGCGGCCACCAGGGTCTCGTAGTAGCTGGCCAGGTAGACGCGCCCAAAGCTGCCCTCGCCCAGCGGCTGGATGATCTTGAGGTCGAAGAAGTTGACTGCAGTAGGGGTTAATGCTGGTGGTGCAGGTGGGCATGCAGTGTGCGAGGACGCTTCTGCTGTGCCACACTTTGCAGGCAACTTGCTGCACGTTGCGCCCACCCAGGACCGTGGCACCATGGCGCAGGACAGAGCATTTGGCAACACATGGACGGAGCCCACGGCCGCAGCACCATGCTACTCACGCTGCCACGCAGAGATGTCCACCAGGCCTGCCTCGCTCTCCCCACCAGACGCCTGCCCTTCCAAGAGCGGAGAGCTGGCTGCTGCCTGCGCCATGGCGGGGGCCTGGCGCTGCACCCAGGACAGCAGGGCGTCATTCTTGGGGTCATACGAGGTGCGGCTGCATAGGTGGAGGGTGGAACGCAAGCGTCAAGAGGCCGGGTGACGATGGAATCGCCTCTGTGTGGGTTGCGCGATGGGGCATTCCATGCCAGCAAGCCAACAACTGCATCGACTCTGAGCCCCTCCCTGCCCCAGCAAGCTAGCAACCACATCACTGGATAATGGATGGAAATAGCAAATTTATCAAAACAAAAAGGGGCTGTCACCTGCGCAGCGCACTGCCGTAGGCGGAGCCGGGAGTGCTGCGCTGCACACCGCTGCCGGCCCAGCCAGCTGCGCCACCAGATGCTGCGCCAGACACGCCCGCAGTGGCGAAGGAGGACACTGCCAGCGAGCCTGAGGGGCTGCCAGCATGGTCGGTTCCAGGCACCGTGACCGGCGGACTGGGCGGCTGGGAGCCTGGCAGCAAAGGGGCGACCCACAGTGCTGGCGGCGTTGATGGGGGCTGCACAGCCTGGGTTATAGGCCTGCTCGGTTGCCCAGGCGCAGGCTTGACCATAGAGTCCAGCTCGCTGGGAGCAGCCGGCTCCACTTTGCCCATCCAGTCTGCCTCCATCAGAGCGCGGCGTTTGCGCTTGCGCCGCACCACCACAAAGGCGACAGCTGCTGCCAGCACGACAGCCACTGCAAAAAACCGGAGGTTGCGCAGGGGGGCTCTGCTCGGGAGGCGGCGTGTGAACTCCACATCCGCCGGCCCCAGAGTGCTGTGGGAGCAATAGCTGAGTGGACCCACTGGCACAGCGCCTCTTAGATGTATACAGAGCCCCAAGCCTTAGAGGATGTGAGGACCGTCGCGGCACTCACATGCGCCGACCACAGCGCCCACGATCACGCCAATGTTGCTGCCGCCGCTCGAGCTCGAAGGCGGGCTGGGCGTGGGGGTGCACTGTGCCACCTGCACGGTTGAGGCCACCGCTCCAGAGGCGCAGAGCTGCGGGTTTCCTGACAGGTCCCTGCGGTGGGTACGAGGAAGCGAATGTTGGGTTGCGGTCGGAGCTCTGGTGGGGATTACACAAGGGCCAGTGGCCATGCCAGTTGGTGGGCAGGGCTGGGCTGGCGAGGTGCACGAGCGCCACCCTGCCAGCTGCGCTCACAGAGCGTAGGGCTTGCCGGCCGTCCACTCTGCACCCAGCTGGCCAGACAGCTGGTTGTGCTCCAGGTCCATGGTACGCAGGGCAGGGAAGGCCGAGGCGCTGGCCCAGCTGGCCGGCAAGGAGCCTGCAGGACAGGACGGTGGCGTCGGCCTGTTTATCTGCTGCGCATGGCTTTTGACAGCAAGCAAACAGGCTGAAAATTTGCAAAACTGCACCTCCTCACCAGTCAGGGTGTTGTGGTCAAGCAGCAGCTCTTGAAGCTCAGGGAAAGCGACGCTGTTGGCATCCGCCAGCAGCGAGCGCGTGCTGCTGCTAGCTTGGCCCCAGGCCGGTGGCAGGGTGCCGGACATAGACTGGTTACGGATGGCCAGGTTCTCTAGCGTGCTGCGTGGAAAAATAGCCACGACATCCAGCATTGCATGGAATCGTGGGTGTGAAAATCACGATGATTGTGAGCCGGAGCAAGCTGCCACTGTTGCACACACATCGGAGTGCTGTCGGCTTGTATCCCTTTGCCACCTCCTGGAAACATGCCAAGCATGCATCAGCAGCTCACCTAATGCCTGCAAGGTCGGGCACCAGCGTCCCCGCTGCGCGTGTCCCGCAGAGCGAGCCCTGCCCGCTGCCCTGCTGTGCGCAGCTCAGGATCCTGAGGGGGATGAGGGCACGAGGGTGCCGCAACCATGAGTTGAGCACCCAGAGTTGATGCAGCATGCTGTGTGTTGCACGCATATCTGCGTGAGACCACTAGTGTCTGGATGCCCACGCCCGTGCCAGGCCGACTCACAGGGACAGGACGGCGCCGCTGGTTGGGTGGCAGAAAATCCCCGACCACTGGCACACATCCACAGCGCTGTCCCAGCCGGCGATGCCGTTGTCCGCGGCAAAGGCGTCCCAGTTTGAGATGGCCGCTTTCTGCGCCAGCAGCCGGTCGACTGCAGGGCAGGCTCACCGCACGGCTTGCTCAGCAGTCGCGGCCTTGAGTTGCGCGCGTTGAGTTGTGCGGGACGACAGCCACGGAGGTGCACAGCAGCTGCCTAGCTGTCAACCTGTGGGAAATCTCACCAGTAGCTTGGTTGGCCTGGGAAGGTGGGCTGGCCGGCTCGGGGCTGACCAGGGCTGGAGAGGGCGAGGGCGGCACAGGTGATGGCAGGGATGGGGATGGAGGTGGCGGCGAGGGCAGCACTGGGGAGGGGGTCATGGGTGGCGGGCTGCTGGGCAGCACGGGACTGGGGATGGCCACTGCGGCCGGCGGGGGAGAGGTCAGCAGCGGCGAAGGGCTCGGCTGAGGGATGGCACCCAAGGGGGGTGGCGAAGGCGAGGAGTAGACTGGAGGGTACATTGGGTTGAGGACCCAGCCTGGCTCAGACAGGGAGCCGTTGCCGCACTGGATGGTGCCAGCGCACAGCGCCTCGGAGCAATACTGCAGCAGCAGGGCGGGGCCAGGCGGGTTGAGAAGGCGCCTCAGGAGGGGTCATGCCCTGGCTCTGCTTCCTGCAAGCTCCTCATAAACGCAGACTGAAGTGGCGACGGCGGGGGGCTCGTGCAAGCAGTGGCAGGCTCGGGCCCGCCACCCCGCAAACAAGGCAGGGGCTGCGCGTCCCAGCGGCTAGCTCACAGTGACGCCCTTCAGCCTGCCGGGCACAGGCCCGCACAAGTCGGGGTTGGACGTGATGTTGAGCACTTTGAGGATTGGGAACGCAGTGGGCGCGCCCCACGCCACCGGGATGGTGCCTGCGGGCAGACACGGCAGCCTGAGGGATCATTGCAGAGCAGCAACGACCGCGCACCTCTGCAGTGCTGCAAGCCACTGAATAAATTCGGCACACGCTGTGGCAGGCATAGGGACGCCTTGCCTGTCAAACTGTTTTCCATGAAGTACCTGCAACATATCGCCAGCGAGACAGGGAGGGGGCGCAAATGTCACTGGCCCTTTGGGCGCGCCCGTGGCAAAGCAGCCTCCTGCGGTTCCCTGCTTCCGATCCGTCTGCCACGCACCTGCTCGGCCCCTCTGTTTCCTCCCCTCACCAGCCCCGCCAGAGCGCAGCCGCGCCATCCAAGGTTGCATGCGCAATCTACACACGCCATGACCCTGGCGGGCTCACATGTACTCTATGTCTTGCAGCACGGCATGCTCGAGATCCTGGAGCGGCCCCCGGATGGCCCACGTCGCCGGCAGGCTGCCCGTCAGACGGTTCTTGTTCAGCAGCCTGCGAGCAGAGGCCCGCCAGCAGAGGGCGCTGCACCGTGGGGCCCAAGGAGACTGTGCAGCTGCACCAGCCCTGGCACGCTCTTGACTAAGAGGCAGGCCCACATCCGTGCCAGGGGACCCACCCAGGGATGCGCTGACCAGGCAAGACCCCTGTGCCGCCCAGCCGGCACCCGCCCTGCTCACAGTTTGCGCAGGTTTGGCCATGCTCCGGGGGCTGCCCAACCCGCAGGGATGGTGCCTGTCAGCTGGTTCCAGCCCAAATCGCTGTGTGTGTAGGGAATGGAGGCAGCAGGTTTTTGGGGTGTACGCACACTGTGTAGAGGGCTGGAAAGGGCCGTTCCGATAGCATGCAGTGCGCCGCTGCCCGGTCAGCCCGACGCCCTCACAGGAAGCCAACGTTGGGGAAGGCATTCAGCGCCCCCCATTGTGGCGGAAGCGGCCCTGCAGGCATGGGCATGCAGCGGGGATGGCTTTCAGTGAGGAGCCAGCCAGCTGACTGCCTCCTGCGTGTGCAGCGCCCCTCACCTGCTGCCCAACCTGCTTTCCTTTGCTCCAACTCACCAGAGAGCTTGGTGACGTGCAGCCGCAGGTCTTGAAGGCGAGGAAATGCGCCCTGGGCTGCCCACGTTGCAGGCAGCGAGCCTGCACAACAGGTTTGGCAGGTGCACGGTCAGCTGGGCTGGCGGGGCAGGCAGAGGCGCTCTCCCGGCACGTGAACACCTGCCATCCTTTAAACCTCACCTGCAATGTCATTGAAATTTATGTACAGAATCTGGAGGGCCTGGAAGGCGCCGGGTGCTGCCCACTCGTTGGGAAGGGTGCCAGTGAGTGGCATGCTGATCAGGCTCCTGCGTGGAGGCAACGAATTCAAATGGTCAGCCAGTCCGGGAACGTCGAATGTTGGGCCGAAGTCAGCAGGATGCAAAGTGTAGTCGTGGCCTCCACCTTTGGAAGGCGCACAAAAGACATCGGCCGAACCAGCGGCAGGCACAAACGCCGGGGGGGGACGCACAGATTCCGAAGGCCGGCAAAGCCGACGGCCCAGGCTGTGGGCAGGGTCCCCGCTATGGACTGATGGTCAATGGACAGCGCCTCCAGGCTCCTACAAGGAGCGCCGGCCCGCAAGGGATGGAAGAGTGAACCAGGAGGGCCTTAGCAGTGCGACTGGCCGGCCAATTGAGCCAATTTCCGCTGCCAACAGATTGATAGCGCCTTTGCAGTCTGACAGTGCCTTATGCGCCAAATGCCAACTGGAAGCTGACTGGCCGACAATACAGCCACATCAGCC
>KQ481938.1:1259569-1280564 GCA_001430745.1 Auxenochlorella pyrenoidosa
CGCTGTTCGCGCACACACACACACACACACACACACACACACACAACCCCCACCCACCCCCAACCGCCCCCACCCCCCGCCCCACCTGCGGCGAGACGAAGTGGATGTTGATCAGGTGCTGGATGGCCCCCGGGCCGCCCATGCCGATGCCCAGCTGCTGCCGCAGGCCGCCGCGCGCGCCGTCGGCAGCCGCCAGGTACCGCCCCGCCACGCGGTAGATCAAGCCCCCGCCACCGCTGCCATCTGGTGCTGAGTCCACTACCGCCGCCACGCCAGACTCGTTCTGCGCAAAGCTCCGCAGGCTGCAGCCGGGCAGGTGGCGCGGAGGCATGCACCTTGTCAGACGCGGAGGGCAAGGGGCAGCAGTCGCGAGGTCAGCAACATGTAGTGGGGAGGGGAGCCGGCTTGTGGCCACATGGGCGCAGCACCATGCTGGCGCGCCCATGCACTGGCGCTTGCCTGTGCCCCATGCGCAGCTCGATGAGCGGCTGCTGCTTCACTGCCTCCACCAGCAGCGGCAGCAGGCGGTGCTGCGCCAGGTGCGCCACTGGCTCCGGCGAGATGGCAGGCTGGTAGGGCGAGGACTGGCCCCTGTGGCGGCGGGGGGGGGGCAGGAATGCGGGGCAAGGCGGCACATTGTGGAACGCGGCAGAGCAAGGCCGCGCAGGAGCTGCAGCAAAGCGCGGCACCGAGGCGCTCGGCTCTGCCTGGCGGGCTGATGGTGAGCAGCTGCAAGCACGCGAGCTGCTGCCACATGCTGACGGGGAGTCCTCTGCAGCCTTTGAACCCCCGACGCAGCAGCCAATTCAGAAGCCATGCAATCAGGCAGTCCACAGCGGGCAGGCAGGTGCCTCACTTGAAGTGGTCCACCATGCCCAGCACGCGGCCGCCCACCATGCCAGTGCAGTACACAAAACGGCGCCACTGGTGCAGCGGCGGCATCATCTGCACCACCTTGCTGGCAACATCGGGGTCTGGAAGGCAACGGTCGAGGTAGGGGGCACAGGGACAGCTTGGAGAAATGTGGGAAGGCAGAGGGGGTGACGGCGTTGCGGCCACTGGGAGACTGCAGAGACAAGTGCTGCTAGCTGTGATGCCCTGCTGTAGCTGTTCAAGTTGACAGGTACGGAGGGCGCGACCGTGCAGCAGGCATGGCTGCTTGCTCGCTGGCGCCGCACCTCCGAGGCCCCGCAGGACCTCCATGCAGCGCATGTTGATCAGGTGCGCCTGCAAGGGGGGCAGCCGGCCGCAGGGGCATGCATTGTCCCCAACGCCCCAGGGGCAGCGATAACCATTGCCGACAGGATGGGCAATGCGAGCGTTTGCCTGCGAGCAGGCCCTGCCCAGCTGGCGCGGCTGGGCTGCCATGCCCGGCCCGCCAAGCGCGCCTGTGGGTGGTCAGTGAGCGTCCGCGCCTTCTCCAGCACCAGGCTGCGCACCCCGTACTTGGCCAGCAGGAGAGCGGTGGTCAGGCCCGTGGGGCCGCCGCCAGCAATGATGACGGGCCACTCCTGCGGCCCCGTGCTGCTGCCGCTGGCTGCCCCTGTGGGCGCATCCGCTGTGCCAGCAGCGGTGGCCAGCCCGCGGCAGCCCATCGCAGCTGCAGCTGCCAGCATTTGGAGGCCGGGTGGAGCGGCAAACATGCCGTTGGCTGCAGCGGCGCGCAGGAGCAGCGGTGCTGCCATGCTGCGCGCGGCGGCCAGCTGAGCGCCGGGCAATGCCATGCTGGCGCCAACGCCTAGTGCAACCGCTTTGGCCCCGTTGATCAGATCCTGAGCTGGCTCAGCAGCTGCTGCAACTCGTCCTGCTCCTCTGACGAACGACCGTCACTGAGTTTAGGAGGAGACATGGGTACGGGGGAGTTGAAACGGCAATGCTGGCAGGAACAGCGCTGAGCAGGCTGGCGGGCACACTGTTCTGGCCTGTGAAATATGTTGGGCTGCAGACCCACGCCCTGCCAGCTCCTCCCAGCCCACCTGGCCTTGTCCAGCAGCTGCAGCGCCTTCTCGAGCACGCGGATGCGATGCTGTGCGTATGAGCTGGAGGGCGGCAGCTGGCGGAACACCTCGAGCGCCTGCTCCACCGCCCGCCGCTGCTCCGCCTCGCTGAGTTCGCCGGCGGTGCGCTGCCACGCAGCCCTGAAAGCGGGCCCCGGCGATACCTCCCGGCGCAATGGGACCTTGAGCGGCCCTGTGCGGGCAATTGACGCCTTGCCACTGGTCCTGCGCCGTTCCTTGCGCTCCTTGCTCACTGCCAGCGCCACCTCCTCCTCGCTGGGCTGTCCAAGGGTGCTGCCAGAGGCTTCCTGGGACATCAGAATGTGTCCTAACAGCTGGGTCGATGCGGTTGGTGCGGGAAACATGCCTGCTGCCATAGCACGCCCCGCAGGCTCGCGGGCTCGCCCGAAATTGAAATTGGGGGCTTGCGGGTGGCCCAGCATCCGGCACCTGATTGCCGGGATAGCGAGGATCGCTTCTTTCGCCACCTGCGCACAGACCAAACTCAAAAACCCGGTCCCGCTATTGCGGCTGTCCCTGCGCGCGCCGCCCCTACTCACGCCCACAGAGCCCTGCCACCATGTCGGGGCTATCGCAGCAAGAGCTCCTCAAGCGTATAATGGAGATCAACAAGGACCCCAACTTGTCGGATGCGGAAAAGGCAGCGGCCCGGCAGGACCTGATGAGCGGCAAGTGGAAGGAGAAGCTGGCGCCAAGCTCCGAGGACACGGCGAAGCAGGGCAAGGGTGAGCGCCGCCGCAGTGCTGCACCTGGCGGTTGCCACCGCCTTCGTATCGCCCGCACCTGCTCCTCTCCGCCTGCACCTTTTGCTGCACCATGCTTGCTGCTGCCCCTCGATGACCACCGTGGCTCGCTCCATCCCTTTGCAGAGGACAAGGGCAAAGGCGCGGCCGGTGAGAAGGAGGAGGGCAGCAGCGCGCTTGACGACGACACCCTCAAGTGTGCCATCTGCTTCGACCTCTGCGTCCGCCCCGTCACGGTGCGCTGGATGTCGGCACCCCGGATGCACAGGCAGATGTCTGCGTTCGGTGATGCATGATGCTAAGGAGGCTGCATCGGTTGTCCTGTTTAGACAACCGAGTTGCAACTTACATCTGCAGTATTGTCCACTGCTCGCGGCAGCGGTGCCACCCAACAGCTTGTCTTTTGCCCATGGTGTCGGCTCTGCCCCTCTCATGTCGTGCAGGCCCCCTGCCAGCACAACTTCTGCCTGAAGTGCTTCCAGGTGCGGGCAGCGGGGGCAGCAGACTGTGCCTGCCAAGCACGCTGTGCTGTGCGGGCAGATGCATGTGCCACACCCAGCGCTGGGGCAGCCACCAGTGCCTCACTTTTCGGCCTGTGTCGCAACACAGACCTCCCCACCCTGCCCCGCCCCTCTGCAGGACCTGGTGAACAAGGCCAAGAAGAAGGCCTGCCCCTCGTGCCGCCATGAGTTCGGCTCCAAGTTTGCGCAGAACCCGCGCATCAACACCGCACTGACGGTGGCCATCCGCGCCTTCAAGGCCGGCGACGCGCGCCCGTCCAACAAGCCCTTTGTGCGGTGAGCGCTGCCAGGCTGGCTTGGCAGCAGGCGCAGCGCGCCCACAGCGTGCAGGCGGCAGCACAACACAGCCAACAAGCTCGCCCGTAGCCCTGCGGCCCGCGTGCCAGCGGTTGGCTGCACCGATGACATGACGCTGTCGATTCACCTGCCATGCCGGATGTGCTTTCCTGTTGGACATTTGGGTTCTTCTTGGTCCCCATGCGCCCCTCCTCCCCGTCCCCCGCCCTGCCCCCAGCATCAACAACGACGACCGGCCCGACGAGGCCTTCACCACGGAGCGCGCCCAGCGCGCCGGGCGGGCCAACGCGGCCTCTGGTGAGGTGTGCAGCCGCGAGGAGGATCCGGGCGCAGCTGGGAGCGGGGCGGATAGGGGGTTGGGCCCCACCTGCTGGCCGCTCGCGCATTGCATCAACAACGTGGCATGCCCGCGCGGGAACTTTGCGCCTGCCGGCCCAGGTGCTAGGTGCGCCTGTCGTGACTCCTGTGCCTCACCCCCGGCCCCGTGCGCCCTTGTTCTGCTGCCCCCGCCCTGCCCTGCAGGCCGCATCATGGTCAACATCCCCAACGACCACTTTGGGCCCATTCCGGCCGAGGCAGACCCCCGTGGCACGGTGAGCCAGGGCTGCAGGAGCAGCAAGGCTGTGGCTCAGGGGTGCACAGCCCGTCCTTTGGTGTCTCAGGGTTCTCGAGGGCGGGCCCAGTGTTTACGAGGGCGGGCCCACGGAGCCGTCAGGCGGCACAGGGTTGACATCACAGGGCGGCGCCTGCTTCTGCTCAACGCCTGCTGTGCCGCTTGCTCCCCGGCAGGGCATTCGCGTGGGCGAGTGGTGGAAGGACCGGCTGGACTGCCGGCAGTGGGGCGCCCACTTCCCACACGTGGCGGGCATCGCGGGCCAGTCCAACGTGGGCGCGCAGTCGGTGGTGCTGTCGGGCGGGTGAGGCGGGCTGGGGCAGCGCGTCGCCGAGCCGGCTGCGACGACCCTCTTCCGCCCGAAGCCAGTGCCATCTTTGCCGTCTGTGCCAGGACAGGGGTGCTGCCTGTCACTTCTCCGCATACTGCCGCCCTCTGATGGCGCCCCTCCCCTGCTGCCGCTCTGCAGGTACGAGGACGACCGAGATGAGGGGGAGTGGTTCCTCTACACGGGCTCGGGCGGCCGCGACCTCTCCGGCAACAAGCGCACCAACAAGGAGCAGTCGTTCGACCAGGTGGGCCGGCAACCGTGGCAGTGCCAAAACATGCCCGTCCTGGCAGACGGCAGCGCAGATGCGGCATGGGCAGGCGCCAGCAACAGTGGGGGCCGCAGCACTTAGCGTCCTTAAGCTCTGGGTCATGCACCGCGCTCCCATGCCGCCCTCCTTCCCACCACCCACCCACCCACCCATGCCGCAGGTGTTTGAGAGCATGAACAAGGCGCTGAAGCTGTCGTGCACCAAGGGCCTGCCCGTGCGCGTCGTGCGCTCCTTCAAGGTGCGCGGCCTGCCTGCTGCCCGCTTGGGGCCCCGCTGCCGCAAGCAGTGATGTGCTGCCCGGGGGCGCCCCCCCTGGCCTTGCACCTGCTCCGAGCTATCGATTAATCCATTGCTCAGCCTGGCAGCTTGCTGGCGCAATGCTTGCACTCTTGCGCTGCCCGCTGAGCGGCGCCGCGCCGCCCTGGCCGCTCGCCCTGCAGGAGAAGCGCTCCTCGTATGCGCCCACCGATGAGACCCCGGTGCGCTACGACGGCATCTACCGCATTGTCAAGTGCTGGCGCACCAAGGGCAAGCAGGTGCGGCACAGGCAGCTGCCCAGGAGCGGGGCGGCGGGATGCGCAGGCAGCTGCCCAGGAGCGGGGTGGCAGCACGCACAGTGCTGCTGCGGCGACACGCAGAAGCGGGGATGCAAATCCTTTGATGCGCTGCCGGCGTCCTGCGTGTGCAGCTTGGTGTGCATGCGCCCGTCGACTCGCCTGCGCGTGCGCACCTCCCCGCAGGGCTTTCTGATGTGCCGCTACCTATTTGTGCGCTGCGACAACGAGCCCGCGCCCTGGAGCTCCGACGGTGGGCGGCCTGAGGCCCGGGCATGTGGTGCTGCCCCGCCATGCCCGCCTCCAGCATGTTGCTGCGTGTGTTCCGCACCTGGTCTGCTGGCCTTCCCCCTCAGCCGGGGTGCCCACCGCGCAGGCTGTGCCTCGCTCCCCCACTCAAACATGCCTTCTCAAGACCCCTCATCCCTGCTGCTGCGTGCTGCCTGCAGAGACGGGCGACCGCCCGGGCCTGGAGAGCAGCCTGCCCAAGGAGGCGGCGGAGGAGATGAAGGGGGCGGACAAGGGGCAGGTCTTCTCCATGTGCGAGAAGCCCTGGTGGGACTGGGACGCGGAGAAGGAGGTGGGTGGGGGCTGGGGTGGGGTGGCTCGGTGTGTGAGTGGGGATTGGAGAGGGAGCTGAAGAGGAGGGGCACGGGCAGGGGAGAAGGGAGGTTCAGGCTGTGGACAGGTATGCCTGAGCTGCCCAGTGCACTTACGTCCGCTGCCCCTGCATGGCACCCCTGTTGCAGGAGTGGGGCTGGTCCCGCGAGCCGCCAGTCAGCCAGAAGACCGCGGGCGGGGGCACAGGCGCCAAGGCGGCGCGCAAGAAGGTGGGCTTGGGCGGCAGGTGCTGGGGGGTCCTTGCTGGGAAGCGGTTGCATGCCTCGCAGGCAGCGTTTGGCGCCCACCTGCTGTCTCACCTGCACGCCCTGGCCAACCAAAGCCCCTTGCACTCTGCCCCTCTTTGCCTCCCTCTGGCAGGTCAGCGAGCAGGAGAAGGCGCTGCGCGAGTTTGCCTGCGGCATCTGCAAGAACGTGGTCAGCGAGCCGGTGTCCACGCCCTGCGGTGAGCGGGCCCGCCGTGTTGCAGAAGCAGCAGTCCATCCCAGGGCACATGGCACGCGCTTCTCGGCGCTGCCGAGCCAGCATTGTTGTCACGCAGCGCGTGCACCCTGCCTTTCTGCTTGCGCCAGCTTGCACATGTGCAGCGGCGCCTGACGCTGCCATCCCCGTGGGTATGGAGCATCTTCCTGCACCGCCTGCAAGCTATGCACTGGAGGATGCATGCAGTGCGCGTCCACCTGGCGCAAACGATGCCCGTGCTGCCTTGCCGCTGCGCCCCGCAGGCCACAACTTCTGCAAGCCCTGCCTGGAGAAGAAGTACGGCGGCATGGCCGACGAGATCGACGCGGGCGCCGCCACCGGCCGCTCGCTGCGCGTGCGCAAGGTGCAGAAGCCCTGCCCCACCTGCAAGGTCAGTTGCAGCGGCAGCTGGGGGCAGGAGGGCTGCCTAGTCGGTGGCGTGCTCTCCACAAGCGACCTCTGGCTGAGCACCCCAGCGCTCCTGGCGGCATGTAGAGCTGCCATCCCAGGCTGCGTCCGCGCCCATGCGTGGCTCACGCACCCATCATGCCCCGCCCTGCTCCGGCCCTCCTCCCACCCACCATGCACCGCCCAGTTCTTCCCCAACACAAACACCCACCCCACTCTCCACCCCGCCCCCACAGGTCGACATCTGCGAGTTCCTGAAGACCGCGCAGGCCAACCGCGAGATGGCGGCGGTCGTCCGCAAGCTGCAGGTGGGTGGGGCTTGAAGGAGGGTGGGTGGGGGTGGGCGGGCGGGCAGGCTGATTGATTGCTGCAGACGCGGTGGCGCGGTGGGAGAGCCGGAGCTGCGGTGGCGAGATGAAGACAGTGCCTGCTCGGCTGCTGATGTTTGCGGGGTGCGCCACCCCACCCCCCCTGCAGGAGGCGGTGGAGAAGGCCAAGGCGGAGGCTGCCAAGGCCGACAAGGAGGAGGGCGAGGAGGCCGGCGAGGGCGAGGAGGGTGAGCTGCAGGAGGCATCGCCGCCTGGCTGGCAGGCTGGCTGGCCGCGGCACGCCGGGCAGCTGATGTGTATGGGGCTGTGCGCTGGGCTGCCTGCCACCTTGTTCCCATGCCTGCAAGGCACTCCCTTCCTTCCACCGCAGGCGAGGAGCAGCAGGAGGAGGAGCAGCGGGAGCAGCAGGCCAGCCCCGCCAAGGCAGCGCAGGAGCAGCAGCAGGCGGCCGACGAGGCCGGGCCATCCAAGGCGGCGGCCGGCGGCAAGGCTGCCAAGGCGGTCGACTCGCACACTACCACCGACACCGACGCCAGCAATGGCTCGGGGGCAAAGGAGATGGCGGTGTCGGACCACCAGGTGGGTGGAGGACCTGCTGGCCTGTGCCCTGCTGAACCCTGGGCGGTGGTGGGAAGTGATGGCTGCAACTGTGTTGGCCACCAAGCATTGCAAGCGCGTGTCAAAGGCTGCAGCACTGGTGAATTTGGGTGTGCTGTGCTCCAAACAAAGCACCTGCAGCGACTTTGCACGGCAGGAGAACAGCCCTGCTGCCCTCTGCCTGCCGACCGGCTGCAGGTGCCCAGCAGCGTGCAGCCGCCCGCAGCGGCAGCGCCTGCGGCCAACAACGAGGCGGCAAAGCGCGGTGAGTGCTGCCTGCTGGCTGCGGACCAGCGCCCCAGGCGCGGTGCTCAGACCGGCCTTGATGCAGCCTCCTTGTTGCAAGCGCTGGTCGGGAGCGCTGGTCGGCCCCGCTCGCATCTTGCACACATCCTGCCCTGCGCTACTGATCTCGTGCAGAGGCGGCTGCCAAGAAGCTGGCAGAGGAGTTCCCTGAGTTTGATGCCGGCTTGGTGGGGGAGCTGCTGGAGCAGGAGGACGGCGACGAGGGTGAGCCCAGGCGCTGCGGGGGTTCCCAGGCTGAGGGAGCCTGGATGGTAAGGGGTTTGGCGGCTTTGCCCCTGCATCTTGTCCCGCTGGTGCATGCCAGCCCGCCCGCAACTGTTTCCCTCCCTGCCCGCTGCCATCCCTACTGCACAGCGCTGCAGCAGCCGACTCGTCAGTCCCCCCCAACCTCGCCCCTGCTGTTCCCCACCCCTCCGACCCTGCAGCTGCGGTCAAGTACTGCCTGCGCAAGATGCGCACGCAGCTCCAGAACGAGGAGAAGAAGCGGCAGAAGCAGGCCAAGCTGGACGCCGGCAAGGATGCGGACATGGCAGGGGCCGCCGCCGGGGAGGGCGCTGGCCAGGCAGCGGCCAAGGGTGGCGCCAAGCGTGCGCGCAAGGCGTCGGCCGAGGCGGAGGCAGAGCCAGAGAAGGCCGCCAAGAAGGTCAAGGCGTGAGCAGGCAGCACACCGTGCTCGGGGCGGTCCGCAGCCTGTGCTGTGCACGAGCCTAACCTCTCCACCCCCCAGCTAGACGTATCAGCGCTCCCTTGGGCAGGCGCCACGTCACATACGCAGTTGGTCCCTGCTTTCATGCCCTGCTGCGAAAGCAGGCAAACTTGGCCTGTGTTCTTCCTCACCCCCGTCAGGCAATGTTCCGCCTCCAGGCCTGCCGCTTCCCTTTTCACGTGCTCTTCCACTTGACACTGGCACGAGTGAGAAGCCTTCGACACCTTTTTTACAGCACTGACCATGCCGACCGATCTATGGGCAGCGGACCTCATGTGAGCAAGCAGCACATGCCCGTGCGCAAGATTTCAAGCACAACAGCACCAGCAACGGATCATGTGCTGTGCCAGCAGATATCCTGCAGCGGAACCGCTGCGCGTGCTGCAGGCGGGAGATGGCGGCAGCCTAGTTGGGGTGGCAAGCCGCGGGGCGTGCTTGCTAAGCACGCTGGACAGCGATCGTCATGTCATCTCTCAGTGTATCGTTGCACGCAGGCGCTGCACCCCGCCTGGCCCGCTGTCAGCGGCAAGCAGCCGCCAGGCTGTATAGCAGAAGACAACAATTGCTGTTACCGTTTGCAAATGTCGAGCTGGGACGAACCGCGCGGCGCCGTCATACCTCCGTGGCATGTCGAGCTGCGGCGCCACCGGTGGCAGCGGCGGCCGCAGCAGGCAGCGGCTCCGGCGGACCGCTCGCTGCAGCGGGACGCTTCCTAGAGGCCAACTACATGCCCGTTGGGCTCCTGCTGGCCATCACAATAGGGTCAGATGACAGCTGGGAAGCCTGCTGGCAATGGAACTCCTGCTGCTTGCTGGCATGCGTGCTGCCGGTGGCACTGTCGCTGCTAGCCATGGTCCGCATCAGTGCCCAGCCTTGGTGCCAGCCCAGAGGCCGCCTTAGCTGCAACTTTCCACAACCCACCACCCCGCAGGTGGTTCTTCCCGGCAGTGGGGGTCGCGGCCGCCGGCGCCGAGCTGCACCTGGGCGCCACCGTGGGCATCTTTGTCGTGTCGGGCCTGCTGCTGCAGCGCGGCGAGATGCTGACCGCGCTGCGCAGCACCGCGGCCCTGGCCTACGGGCTGGTGGCCATCCTGGCCGCCACGCCGCTGCTCGCGCTGGCCGTGCTGCGCCTGCCGCTGCACCCGCCGGAGATGGCGCTGGGCCTTGCGGTGAGGCGCTCTCTGCCTTGCTGGCCTGCACTTGTGCTCTCCTTGTGTTGGTAAGGAAAGCTGCAGCGGCGATGCTGCTGTCCAGTGCTTGGCATCGGATTTCTGGGCAGCGCGGGCTGCTTTCAGGCAGCCGCAGAAGTTGGCGACACGGCTGCCAGCCTTTGGATGCAGGGCGTGGTTCAGCAGGCCAGGCGGGCATGCCCCAAGCCAACAGTCAGGCCACGGCAGCTGTCGTGTTACATGGGGCCTGCCCCCCCACCCCCACCCCCACCCCCATCCCACCCCCCTTCCTCTTGAAGGTCTTCTGCTGCATGCCCACCACGCTGTCTGCCTGCGTGGCGCTGACCACCGCCAGCCGGGGCAACGCCGCCGTGGCGCTGCTGCTCACCGTCACCACCAACATGCTCGGGGTGCGGCCACTCTCAACTAGTTGGGGAGGGCGGGGACGGCGGGGTTGGGGCGGGCCGTCACGCTTTTTGGTGCCAGCCGCTGCTTGCCAGCTGCTGAAGACGGTGCACAAATGCTTTGGACGGGTCGACCTGCACGCCTCTGGCCCACGCCACTGCACGCCCCCACCTTCATGGTTGATAGAAGGCGGGTGTTCCCCCGCGCTCGGTGCCGTGCGCCTCCGTGCCTGCCACTTCGCAGCAGCCGCCACCCGCCCGTCGCCACCACCATCCCCACCCCCCAACCCCCCACCCCCCCCCAGGTCTTCTCCATCCCCAGCATGCTGTCCGTGGTGCTGGGGTCGGGCGCGGGGGTGGCGTCCTTTGACACCCTGACCCTGTTCCGCAACCTGGTGCTCACCGTGCTGCTGCCACTGCTGGGCGGCGCAGCCCTGCAGGCCATCATCCCGGGTGGGCTGCCGGGGGCGTAGCGCCTGCCGAGGGGGGGGGAGGGGGGGGGGGCGGGACAGGCTGGCAGGCAGCGCGCGGCTGAAGCCAAGAAAGGCTCTGATCCGTCTGCAGGCCTTTCCAGGTCGTGGTGGTGGAGTGAAGTTGATGTTTGCACCCTGCGGCCTCTCTCTCACCCTCTCTTTGACACTCGGCCCACTCCTCGGCCCCTCTGCCCCCGCCAGCAGGCGCGCAGCACTGGAAGCGCGACCACCGCAAGCTGCTCTCCTACCTCTCCACCGCCTGCCTCTGCTCCGTGCCCTTCATGCAAGTCTCCAAGGCCTCGGCGGCGGGCCTGCCGCTGAGCGGGGCGGCACTGGCCACCGCGGCGGGCGTCGCGCTGGCGCTGCACCTGCTGCTGCTGGCCGCCAACATGGCCGCAACCCGCTTTGTCTCATTCAGCCCAGACCCGCAGCAGCACGTGGCCATTCGCAAGGCCGTCGTGCTGGCGGCCTCGCAGAAGACCCTGCCGGTGGCGGTGGCGGTGCTGACGCAGCTGTCGGGGGCGCTGGGGGCAGCTGCCGGCTTTGCCGTCATCCCCTGCGTGCTGGCGCACCTCATCCAGACCGTATTTGACTCTGCGCTGGTGGCTCGGTGGAACGCCCGTGAGGCAGCAGGCCTGCCTGCCATGGGGTGAGCCCATGGACCGGTCCCCCTCCCTGCTGGACGAGAGGCATTGCAGTGCCTTTGCCACCCCACTCCCCTTGCACTCCCCTTGTGCGATCCCAACCTCTGCCAAACTGGCCTCACTCCCTGGTCCCTGTGCCATTTACAAAACTTGCCTGCACATGACTTTGAATTTTCTTTCAATATCAGCACTGGAACCAGTCAAACCATTGAGAAAATAGTAGTGAGATTTGGCGGGAAGAAAGTAGTTGTGTGACCCATGGTGTGTACCGGTGAGCCGTGCCAGCCTTCGCCTGAGCGGGCATCCAGGCGGGGCGGCGTTGATGGGTGCTGCGCCCTGCGGGGGTGCTGCGCAGCGCAGCCCTCCCCCCGTGCTGGGCTGGCTGGGGCCGTCACTCCGCCTCTGGCTCGTCCCACAGCTCCTCCGTGGTGCGGTAGGGACCCTTGGGGTTCTGCAGGCAGGGGGTGAATGGGGCAAAAGCGGTGACAAAGGATGGTAGGTGGGGCGGGATGTGCGCTCGGGATGGGGCCGGGCGTGTGCAAGGCACGCCTGTCTGAGCGCTGCAGTGCAAGGCTGACCATTGCTGCACAGTATGGCAGACGCCTTGGGGTGGGTGCAGCCAAGCAGGTTGCGGTAGGCAGCACCTGCCTGGGCACGGAGAGCTGGCAGAAATACAGGAGCATATGCCTCCAGTCTGTCCTCCTTGCAGGCACCCGACGCAGGCAGCTGCCACTGCAAATCCACGTCTGCGCCCCTGCCTGCACGCTCCCAATCCACGCCCGCCCTCGCCGCGCCCTCACCAGCCACATGGCGCCGTTGACCATCCGCTGCTGGTCGAGCAGCGCGCTCAGCGCGGCATAGTCCTCCGCGGACAGCTCCCAGCCAAACACCTCCAGGTTGCCCCTGCGCGCAGCAGCAGGGTCAACTCGCGGGGATGTAGATAAGCTTTAGCAACCCCCACACGCCGTAGGGAGGTGTGACCCCCGCTAGCCATGGGGCAGCACCCATGCGGAGGCAGCCTGCCAGGTTCCTCTCCCCCCGAACATAGCAGGCCATCCACCTGATGCGGGCGGGGGAGGTGGACTTGGGGATGACCGAGGTGCCGTGCTGCAGCGCCCAGCGGATCAACACCTGGCCGACATTCTTGCCGCTGCGCCGCGCCACCGCCTGCAAGCAGTAAGGGCGCCAGGCGCGGCATGCCGCCGAGAGGTGATTGCGGGCAAACCACGCCAGCGGGGCGGCTGTGTGCAACCCCCCCAGCTGTGGGCGGCGCGGCGCACCCTCGCGCCCCCACGCACACCCTCGCGCCTGCTCCTGCCCTGCTGCAAACGTACACTCCACTGTACAGCACTCTGGGGGGTGGCGCGGCGCACTCGCCTGCACCGTCGCATCCTGCATGAGCACCAGCGGCTTCTTCCTTGGGAAGATGGACTCGGAGTCTGGCGAGCCGAGAGGGGAGAAGGCCGTGACGTGCACGTCGTGCGCAGCGCACCAGGCCAGCAGCGCGTCGTTGCGGTGGTAGGGATGCACCTCCACCTGGCGGGGGAGAGGGGTGGGGCAGGGTGGGAAGGGACGTCGCCCCGCAGCCTCTTGGCAGGCCAAGCCAGCCTGTGCAGCCAATGCGCGGCACACGCCCGCCAGGGCTGGGCACACAGCGTGCAGAGCATGAGCCCCGAGGCAGGGCAGCTGGGCGCGCTGTCAGGCAACGCAAGTGCGGCGCAGCGACGCTCGGGCATTAATTCCCTACCCAGGCTGCGCGCCCATCAACCCCCATTACCTGGCAGACCGCGGGCGGGATAGTTGCGTAGCCCAGCATGTCGGCCAGCTTCTTGGCCGCAAAGTTCGACACCCCAATGCTGCGCACCAGGCCTTCGCGCACCAGCCCCTCCATTGCCTGGCAGCCCGGGGCAGCATGTATAGGGGGGCAGCGTGATCCGACCAGGCAAGGCACGGCGGCCACGCACACAGCGGGCCCGCGCGTCCCCGGAAGTGTGGCGAGCTCAGCAGGGCAAGCAGCAACCAGGCAGCGCAGCCGGGATTGCAAAGCCACGCTGTGACACGCTTGTACCAGTGGACGCCCACCCCGGCAGGCCGCTGCCCCAGCGGCCCCACCTGCCAGGTTTCACGGATGGAGGGCGTCACCTCGGGCCCCACATTGCCAGTGACGGGCCAGTGGATGAGGTAGAGGTCGAGGTAGTCCAGGCGCAGGGCCTGCAGTGCAGGCATGTGGGCACCCATCCAGGCGGGGTGCAGCATGGGCTGCTGGAAACAGGGCGTGGAGAAACCCCGGCCAGCAGCAGCGCAGCGATTGGTCAGCCAGACGAGCAAGGCAGCAATGCGGGCAGCACCCACCTTGAGCGACCTGACGCAGGCCTGGCGCACGCGGGCAGCGGCGTGGTTGGTGTTCCTGCGGCGGGTGCAGGAGCAGGCGCGGCGAGTGGGCAGCTGCCAAGGGCTGCACTGCAGCGAGCTGGGCCCACAGCTTGCGAATTTTCGACTGTCAAGGCCACGAACCCGCCCACTGCACTGCCCAGAATGGCGAGTAACAGGGCTTGAGAGTGGCGCACCACACTTTGGAGACAATGAAGAGCTCGTGCCGCGGGACCAGACCCTGCTCAAGCACGCGCCCCAGCGCCTCGCCCACTTCCTCCTCGTTTTGATACACCTGCATGGAGGCGCACCCTGCTCGTCAGAGCGATTCCGCAGCAAGGTGGGCAGCAAGCAGCAGAGCAAGCTCGTTGGTGCAGAGCCTGCTGAGTGGGCAACTTCATGCCCCCAGGCAAGAGAGCGGCCTGCCGACTGGCAAGATTGCTGCTCTGCAAACAGCTGCTCAAATACCGCAGCAGCGTGCTGCGCCACGCCCGTCTGTACTCACCTCTGCGCAGTCAATGTGTCGATAGCCTGCCTGCAGCGCAGTCGCCACTGCGGCCCGCACCTCGCCCGGCGCCGCCTTCCATGTGCCCAGTCCAACGGCAGGCATGCGAGTGCCATCTCGCAGCGTAATGAGGGGCGAGGCAGGGGGTGTATAAAGGGCCTGACGGGCAGCCTGGGTGGCCGCCGGCCGCGCTGCCAGCTCCCGTTTCTGTGCCGCTGCGGCTGCTTGAGCGGCGCCCGGGGCGGCAGCGGTGGCGCCGGCAAAGCTGAAGGCGGCGACGCCTGCTGGAACGCCCTCGATCGCGTAAGGCGCCAGCCAGGGAGGCACCCCAGGCTCGCTGGCCGACGCCGAGGCGCCCATAGCGCGAGCCCTTGTGGGGCAACCTGGGAGCTGCCTTGAACTGAAGGTGCGTCACTTCAAACACCAGATCAAAGTGATCGGTGCCGAAATGGCGCTCCTTGGGGTTGCTGAGAGGCTCACACAAGCCCAAGAGGCCTAGGTGGCGCGTCCTCGAGTGGCCACTAGTGTTCTGTTTGCCGCTCCTCTTTGCTGCATAAGCTGCCCACACCATGGCCGACAATCCATTTGCCTCGAACGACAATCCGTTCGCGTCCACCACCGTGAGCTGGGCTTTGAGAGGGGAGGGCGGGGGCTGCTGGTGCATAGACTCGTTTCCAGACAGCATGGATATCTGAGGCAGCGTCGCAAGTCCAGCTGACAGCCCACGCTGCGAAAGACCAACCCGCCCTGCGCTCAGCGCCCTGTCGCGCCCTGAGCCTTGCTGCTTGGGCGGAGATCGTGGTGTCCTGTGTTCTGGATCGGCCAGCCGGCCGGCGAGGTCGCCCAGCGATGCCAACAACCGGCGCTTGGCTGCGGCCCCGCCGCGTGCCGCCCACAGGCGTGTCGCCAGCTGTCTGCAGGCAGCATTTCAAGCCCACCCGCTGCTGTCATCCTCCGTACATTGTGTAGGTCAATGGCACGGTGCCAGCGGCGGGCGGCGCGTGGAGCAGCACAGGCGGCGCCTGGGGCAGCGGCGGCGGCGGCGGCGACAGCTATGGCGCTCCAGTGCAGGCGGACATGGGCAGCACTGCCGGCGGCAACTCCAAGTCGGCAGGCCGCAAGGAGGCGGATTTGAACAAGCGCGAGGCGGAGCTGAACAGGCGGGAGGCGGAGCTGCGGCGGCTGGAGCTGGAGATCCGCAACAACCCGGGCGCCAAGTCGACCAAGAACTGGCCAAAGTTCTGTCCGGTGCTGCACCACGACATTGCGGGGGAGATCCCCGCGCAGAGCCAGATCCCCGTGCGCCGCGCGTACTGGGCGTACCTGGTGAGCCCGGGGTCGGGTGGGGGCGGGCGGCGGGGCCGGGCGGGGGGGGGGGCAGGGGTATGCGGCGGCACGCTGCGGTACATCAGCGCTGGCAGGGATTGCTGCAGGCTATGCTCAGGGGCAATCTGCGGCTCGCAAGGCCTCAGCAGCACTTCACAGCAAGCGGACAGGAGCGGAGCAGCGCGACACTGGCCTTCCTGTTAGCGATTGGGGCCTGCAGATGCGCGCCTGAGCCACCACGCGGTCCGCTCGGCCCTGACGCCGCTGCCTGGGTCCTGCCCCTCATGCAGGGCCTGATCTGGTGCCTGTTCTTCAACTTCATCGGCACCGTGGCGCTGCTGATCACCGATGGCGGCGCGATCGCGGCCTTCCTGTGGGGAGCCATCTGGTTTGTGGGCGGCGTGCCCGGTGCCTACATCCTCTGGTGAGTGGCTGCGACGGACCCTGCTTGCAGACCCCCCGGCTTGCTGTGTTTGCGCAACCCCACTTTGCTGTCCTGCCAGGAGCCGCATTGCAGCAGCAGCAAGCACTATTTTGGTCCGCTGCAGCTTGCTTGGCAGCCTGATCCGGAGCTGGAGGTCCGCATCGCCGCAGCCTATGAGCGCCGTGCTTGCGCCGGCCCCGCAGGTACTCTCGGCTGTACAACGCGGCAATCAAGGACTCGGCCTTTGGCTACGCCCTGTTCTTTGCCGGCTTCTTCGCAAACCTGGTGTTCTCCATCTGGAGCGCAGTGGGTGCGTGCCTGCTGGCATCGGGCATGTTGGCGCAGTTGCCTGGCTGGCGTGCCGCTTGCAAACTGCGGCTGCCTGCTGCATCTGCCTGCAACGGAAAGGCGCTGGCAGCGGCGCTCGGCAGCAGGGACTTGTGCACGTGCTGCGCACACAGCTAGCCTGAAGAACCACCGCGGCCCATTGCATCACCGCGGTGGTTGAGGCGGGCATTGACATACCCACGCCGGCGCCTTGCCTGCAGGCCCCCCTTTCCTGGGCGAGAAGTCGCACACCGGTTACATCTCGGCAATCAACCGCATTGGGGACAACACGGGGGTGGGTGCTGCCGGGCAGCTGAGGGGTGCTTGCCTCCCCTTCCCCAGGCCGAGCGGGTGGCATGTTTGACCAAAACGCCAGAGCACCTGCCCTGGGCCTCCTGCTCACAGGCCGCGCCTCCACCCTCCCGCCGCAGGTGGGCGTGATGTACTTCATTGGCGCAGGCTTCTGGACCATCGAGTCTCTGTGGTGCATGTGGGTGTATAAGCTGGTGTACCGCTCCTTCCGCGGCCAGGGCATGACGGCGGCGCAGGTGGGGCGGGCCGGCCAAAGGCCCTTGCTGTCCATAGAGGGCATGACGCATGGCGTTCCGGGTGCAAGCCTGCAGGGTGTGAGCAGGCGGCGTGTGTGGCTGGGCATTGCCTGGTTGGGGTTATCAAGAGGCTTGCGACGCCCATGGACGAGTCGAGGGTCTCCCTGGCGCGCCGGCCGTGGATCTTACACCCTTGCAGGCGCAGCAGCATGTGTCGGGTAAATGCATGAACCTCGCCTTCTCACAAGCAAACCTCCGTTCCCCTGCAGGTGAAGCGCGATGCTGCAGCGCGTGCAGCAGGCTCGGCCGTATGATCGCCGCCCACACCTGCCCAACCTGCCACTCGCGGATGGGTGCTGGGCATGGCTGAAGCACCGACGCCCGCATTCTCAGCAACAATCGACTTTTGACCAAAGCTCCTTCTGCCCCGACTGCTTTCTTTCTTGCTGTTGCTCCTCCTTCGCTTCATTGCCCGGGTCCGGGCGCGTCACCGCACCGTCCCCTGTCTTGTGCCCCAGCTTGTGCGCCGCCTCTCCCATGCTGCCAGCTTTCCCAACTTGCTCCCCACCATCGCACTGCCGGGCGCTCACAACCCGATCCTTGCCTCCTCTCTCCTTGCCCTTATTCTGAATGCACCTGTCCCGCGCCGCCCAGCGCCCTGGCGCAGCCTGTCAGGTGGAGCCCTTCCCTGCTCGATGAGTGCTCGCATCAAGATTTGTAACAGCCTTGGGTCCCCGCAGGCCCGCCCGGAAGTCAGGGGCGGTGCTTCGGCTTAGCAGCAGGCCACGGCAGCGAGAGGCAGACCTCGGCAGCCTGGTCGCAGCGCTTGTTTGTGCCCTCAATTATCGACTGTACCCTCCCTTGGACCATCTGCGTGGCGGCCAGGCGTTTGGAGCCGCTGCAGGCTCACCATCTTCCTCCGCATGTCCGTAGAGGCGCCGCAGCAGGTGGCGCAGCCTCCCCGCGGCATGGAGCAACTGTGAGTGGGTGGCCGGGAGCCGAGCCCGGGACCATGGCGCGTGCCGTGCAGCGTGCTGCTCACCCTCTGCTCCCTGCGCCCCCTGCGGCCCGCTGCAGGGACCACGGCTTCAGCCCATCACCTAGCCGTAGACTGAGCAGCGCA
The DNA here is from genome assembly GCA_001430745.1 of Auxenochlorella pyrenoidosa. Taxonomy (NCBI): domain Eukaryota; kingdom Viridiplantae; phylum Chlorophyta; class Trebouxiophyceae; order Chlorellales; family Chlorellaceae; genus Auxenochlorella; species Auxenochlorella pyrenoidosa. The sequence continues at coordinate 1,277,657 of KQ481938.1, forward strand.
GCCGTCCGCGCCGACCTAGTCGTGAGTGCTCCTGCCTAGGACCCGCCGGCGCCGCAGCCTGCGTCTGTGGCCCCTTGCCGTCTCTGGCCAGGACCCATCAGGACTTTGCTTTTGCGTCGTGCCCTGCAGGCCCACATTCGTGGGCTGGCAGAGTCGTGCGGGGCAGTGCCAGACATATGCAAGCGACGAGCACCGGGGGAACCCGACCCGACGGCCGGGCTGCAGGGCAAGGTGGGTGCAGCGCGCCTGCTTCTTCATGCTGGTGGACTCAGCAAGCTTCGCCTCGCATTTGCGATCTGCGCCTCATATGGGTGCTGCTGGAATGCTGCGCCCAGCTGGCGCTCAGGGCGCCGAGCTCTCTTTTGCGCGACCGTTCTTCGTACATGCATCATCCAACCCTGTCCACCGCCTGCTCTGGCCTCGGTCACCCAGGTGGCTGACTGGGAGGAGCTGCGGCGCCGCAAGGACCTGGACTTGCTGCAAGCCTACCCCGCGGCAGGCCTGCACCCATCCACCTTTGTGCCCACCAACCAAGTGGCGCCAGTGGGCGCCGACGGCGGCGCTGGGGCGGCCGCCGCGGCCATGCCGCTGCCGCTGCCGCTGGCCATGGTGCCGGCGGGCGCGGCCATGGGGGTAGTGGGCGTGCCCGGCAGCGTGCCGCTGGTGCCGGCGCTGCCAACGGCGGCGCCCATGCCGCTGCCTGCCGCCGAGCCTCGGGGCGGCGTGCGCACCGTGGGCAAGGTGACCAAGGCCAGCAAGAGCAAGGCGGGCGGCCGCACCTTCACCTCAAAGTACCGCGGCGTGCACCAGACCTTCCCAACCCGCCGCTGGGAGGCGCAGTTTAGGTGGGCGGCGCCGCTTGCCTGCCAGCAGGCGCACATGCGTATTTTGCGGGGTGCGCGCTTCCCCTTGTGCAGCATCCAGACAGTGCAGCAGGACCCAGGACGCATGCATGTGCAGTAGTTGACGGGTTGGGCCACAAATATGGCCGCTGCCTTCAGTGGTCGCAGCATGGGCTGCAGCCGGCCAGCGCTGCACCAAGTCTGGCTGGAGCCTGCCCCTGCTTCGACCCCCCGGCCCCCACCCTCCACCACACCCCCTGCGCAGGCGCAACGGCAAGCCCACCTCGCTGGGGTGCTTTGACCACGAGGAGCAGGCGGCGCGCGCATACGACAAGATGATGCTCTGGTGCGAGCTGCACAACGCGGCGGGCGTCAAGGGCGGCATCACCAACTTTGACCCCTCAGGTGGGCGGCGGCATGGCCCTGCGTGAAGCGTGTATTGACAATCGCTGTGCTTTGATGGTTGCCACGAGGCAGGCCTGGAGGGCGCGTGCAGCTGCCCACCGAGCGAAAGAGCAGTCTGCCAGGGGCAAGAGCTGTGCGGCTGCACCCCCGCCCGTGGCGCCGCAACCCACATCCCGCCTCCTGAGTGTCGTCCCCCAGCAGAGTACGAGGCCGACATGGCCTTCCTGCAGCAGTGCACCCAGGACGAGCTGGTGCAGACGCTGCGCAGCGACGGGCGGCGCCAGGCGGCGCAGCGCATGCTCAAGCAGAAGAAGGAGGGGGCGGCGCTGTTCCACCAGGGCAGCGACGAAGACTGAGGCGGCGCGCCTCCCAGCGGCCCCCTCGGCCCCACGACTGCTGGCGCGTCACCAGCCGTCGGCCCTGTAAATGCAGCGCCTTGCCCTGTCGGCTGTGGGCCGCGTTGCCCCCATGCCGCACGCTGGCGTACTGCACCGCACCAGCCCCCACCCTGCATTCCGAGCTGATTGGACAGTGACGCCTGCAGGTGCCCTCCTCCCTCGCCTACTGCTGACAAACCCCAGCCTGCCGCTCGGCGCGCGGCGCACATTGGCGCCGCCGCCGGAGCCTGAGACCAACGCACACTTTTGCACGGTCCCTGGCAGGCAGCCTGCCTCCCTCGCCGCCGGGCCTTCCCGCTGGCAAGACCCTGACTGCACCTGCCCTCTTTCATGCTTCTCCTGCTCCCTGCCCCAACCCTCCATCTTCTCTGCACGCCCAATCGTTTGCTTTTTGTGACGCGTTGCCCTGTCAGCTTTCGAGACGACACTGCTACCTCCCACCCACATCCGCCTCTGCCCACCTCTCCACCCTTGCCGCGCACCCAGCAGCCCTGCTCCTGTGCCAACCGACTGCACCGCTGGCCCCTGCGCCCTGTACACCCGTGTGCCCCTGCGTCTGCACTCGAATGTGAGTTGCAGCCATATGTAAAGCTCAGAGACTTGGGACCTGGGGCTAGAAGCAATGCTGGCGGGAGAGATGGTTCAAATCGGGGCATGGAGGGAATTAAAGCTCGGTATGGACCATAGCAGAGAGCCTGAAAACTCAGTGATGAATGAGCGCTAGCGCAGTGCAGAGGGGAGTGCTTGTGCGATGCAAGTGGCAGTGCTTGCAGGTGCCAGCTGCCGGGCGTGCTGGCGCCTTGCAAGAGGCGCTGTGGACGTAGGCAGTGCCCCGCAGCACGCAGATTCAAAATGAGGGAGGGCGCGACATGCGGGCTGGGCCCCCCTATTAGCGGGCGTCTCAGGGTGCGCACAGCGCCGACTGGTTCAGGAAGGCCAGGGCAGACTCCTGGGTGTCCATGGGCGGGATGAGGGAGATGATGGGCACCTGCTGGCCCGCCGTCAGCGCCGCGATGCTCTGCAGGGGGCGGGGTGTGGGAAGGGGGTCTGGGCAGCTGCTGTGCGGCCCAGCCTGGGCACCAACACACAAACGGCAGCTGCCGCACACAAGGCATGCAGCAGGGCAGGACGCAGCACTGTGGGTCCTCCACCACACTCACCACCCCTCCCCCCTCCCCCCGCACCTGGCCCTGCTGCACCAGCGTGGCGTTGTTCAGCGCCTGGCCCGCCATCTGGAGCATGGCGGCCATGCTGTTGGAGGTG
>KQ481938.1:1291189-1311841 GCA_001430745.1 Auxenochlorella pyrenoidosa
CCCCCACCCACCCCCCACCCACCCCCCACCACCACACACCACCACCACCCACCACCCCACCACCCACCCACCGCGCACACACACACACACACACACCCTGCAGCGCCCCATGACGGTCAAGGACCACATGTACGACTCGCGCATCGTGGACATCAAGTTCCACGCCTCCATCAACAGCGGGCGCGCGGGCGGCCAGCACGTCATCTCCTCCGACCGACACATCGTCAAGGTGGGTGGGGGCTGCCAGGCTGGCAAGGAGGGTCGTTGCGATGCCCCAGGGCGGGGCATGCCGCGGCTTGGTGCAAGTCTAGGCAGCTGCGGGCTGGTGCAAAGTCTGGGCAGCCGGGCTTGATGTGCACCCCGCCCCGCGATGCCCTGGCGAACTCGCTGAGCACGGCGGGCAGGCGGGCGGCACCCAGGCCAGCAGCGCGGCACCTGCCTATGCCGCGGGCGCTCGCCCTGCAAGCACAGCCCTGCGAGCGCCACGCCTGGGCCTGTGTTGTCGGGTGCCTGCAGGTGTGGGAGGCGGACAGCGGCGAGGGCTTCACCAACATTGAGCCCGGGGACGCCGACATCAACGACGTGTGCGTGTGGCCGCGCAGCGGGCTCATCATGGTCGGCTGCGACTCGGGTGAGCGGCCGCTGCCGGCTGCGGCTGCTGCTGCTGCTGCTGGTGGACGCAAAGCAGCAGCCGCAACAGGCGCGCCCCGCCAGCGCTGCCTCTGCCGACTGCACGCTCGGGCGCGCTCCTGCCGTGCCCCCGCCTCACCACCGCCCACGCCCCCCCCCCCCCCCCCTCCCGCAGCCCGCATGCGCGCCTACTTTGTGCCCTCTCTGGGCCCCGCCCCCCGCTGGTGCTCCTTCCTGGAGAGCCTGACCGAGGAGCTGGAGGAGAGCGCGAACCCGGCGGTGTACGACGACTACCGCTTCGTCACGCGCGCCGACCTGGTGGGTGGGCGCGCAGGTAGCTTTGCTTTGGTGGGTGGCGCGCCCCCGGGAGCCACAGGGTGTGCCCTAAGCCATGCAGGAGCCCCAGCTGCCGGGGACCAGGCGCTTGCTTGCTTGCGCCCCCTGGTTTGGTGGGCCGCTGCGTGCGGCCTGTGGGGTAGCACAAACCTGCAGGCAGTCGGCCCGGGCCGCCCTGTGCCATCGATGCTACACCTTGACCCGGGGCGTGCCAGGCACCCCCGTCCATCCCCCCTGGTGCCGACCCCGCCCCAAACCACCTCGCCCCCCCCCCACCACCCACCCCACCCCCCACCCTCGCAGGACAAGCTGGGGCTGACCCACCTTGTGGGCACCCCCCTGCTGCGCGCCTACATGCACGGCTTCTTCATCGACAACCGCCTGTACGGCAAGGCCAGGGCCATCGCCGACCCCTTTGCGTACGACGCCTACCGCGCCAAGCGCGTGGCCGCCAAGCTGGAGGAGGAGCGCCGCTCCCGCATCTCCCTGGTCAAGAAGCTGCCCAAGGCAAGGGGGAGCGGCCCGGCCCCGCTGTGCCTGGTTTCCATGCATGGCGAGCCCACGGGATGCAGTGACGTGGCGGGCGGGCGGGCGGGCGGCGGGGGTGCCCCTGCTGGGGGGCCAGCGCCGGCATGTCAACGGCTGGGCCAGCAGGACATGCTGCTTGCACCAGCAGTAAACAACCGAGCTTGTGGCGGCACACCGGGGGCCTTAAACTGGCAGCCCCCCCCCTGCCCCCTTTGTTGCGCCCCGCAGGTCAACGCGCAGGCGGCGGCCCGCATCCTTGCGGAGCAGGCGGGGGTGGACCTCGGGGAGGGCGGCAAGAAGCGCAAGGGCGGCGCGGGCGCCGCGGGCGGGCCCACGCTGCTGGAGGACGACCGCTTCAAGGCCATGTTCGAGGACCCGGAGTTTGCCATCGACGAGCGCAGCGCCGAGTGGAAGCTGCTGCACCCCAACACAGGCGGGTGGCGGGGGCGGGGAAGGGGGGAGCCCGACCCGGGCGGGTGTGCCCGAAAGGGTGGCCGGCAGGTTCGCGGCTTGAGCTTCCTTCGCGCAGCAGGTCTGGCGTCCTCCCAGGAAGTACGACAGGGGAAATCTCAGCAGGCGAGGGGCTCACCTGGTACGCTTCACGGCTAGCCTGTGGATGCCTGCCTGACATGCCCCACCCGCCCCGGCCTGCAGACCCGGCCAAGGAGCGGAAGCTGCTGGCCGAGCACTTCGAGTCGCTGGAAGGGGGGGCCGATGGCGACGACGGCGGGGTGGGCCGCGGCGGCGCCGACGATGGCGCCAGCAGCGGCGGCGACTTCTCATCTGATGAGGAGGAGGGCGAGGCGACGCGGCGGCGGCAACAGCAGCAGCGTCACCGCGACAAGCGGATACGCGCCGAGCCGGGCGGCGGGCCGGCGGCGGGCGCGGGGCGCGACGCGGGCCGCGAGCCGCGCATGTATGCCGCAAAGGACGATGCGGCGGCGGCGGCCTTTCTGCAGAAGAAGTCGTTTGCGGCGGAGAGGGCGCGACCGCTGGGGCAGCGCGCGGCGGCCAGCGCGGGCGCCAACGCAACAGCCCGCATCGGCGGCAGCCGCGAGCTCAGCTTCACGCCTCGCATGGCCCCGGATGGCAAGGGCCGAGGGGGAGGGCGTGGGGGCCGGGGTGGGGGCCGCGGCGGTGGCCGCGGCGGTGGCCGAGGCGGCGGCGGCCGCGGGAGAGGCCGCCGATGAGTGCTCCTTTGCATGTATACTAGCTGTACTCTTGCCCTCGCATACCTGTCTGCTGCTCTCTCTCCCCATCCTTGCTTGCCTTCCTCTCTGCTGCCCCTATAGCTGCAAGTTGCTCCTGCCCTTCATGCTTCCTGTGCATGTCTCCCCAAGTATATTCGATATGCTCTGCAAGGAACACACCCGACATCAGCAGGTAGCTGTAAGGGCCCTGCGGCAGGTGAAAGCCAGGCTTGCACCTCAACAAAGATAAAATCGCAGCAGGAAAGGGAAGGGCATCTGTCATGCCGCAAGTTGCAACCGGGTTGGTCATCGTGCACAAGACGCACCAGGGAGGGTGGATAATCATCAAGCGTGTGCTGTCAGGCGTCTGGTGCAGGCCAGGCAGGGCCGGGGGGCATTGTCAGTAAGGAGCGCGTGGGGTGAAGCCTGTTGAGGCGTTGACAGGGACACGGGATGGTCGGGGGAAAACCAGAAGGTGCTGCAACCAGCACGTCTGGGGCGCACAGCGCGCGCGGCACAGGGCACAGGTGCCAGCCGCCGCTGGCTCCGGGCCAGCCGAGGGTGGTTCCTTCACGACCGCACCGTGGCCGCTGTGATGACCCAGCTGCCGTCCTCGGGAGCCAGCTCGTAATCAACAATGTACTCGCTCCTGCGGGAGGGGCAAGATGTGGGGCGGATGCGCTGACCAGTGCAGCATGCAGCGCCCCTGACACCCTGATCAACGATGGCAGGCAGCTGCCCGGCCCGCAGAGGGCGCAAGCCTGCGCTGCATGCATGGCCATGCCGACAAGCAGGCGCGGCGGCGCAGCCCGACCGCCCGAGGGCGGGCCCTTGCCTGAAGGCCTGCACGGGGTCGGCCGCCCCGCGGTGCGCCACCACTGCCTCGCGGAAGGTGGCTGACACCTTGGCGGCGCCGGTGGCGGCGTCCACGCTCACGCTGTTCACCTGGCTGCCCTCCATGGTGTGCAGGTAGTGCCTGCGCGGCAGGGGGCCACGTGCGCAGCACAGCTTGTGCGCTTGCTTGGCAAACGCGCAGCGCACGGCCCGAGGGCGCTGGCGCCGGCTGCCGTGCCGGCACAGACAGGCTGCATGGAGCTGGCGTGGGCGCTCCCCTCCTGCCCGCCCCCCCCCGCTCACCAGCCCTTCTGCTGGATCTGCGTGGCACGCTCCTGCCACTGCCGCAGCACATCCCCACGCAGGATGGCGCTGAGGCCCTTGATATCGTGCCGGGGGCCCAGCGCAGCCGCCTTGGCCGCCTGCCACCGCGCAATCACCGCGGCCGCCTCGGAGCGGCTCAGCGCCGGCGCAGCGGCGGGGGCCGCCTCAGCCGCTGCCGCCGCCACGGGCGCCGCCGCCAGCCGCTGCGCCGCCGTGGCGGCGCCGGTGCTGCGCAGCAGCATGCCGCGGCCGAGGAGGAATCCGCCGCTGGCCAGCAGCGCCACGGTGGCGGCCAGGCGGCCCCAGCGCAGGGTGCGCTGCGCCTCTGCGTCCCACATGCGGGTCTCGCCATCCAGGGGGGTCAGCTGCTCCACCGGCTGCAGGGTGGGGGGAACAGTTTGGCTAGGCGGAAGTGATTGGTGCCAGGTGGAAGGTGGAGGGAAAAAGAAAGACGAGCGGGACAAACGCAAGTGATTGCCTGCCGCTGCTACTGAGCATCCTCCTCAACGTGAACATCAACATGAAGGGCATGCTGGAGTCCAAGTGGGGCCAGGTCGAAAGACGGCTTCCTGGGGCCACATAGCTTGCCTGCATGGCAAACGCCACGTTGGCATCAAAGTCTTCTCCTGCTGCAGCCTCGGGCACCGGCGGCGGCATGGCCACGGGCGGCGGCGGCGGGGCGGCGGCCGCCGCAGTGAGCTCTGGCCGCGCGGTGTGCCGGGGCCGCAGCTGCTCCGGCTTGATCGCTTTGGGGCGTGCCTGCCGCGCTGCCCGCATGTCCACTTGGCTCATGTCGCGCAAAGCAGCCGCCTGCGCAAGCTCCGCTGCGGAGCGGCCCTCGGGCACGGCCTCGCCGCGCTCCCGCTGCGCGTGCTGCGGTGCAGGCGCGGCGGCGGCAGCCTCGGCGGCTCTGCCGGAGGCGGCAGCCTCGGCCTCTGCTGCTTCCTGCTCCTCGAGCAGCGCTGCCTCTGCCTCCTCCTGCGCTGTGACCTCATCCTCAGACCGCTGCAGCAGGCCCATGACTGCCAGCACGCCAGCCATGCCGGTGATGATGGGCGCCGTCAGCGCTGCTGTGACGCGCTGCGCTGCGCTGGTCAGCGGGCTCGCCGCGGGCGCCCCCAGCTGGCGCCGCGTGAGGTAGCGCCTGCAGACGCACGGGGGTCTGGCCGCAGGTGCTCAATTCTCGAAAGGCCCTCCAACCTCCCCGCCGCTGCACCATCTGGAAGTGCAGCATCATGCCCTCCTTGCCTCCCACCCCCATCCCTGCTGCCGCCAGCCTCCCACCTGACCCCGTCGTCCTCAAACCAGCCCTCAAGCGAGAAGGAGGCGCCCTGGGTGCCACGGAAGGAGCCCAGCGCCACGTCGGCCACCCAGCGCTGCGCCAGCACGCACAGGCCGGGCAGCAGGTCGTCGCGGTCGGGGGAGTTGGCCTGCAGGAAAGGGACAGACTTGAGGTGCGATCAGGCGCTGGTGCAATCCTGCTGCATTTGCCCTTTTGACCCTGTGGAGTGTCCAAACAACTGGAAACGGAAGGAGGAGGACAACAGCGTACGCGTCCCCCACTGCTGCCCGCTCCCTCCCCCCTGTTTCTCCCTGTGCATCCATACAACATGCTGAGTACACTGCGGCTTGCCTTGATGAAGGCCAGCATGGAGCGGTCGCACTTGGAGGCGTCGCTGCTGCCGGGCAGCAGGCCGAGCGCGTCTGCCGCCGCCTGCGTCTCGCCCAGCAGCAGCTGGCACACCGCGTACGCGACCTGCCGGCGGTGGCGCTCCTCGATGGCGCGGCGCTCCGCCAGCTGGCGCACGCCCGAGTCGCTGCTCTGCACGGCGGGGGGGGGCGCGCTGGGCAGGCAGGTTTGAGTTGTTCAACGCCCTGCTCGAGAATGGAATGCAGGCAGGCAGCCTTGCTTGCATTCCCTGCAGGCCCCATGACACCTCGCTCCCGCTGCCCACCAACCCTCCTGTTCACCTGGCCAATCGCGGCCGGCGCCGCAGCCGAGGCAGCCGCCAGCGCCGCCAGCGCGCGGTCCAGCAGCGCCGGCTGGCTGCGAGCCGCTGCCTCAGCGATGTAGGCGACGGACACGTCGTACAGCTCAGAGGGCAGCTCGGCGTAGCGGCTGCCTGCTGCCTCGTACACCTCGATCTGCGAGGAGCCAAGCAGCGAGCAGGCATGCGTGGCAGATGGCATGCGGTGAGCGCGGCGGAGTGGGGGGACAGCACGGCGCGGGCCATGCCAGCTCTGCAACGCAGGCGCGGTACGACACAAAGGGATGCTGCAGCAAGCAGGCAGCTCTGCGCACAGGTGTCATGCTTAGCCGGCAGCAGCTGGGGTGCCAGCCGCACCTGCTCTGCCGCGGTCAGGCTCTCAGCCAGGCGGTCCAGGAAGGCCTGCTTGGGCATGCCCTTCTTCGTGCCAGACGTGTCGGTCAGCACCTCAATGGCCACCTGCCAGGACGGTGCCAAGGCAGCCACAGAATTAGTGACGGCAGAGCGCCGGGTGGGCTGAGGGCGCAGGGCCGGCCACGACATGCCTCCCGCGCTCTCGTTTGGACAGCAGCACTCTCGCGGCAGCCAGCTCGCTGGCAGGCTGTGCATGCTCGGCAGGGTTGGCATCTTCAGCCGCAGCGCTGACCCCAAGCAACTGCTGCGTGCGCGCTGTCGTCTGCAAGGACCCCCCGCGCGCAGGTGGCTTGCAAGCCGCACCTCCACGCCCCGCTCCCGCTCCTGGAAGCGCTCCAACGGGGCCGACACCAGCTGGCACGCCAGCGCCGGCTGCACCTCGCCCAGCGCCGCCGCCACCTCTGCCTGCAGCCCCGCCGCCGCCCGGTGCTGCGCCAGCAGGTCCGCAGCCACCTCCAGCATGGCCGCCGCGCTCACAGCGTCGCTCTGCTTCTTCAGCAGCGTGTCGGCCAGCGCGCGGTGGGCAAGGGCGGTGGAGAGGGCGACGTCGCGGGCGCGGGGGTCGCGCCGGTGCGTGGCCAGCCACTCCTCGCCGGCCGCCACCACCGTCTGCGCGTCGCCCGCCTCCAGCAGCAGCGCCAGCACGCCTGCAAGGCGGTGTTGACATTGGGCGGGCGCACGTGCTTGGTGAGCGCACCTCAAGGCTGTGATGCAAACAGCAGAGGGGAAGGCCCGCCTGGCTGCACCAGCATGCTGGCGGGCAGAGGCCGCAAGCCCGAGAACAGCTGTGTGTGAGTAGACGTGTGGTCTGCAGCGCAGCACTTGCTCTCGGCTGAAGACAGGCAGCTGCAGCAGGGGTCAACACAGATGGGGGGGCGCCCACCTGGCACAAACTCGTCGGGCACCTCCTCCGTGATGGCTCCACCCCGCAGCGCGTCATCGTAGGCGCGGCGGCCCTGCAGGCGCGCAGCGGGCAGGCAGGCGCACAGGCTGTGCTGTCGTCGCCACATGTTGGCAACCATTCATATAAGGCCGTGGCCACCCAGCCAAGGGGCAGTGCGCAAAGCAGAGGCAGCTGCAGCAGTCCAACAAAGCTGCAGCACCCACCTGTATGTCCAGCAGGGTCTCCACAGCGCGTTTGAGCACAGAGCCGCGGGCCAGCAGGCACTGCTGGCTGTAGCCCAGGCTGGGTGGGTTGCTCAGCGCCCTGCGAGGGCACCCACGTGTGGCATGGGGAGTTGGCTTGGGCCTTATTGGGTCGAGGCAGGTGCTACACTGCCACCATATTAACACATGCATGCAAAACCGTGTTGATTCGGCCCAGCAATCGCATGAACGGCGGGGGAAGGCATGCAGTGCAGCGACCGCGGCAGCACGCCCGTCTCACTTCTCCAGCGCCCGGGCGAGGCTGTCCCTGCTGCAGACGCCGCTCACGCCCAGGAGCCGATAATAGTCCAACGGCAGGGCCATGCTGGTGCTGTCGCCGCGCAGCAGGGGCTCCGAGGAGGCCGCAACGGGCTGAACCCTCCTGCTGCCACCCGGGTGGCGCTGGGCGCGCCGACGGCCAGGGCCGGCCGTCCGTGGCTGGTACAGCACCAGGGGTGCATGCCCAGGCAGGGCAAGCAGCCCAGCAGCGCCCAGGGGCCTCTGGGATAACATGATCGGTCTCTCAACGTTCAGAGCGGGATGCCCAGCAGGCAGATGGGCGATCGCACCAGTGCCTGGCAGCCCTGAGCAGCCCGGAAACAATCGCGCGGGTGTAGGTGGAGGGCTGTGCCGCCCTGCCAGGGGTGCTGCGCTCGTTCGAAAAGTGTTTCTCCGCCCTCGGGGCCTATAAGGACCAAGGGCTCTACCCAGTCGTTTCTCGCGATCCTTTCTGAAAGTTTTTGTAGCCCAGCAAGCGCATGCGGGCTGGCCACATGGCGGAATGACTTCCGCCCCCCACAAACAGAGTCAGTGTGCATCCTTAGTGGCGATCGTGCTGCCTTCCGGCAATTGTGTCAACCCGAGTAAACAACCCCATTCCTGGGCGGGCCCTTGTTGCAACCCACAATCTTTCTCTGCGCCCTGCCTTTCATCTGTCGCGTTGCAGCTCAAATCGAGGACTTCATGTCTCCGAATCGACGATCCGCCGCGCAGCACAGCGCCAAGTTGGATGCTGCCGACGCAGCGCCGCTGCTGCTGCCGCCTGAACCGCCGGTTGAGGAGGTGCTGGGCCGCCCAGTGCTGAAAGACTTTGTGGATGAAGAGACCAGGGAGATCCGGCCCTTCAAGGGCTTTGTGCGCCGGCGGTACAAGTCTGATGGCAGGTGGGTGCTGCAGCTGCCGGAAGGCGCAATCAAACAGAGCAACAGAGCTGTTGCCAAAATGCAACAGTGTGTCTAAAATTGTGGGTAAGGCTTTGTTGGTGATGGCCCGGCGCGCTTCTCTGCTCGAGGCAGGCCTGCATGCGCTCCTAGCCCCACGGCACACCAGCCCATCACTCCACTTTCGCCTCTGTGTCCCCACGCAATGCCGTGCGCTACGTCGGTGGCGCTCGTATCTGTCCACACATGCCAGACTGCATGCCGCCTCCTCCCCCCAGCTGGCTGGTGGTGTACGAGGATGGCGATCGTGAGGATCTGGACTGGGGGGTACTGTGGCCCCTGATCCGCCGGGGCGAGGCCGCCGGGCTTCCACAGCACGACCCACGGACCGGCAAGGTCGTCGGCGAGCCAGCAGCAGCTGCAGGCCGCGCCAAGGTCACAAGCACTGCTGGCGCTGCCACGATCAAGGGCAGGGTCGCAACGAGCCCTGCCATGGCGGCGGCCGTGGCAGCTGGGCGCACGTGCAGCAGCGGGCAGCGCTCGCAGCAGCATGCAGCACCAGCGGCAGCGGCTCTGCAGGAGGCAGCGCAGCCCAAGAAGTCTGGGCGGCCTGCCCATGGAAAGTCGCCGTGGCAGCAGCTGCAAAAGGTCGTATCTACATCAGCAGCTGAGCAGGAGAACCTGTCGAAGAACAAGTTGGGCCGACCTCCAAAGCAGCAGCAGGAGGTACAGCAGGCCGGGAATGCTGCTGGCTCGGCCAAAACGGCTGCCAAGCAGGCGGGCGTCGCTGCTGCCGCAGCTGCTGCGACAGCGCAGCCACCAAAGCAGCGCAAGCAGCAAGCAGAAGCTGGTGAGGGCTGCAGGAGCGATGCAGGTGGAAAGAAGCGCAAGCAGTCTGGCGATGTGGGCGGCAGCACCGGGGGCGGCGAGCCAAAGAAGAGGCGGCAGTGGCCCCCCAGCGGGCCCAGCGTGGACCTTCCCGAGCCAAAGATGGGGGAGCAGCATGTGTATGAATACAAGCGAGGCAAGCAAGCCTGGAATTTCCTGGCCGGTGGAGGGGGCCCAAGCATGCAGGCTGTCCACCACCGTGTTCAGCATGAAAAGGTCCACATTGTTGGCCCTTGCCTGGGCATGAGCTTTCTAGGGCCTCCAGTTACTGGCCGGCTGTCACCGGTGCGTGATCCTGCGGGGCTGCCTGGCTTGCAGGCGAGGAGCCGTGGCGTACTGCGGCGGGCTTCAGCTGGCAGGTGGGCGCCTGCGCAGCCTTCTTCCCGCCGTGCATGCAGATTGCACCTGTTACCGTTGTCCATGCCGCCTGCACGTCTCGCCTGCGCACTCATTTCCTAAAAAATGAAAAGCTGGTGAAAAGCTCCCGGCTCGCCTGCCCTCTGCCTGTGCCAGGTGTACGACAAGGTCGACGTCGGCGCAGAGGCCACCCGGCGCATCCGCAGCCTGCAGCGCGAGTTCAACAAGCTGCTCATCCAGGTGCGCCTGCCTGCTTCAGTTGCACACCTGCTGCGTGGGTTCCACGGCGCAGAACAACCTGGGGCCTGGTGGGCAGAGGCAGAGGGGTGTCGGGGGGATGAGTGCTGGCCTGCACTGCCATCGTGTCTGTGCTCCTCAGCCCGGCCTCCCACCCCCACCCACCCCTGCTCTTCTTTCTACGGCCTGACCTTGCCCAATCTGCCGCCGGTTGCAGGCCAAGCCGGAGGAGGAGGAGCGGGTGGCCAGGGACCGCGACCTGCTGGACAGCAAGGGGCTGCTGGGCGGCAGGGAGGCGGCTGCCAGGAAGCTGTGCACGCTGTCGGCCAAGGACCGCGCAGAGCTGGAGGCGCGCGGCCTGCTGAGCGACAAGGGGCTCAAGATGCCCTCGGCACGCGCCGACAGGTGCAGCTGGGCCTGCGGCTAGCGTCGGTGGTGGTGCAGCTGGGGCACAGGAGCAACGGGGTGCACAAAAATCGGGGCAGATAAGTTCCAGACAGCAGGATGGCTGGCAGGCAAAGAGGCAGCGAGCTGGGTGGTCTCAGCAGGAGACAGCGACATCAGCTGCGGTGATGTACCTGCCTGCAGACCAGCAGATCCGCAGCCTCCCAACCCGCACCCGCATCCAGCCCAGTGCCTCTTCCTGCCCTGTCCCCAGGGTGGTCGAGTCCCGGTTCAAAAAGTGGCTGAAGCAGCAGGGCGGCGCGGCGGCTGGGAAGCAAGCTGTTGGCGCCGCTGCAGCAGAGGACGACGTGGAGAGCGGCAGTGAGGACGATGCGCCGCAGCCAGAGGGCAAGGCGTCGGCCAGCAACGACACCAAGAAGATTGCAGGCCACTTTCCCGGGTGGCCTGTCGGCAGCAGGTGGGTGGCACCCCCTTTCAGCGCAGAAGTGCATGCTGCTGTTCCCCCGGAGCGATCGGCACCACGGCTGGTGCCACCGGCATGCCATTCCACGAGGAAGCCCAACAACTGTCGTGCTTCTGCCTCGACCAGCTTGCCTGCCCACCCATCTGCCCGCCCGCCTGCCCACCTGCCGCTTGCCTGCCCAGCCTTCCTGCCCGCCCACCTGCCCGCCTGCCTGCCTGCCCACCTTCCTGCCCGCCGCAACGACCCCTGCAGGGCCTACTCCCGCGCCGAGCTGGCCTGCCTGGGCTTCCACTTCCCCCCGATTGCTGGCATCGACTTTGTGCAGACCGGCAAGGCCGGCAGAAATGCCCCCTCGGTGCGTGCCAAGTCAGCATCGACCGCTGCATGGACCTTGCGTACTGCTTGACTTGGTGTTGGTTGGACACATCTGCTTGCCCAGCCCTGGCGAATCCATGCGCCTGGCGCGCACGCTGCGTGCGCCAGGCCGTGGGCACCACGATTCCCTGCCCTGCCGGGCCTGCCATGCATTGGGCCGTCCAGCACAGACCCAGCCCAGCCCTGCCCTGCCTGTTGGCCGCAGTTTGCAACCTCGGTAATGGTCAGCGGGTGGTACCAGGACGACGAGGATGATGGGGCAGAGATGTGGTACACAGGCAAGCGGGGCTGGGGCCCCTCTGCCTGCATTATTTACTTTCTGCGTGATTTGGCTGCGCTCCGGGGATCCAGCTGCGTGCAGCGCAGTGGCATCCTGCTGCACATGGCATCCCGCCGCCGTCGCCAGCAGGCTCGCCTGAGCCCCCAGGAGCCCTGCCCTGCTGCAGGCGAGGGCGGCAATTCACTGCTGAACGAGCGCAAGCAGGTCAAGGACCAGGCGCTGGTGCGAGGCAACAAGGCGCTGGTGGGCAACATCCAGGTGGGTGAGGGGCAGGGGCTGCAGGTGGCGGGCAGCACCCTGGCTGGGCTGCTAGGAAGGCGTGTCGCTCAAGGAATGGCACTCAGACAACGAGGCATCCCGCCGCAGACAGCCCATGTTTGCACTGCATTCAGCCTGGCAGCCCTCCGACATGCCCATGCCGTCCGCGCGTGTGGCACACACTGCTGGTTGCGCGTCGCCAGGTTGATTCCAATGCCCCGCCAACGTCCCTCCCACACACACTGCTGGTTGCGCGTCGCCAGGGTGATTCCAATGCCCCGCCAACGTCCCTCCCACACATCTCCCTGCAGCTGGGCATCCCGGTGCGCGTGACGCGCAAGCAGAAGGACTCGACCGGCACCTACGGCACCGCCTACATCTACGACGGCCTGTACGATGTGGTGTCGTACCGCTATGCCCGCGGCATCGAGGGCTTTGGGGTCTACCAGTACCTGCTGCGCCGCCGCCCGGGGCAGGGCGCGCTGCTCTCGCAGGTGGGGCCTCGCCGGGGGGTACCCCAGGCTCGGAGCCCCTTCACCAGTGCCTGTGTCGCAAGCCGGCGGCAGCGGTTCAGAGGCTGCAAGGCGCTGCAAGGCGTTGGACGCTCGCCAGCTGGGGTTTTCAGGCTGCAAGGCGCTGCAAGCTAGGAGGTTGCGGCTGGCTTGCAAGGGGTGCCTGCCCAAGCGGCCACCGCCATCCCCCGCCGCGCAACCCGCCCTGCAGCGCGTCAAGTGGGGCGGCATCTCCGCGCCCCGCAAGATGGTGCCGGAGAACCGGCCGGGCGTGGTGGTGCTGGACATCACCAAGGGGCAGGAGGAGAAGGTGAGCGCTGGGGGGGCGGGGGGGGGCGGGGGGGGCGCATCCATCATGGGCAGGCGAGGCAGAGAGGCGGGCTGCTGGGCAGAGCTGAGGAGGGCAATGTGCTGGGCTTGCATGCAAGGACCGGCTACAACAGCGACAATGCTTGCCTGCTTGCAGTGCCTTCGTCAAACCACACATCTCTTTGCAAGAGTTGCTGACCAGGGTCGGGAACCCTTGGCACACACGGTATGCTGCCGCCCACCGGCCTATGCTATGCTCACCCATGGCTGCAGGGCATCCCGGCGGTGGACGACACCTGGCTGGCAGGCGAGCACGACGACGAGCGACCCCAGGGGGACATCCCCAACTGCGCCGGTGCGTCGGGGCCATGAACAGAGGCAGAGCCACAGGGCAGGGGTGTGCGGGCCCCTGCTCCACCCTGGGCGCTGCAAGTAGGAGCCAGGGAGGGGCCGCACCCCCTGCACCCGTCGCCCTGTCCCAGCCTAAACCAACCCCAACCGGCAATCGCTTTCGAACGGTCCCATCACTCGCAAGATGCAGCCCTGGAGGACGTTGTGGAGGAGAGCAAGCTCAAGGGGCAGATACGCGGCGCCAACCAGAAGCGCCTGTGAGGAGGCAGGGGTCTACCTGCCAACGCTGCCCAGCTCCCCGTGGGCGGCACCGCCCGAACCATCTGAACCTGTGTGCCTGCTCTGTGCCGCGAGCAGCTGGCAGCGCAGGGCTGCAGCCCGCAGCGCAGCAAGCGCGTTGACTTGACAGAAGGACCGTGGCCATGCCAGGGCTCGCAGGCAGGAGCTGGCGGCGCGGGGCCACAAGCCCGCGGTGCAGTACATTGGCAAGGATGAGTTTGTGGGCAAGGCAGCAGGCGCGGTGGCGGGCCTGAAGCAGGCCGAGCTGCCCCGCGAGTATGCCTCCAACCCGCATGCCTACCTGAAGAAGCTCAACCACGTGAGTGGCTGCATCTGTTCCTGCTGAGTGGGCCGTTCCTGACACCGGCTGGCGCGCCCACACACGGGCCTGCCTGCAGAGGTGTTGCCGCTGGCACTGTGGCCATGCGCCCGTGACGTTGTGCACCGCTGCCAGCCGCCTGTGTCTGCTCCTGTGCCGTGGATAACCGAGCAGTTGGTGCGTCCACCTGCACAGCCCAGCTGTTTTGGCGCAGCCACCAGCGGTCTTCACCCTGCAAACACTTGGAATTTACGATGTGTCTTGCCTTGCAGGGCCAGCTGCCCTACAACAGCAGCGGCCAGCTGTTTGGCGCGCGGCCCGTGATCTACGAGTGTGGCCCCTGGGCCAGCTGCAGCCACGGCAAGGATTGCCCGCAGGTGGGGTGGCAGGGGGGCGGCCCACGCCCGCGTGCCGCTGCTTCTTAGCCCTGAGCCCGCTCTCCTGCCAACTCATGCGCCAGCCAACCGCGCCCGACCCTGCTTGTGAGCGATCCCTGTCACTTGCAGGCGGTGAGCCAGCGAGGCATCCGCTTCCGCCTGGAGCTGTTCAAGACCAGCAACGGCTGCGGCTGGGGCGTGCGCTCCTGGGTGGGTGGCGGCGCTGTCCCCGCACCCCCAGCGCACATCGTGCTGGTTGCATGCATGAGGGCATGAAGCTGGGACGTGGGCTGGGTGGGGTGTGCCCATGTGTTGCGCAGCGCTGCACAGGGTGTTTGACTCAAACCCCACCTTGTGACTGCCCCCGGCAGCTCTCACGCACGTGGCTTTCCTCCCTGCCTTGAAATGCATGCTCTGCGCTGCCCCCGCGCCACCTGGCCGCCTCACTTCCCCCCCCCACGCCGGCCTGCCCCTTGCAGGACATGATCCCGCAGCACTCCTTCATCTGCCTGTACGTCGCCCAGATCTACGATGCCGAGGAGCACGAGAGGCTGGTGAGGGCCACCCTGGGCTGGTTTCCCTTTGCGACCGCCTGTTGTGGCGCTGAGTCTGTGTGGGCTGCTTGAGCAGCGAGGATCCTGGGGGCAAGGCTGGTAGGAGCTGTGCCCGCCAGTCACGCCAGCAGGTGTTCCGCCTCAGCACTTGCCCTTGCGGCCCTTTCCCTGGCACTGCAGCAATTCGTCCGAGTGCGCAATGCCTCTCTGCAATGCCTCGCCGCCTCCCCCCTGCAGGTGGCCACCGTTGAGGAGCAGGACGCCGAGTACACGTTCGACCTGGTCACCCGCCCCGACGTGAACTGGGACGGCTCCGAGATCCCAGAGGGCCAGCGCGATCAGTGAGCGCCGCTGCTTGCGGCTGCAGGCCTGGCGGCCATGAGGCCGCTGGCCCTGCTTCGCGGGGCAGCCCGCTCTATTGCTATGCTGTGGTTGCACACGCCAGCAAGCCCAGCCTGCTGCCGCCGCCAGATTTTATCCAGCCTGCTGCCCTGCTGTTCCTACTGCTTCTAGTCTGATGCTCCGCCCGTCTGGCACGGCTGCTGCGCCTCATCACCCTCTGTCGCCCCCATCCGTGCCATACCTGTCCCCGCAGGGAGCGGCGCGTGCACTTTGTGGCCTGCGGGCAGCGCAAGCGCAACATCGGCGCCTGGTTCAACCACTCGTGCGCACCCAACTGCTTTGTCCAGCCGCTGCTGGACTGCCACCACGATGAGCGCTGCCCCAAGATTGGCATCTTCTCCATGGGTGGGCCATGGCTGGCTGCAGATTGCTCTGGACCTTTAGGAGCCCCCCAGTTCCATCCACCCATCCCCGCACTCACCCATCGGCCACCCGCGCCAGCCCAGCGCACCCGTCGCACACACCCATCGGCCGCCCGCGCCAGCCCAGCGCACCCCCCGCACACACCCCCACGAACCCGCCCACCATATGTGTCCCCCTGGCCGCCCGCCTTCCTGCAGACAACATCCCCCCCATGACGGAGCTGACTATTGACTATGGCGAGGAGTATGCAAAGGGCTTCCAGGGCGGCTGCAAGTGCGGCGTGGCAGAGTGCATCTCCAAGCGCGCCTGAGGCGCCTGGCCGGAGGCGCGGCTCTCCCGCGGCACGGTGCGAGCAGGAGCAGGCGCAGCAGCGTGCAAGCTGGCATGCCAGAGCTCTAGCGGCCGCGGATCCCAAGCCATCACGAGCCTACTCTGGTTCCAGGCCACCGCCTGCCGGCACTGGCGGGCCATTCCTGCCCCCAGAAGCATGCCATGTGCTGCAGAGGCACTGCAGTGTGACCCAATGATGCCTCCTCAGAGCACTTGCTTTACACATACACTAGGCACAGACACAGGTGGAACTTGAACTCCACAGAATTTCGGTTTTGACTCGGTATTCGGTTTCTGGGCACCTATCAAGCCCCAGGCAGAAAGAATGCGCGAGAATCACTAACGAAACTAAATTAACGAAATGAACAAAGCAGACAAGACAGATGCATGCGCAGAGATGCAGGGCACGATGGGCCCAGCAGGCATGGTGTGGCAGCGCTCTATAAAACGGGATGGCATTCGGGGGCCCTGGTTGCAGGCAGAACAAAATATCAGTGCAGGCAAGGGGATTCGCCGAGGCGCGCTTGGGTTGAGCGCAGGAGAGAAGAGGCATTTGGCGCAGGATGACGCGGTTTCAAGAGCCCAAGGGGGCGCGGTGTCAAGAGCGTCCCCAGCTTGGGCATCTCAGAAGGAGTGGCCTATCGGGTGGCGAGGGTGCTGTCGCCAGCTGGGCTCACAGGGCGGGCACGCCGCGCACCAGCTCCTCCACCAGCAGGGCCGCCAGCGCCACCATGGCCACGCGGCCGTTGATGGTCTGCAGCCATGGAGGAGGAGTGAGGACATGGCACGTTTGCGGTACAGAGGGTGTGGAACCGACTGGGCAAGACTGGGGAGCAGGCAACCAGCAAGCGTTGTGTGAGACACGGGGCACCGGGTGCACCACAGAGCAGGAGGGAAGGGGCCTGCTGCGCCACCGCCCGCCCACTTTTGTCCCCCCCCCCCCCCCCCCCCCCTTCCCCCCCCTTGCGCCCGCACCTCGGCCAGGGCGGTCCAGAAGTAGGGCAGCTGGCGGTTGGGGTAGGAGTCGTTGGGGGTGGGGAAGGCGTCGCCCGGCTTCACCTTGCCCAGCAGCAGCGGCGCCAGCGAGGCGGCAGAGACAGCCACCGCGAGGCCGGCGGCGGCGGCGGCGCCCGCGGGGGTGGCGACCTGCGCCAGGATGGGCTGGCCGGTGGCCACCTCCACCGCGGCAATGCCCAGGAAGGACACCATGGCCAGGCGGCCGTTGATGGCCTCGGGGCCGGGGCCCTGGAACTTGAGCAGGGACTGCAGGGGGCAGAGCGGGTGGGAGGGAGGTGGGGACGCGTGTGGGTTGGTGGGCGGCTGGAAGCAGCGGGCTAATCTTCGTGGTGTGCAGGCAAGGAGAGCACTGGACAGGCAGCACAAGCAGGTGCGCTCACGCATGCGCAGCCGCCTGGCTGCGGCGTGCAAGCAAGGCTGGCTCCCAAGCCTTGGTTGGTCGGCCCTGATGCCTCCCTGCCCCCCTCCCCGGACTCGCCTGCAGCTGCGCAAAGCTGGGCGCGCCGCCGGCCATGGGCGTGGCGCTCTCCAGCACGATGGAGATGCGGTTGTCCTTGCCCACCTCGGTCGCGTACTCGAGCTGCTGCGACTTGCACAGCACCTGCGGCATGGGGGGCAGGGTGGGGTTGGGAGCGCGGACGAGGGGCGGATGTGTGGTTGTTGTGGCGCTGATAAATGCCGAGAGGCGCAGCAAGAATCATGCAGGGTTCGTACACCTTGGGAATGCATGGTCTGCCATTCAAAAGCAGCTTGGGGTGCCGACTGACAGCTCAGCCTGGCAGGTAGATAAGGCAGCAGGGAACTTGAGCTCTGGACTGCACCACCGCTCGCAGGGCGCCTCCCTCTGTCTCACCTTCACGCTGTCGTTCTCGGCCACGTACACCACCTCGTAGATGTCGCCGTCCACATTGCGCACCTGCAGGCAGGGGGTGCAGCGATGGCAGCAGTGAGGACTGCGGCAGTGCGGGAGCAGAAGGGGGGTCGCGGCAGCCGCATCACCACTGTATGATGCTGGGCAGGGAATGGTAACACCCTGAGCTTGCCAGTGCTCCTTACCGCGCGGCCGCCGTTGCTGTCAATAAGGGTGCTGCGAGTGATGTTCAGGGCCTTGAGGGTGCGCTGTTCGGTGCCGGCGGTGGCGGCGCTGGCGCGGGTGACCAGGCGGCGGGCGACCAGAGGGCGGGTGGCGGCAGCGGTGCAGGCCAGCATTTTGAAATGAGAAATGAGGTAACTTGGCGGCCGAACTGGGCGAAGGCTGGAGGAAGGTGCTGGAGAAGGGGTAGCTCAGGGGAGGGTTGTAGAGGAGGCTGGTGGACGGTGCAAGTACGTGTGGTTGAGTGATGGAGACGATGGCGATGGTGAATGCGTGGGGCGATGGTTCTGTACGCGCTGCCAGTCATCGTGCTGTGCTGCGCCTGGTGCTGCCAAGCCGCAGCAGGAGGGCTGCAGGCAGCAGCGGCAAGGTTGCAGGGCGTGTTTGCACCCAGTGCAATGTGGGTTGAAGGCGGCGCGCTCGCGCGACGCGACTGATCGATGCGCTCTTCTGGGGGACCAGCTCCAGCGGCTTGTGGGCTGCATTGTGCCCTGGTCTTAAAGCAAAAAGGAAATCATATGGGCCAAGGGTGAGATGCCGAGGGACCCTCCAAAGCCATCCCTGTCCGGATGCAGACAGGCGTGTGCGTCGCCGCAGCTCAGCCGCAGCTCCATCCTCGCGTGCAATGTGCAGCCCTGCTGTGAGCAGCTCTGGCGGTGCGCATTCCAGTCAATATACAGCTTGTGGCGTTGTTTCATCATGGCCACGCCCGTACTGCTGTTTGGAGCCGGGAGCAGGGTGCATATCTGCCAAGCTGAGTAGGCCGCATGGGTGGATGCTCTCTACTGCCTGCCTCCTCACGAGGCTGCGCTGGTGGAAGGCTGCGGAATGGATCGTGGTGGCGGCAGACACGTGCTGCACTTTGAGTCTGCCTGTCGCCAGTGGCTGCCTGTCCCGACGAGTGCAGCTGCTCGGCTGTCACAGCCTGCACCGCCTGGCAGAAGAGCTGGCAGCTCTTGCGCTGCTCCCGCACAGCTGGAGGACCTGCGCTGGAATCACGGGCTGGGACCTGCCTGTCGATGCGCCGGAAGTATTGTGCCAGTTCCGCCGTAGACTGTGCTGCCTGCGCTTGACAGCCCAAGAGCAGCCGGTGCAACCGGCAAAGGTGCTTCCCCAGCACACATTAACCAGCCTGCAGGTGTGCCCTTGCTTCACTCCCGACCAGCAGCAGTATTGGGTCGCTGCACGGCTTGGCCTGCTGCAGAGCGCGGTAAGCATGCAGCGAGCCAAGCCGTGCAGCAACCTGATACTTGCTTGAATCCCTGCGCATCATTCGAGGGAACATACCTTTGCTGAGCTTTCGAATGAGCGCGGGAGCATGGCGGCAGCTGCTTGCCCGTGATTTGAGCCAGCGTGGGTTCATGGCACATGCATGCCTCAGCCCCGCATCCCAGATCCCCGCAACCTGTCGCTTGCGCCGCCCGCAGGGCTTCACCTCACTGACCCCCGCAGCGGGCCTGCCCTCTGTCCCGCCGCCCTCGAGGCTGCCGCCGAAGCCCTTGTGGAGCCGGACCTCACGCTGAACGGCCACCCGCACCTGGTCCCGGCCTGTGTGTGTGCCCTTTCGGCCAGCCGCCCGCACCTGCGCCGCCCGCAATGATGTGACATCCATGACCGCTTGCATGTGTTCGTTCATCCACGACCGCTTGTTGGAGCATGTTGACCATAATGCGCCTGCCGTCAGGCTGTGATACGTACTTGGCAGCGGGATTACATGCCCGGCGCAAGTGCCGTGCAAGCATCACTGCTGTGTCCACGCTTGGGGGACCATGCACTCTCCCCCAACACAGTCTAATTAAAATACCAAACAGCTCCTTTTCAATAGTTTTCAGCTTGACGTCTTGTAAGTTTGCCAGTATTCAAGGAGCGAGAAAATGGGCACCACCTGGTTGCAGGAAGATGAGCAGGCACGAGGGAGGAAAGTGAGGCTCGCCACCTCCTTGGCAACTGCCTCGCTGCACTCGGCCCTCGTTGAGCAAACGTTTCAGAGGGGAGAGCTACCTCCAAGAGATGCTGCGCTCTCTGGGCACCCGCCGCCTGGCGATGCCGCTGCTGCAGGCCCGCGGCATGGCAACCCAGGTGCTGCCAGGGTGGTGCCTGCTTGCTGGCCAGCAGCAGCGCCTTGCAGACGTGCCCACAAGCAGAGAGCGGCTGTCCAAGGCTTACCTCAGGGGAGGCGACCGACTCTGCTTGCAACTCACCTTGCTTGCTTGCTTGTTTGGGCTTACAGTCTGTCTATCCGCAACGGAACTTGCGACACAGACCCCCAAGAGACAGCTTGGGGCTGGGGAGAACAAAGGGAGGGGGGACAGGGTACAAGGGGACGCAGGGGAGTCCGAAGCTCATACTGTACACAAAACAGTTCAGGTGGGGGGCGATGTGGGGGGCTGTTCAGAAAAGGTGGGGGTGTGTGGGTTTGCAGGGGAGGCTGTGAGGGGTGGGTACGGGGGATGTGTCGCCCGGAGCGGAGGCGGCCTCCTGCCACAGGCGGCGGCAGGCCTACATGGTTTTTCAGAAGCTGGCCTGCTGCCAATTCATGAAGCGTTCCCCGCGGTCAGCTTGGCACCCTGGTTGCAGGTCCAGCTGCCAGACCTGCCGTACGATTACAATGCCTTGGAACCTGTGATCAGCGCCAAGATCATGGAGCTGCACCACAAGAAGCACCACCAGGTGGGGCCTGCTGGCAGCAGGGAGCACCAGGCAGACGGGCCGCAGGTGACGAAGGCTCCGCCCCTGCGCTGCCTCTGTGTACTGCACTCCCCTTGAACGCCAGTTGCAGGCCCGCCAAGGGCATCCCGCCTCTGATTCTGCCATGCCCATACCTCCTCCGCTGGTGACACGCATGCACAGGCCCTGCACCCTCCCACACGCTCTCATGCCCAACCGCAGGCCTACGCATGCGCAGCTGCATAGCCCCCCCCCCCCCCNCNCAC
>KQ481938.1:1311861-1322869 GCA_001430745.1 Auxenochlorella pyrenoidosa
GAGAGGACGAGTTTTGTTGTGTGTGTGTGTGTGTGTGTGTGTGTGTGTGTGTGTGTGTGTATGTCTTTAAGGGGGAGGGCAGCCGGGGCGGGCAGCTGGGGCAGGTTGGCGAGCGCGCATTATTGCCGCGACTGCATGGCGCAGAACCTCTCATGCAGAGCCGGGGCGAGGGCACAGCCCAGCAGTACGTGGGCAACGGCAGACCAGCAATGCCGCAGCAGCGGTGAACCCAAAAGCTCCGGCATATGTTGGCGTGCGCCCGCGCAGCCGTCAGTGCGCCATCAGCACCCGGCGGCCCAACGCGCGCCCGCCTGCGTCGGGCCCCACCCCTGTGTTTCCTCAACCCACGCATACACGCCGTAATTTTTCCCTTTTTGTCCCTTTCCCTGCCCAGATGCCACCCCACCTCTGCCCCAGTGAAGTCAGTATTGGCCTCCGGGCTGCGCATGTCGTCGGCAAAGGGCAGGTAGATGATGTGGAAGCCGGGAGGGGAGGCCTGCGGCAAGAGTGTCGAGCAGCAAGAAGAGTGACACACTCACAGATGCCATTTAACATGCGCGGCAGAGGGCGATGATCATGCGGGCCTGCGCCAACGACAGCAGGTGGCTTGCGTGGCGCGGCGGCACGCCAACGCGCAGCTCTGTGCGCTGCCTGCCCGCCGCCCGAGGCAGAGCAACCAACAGCATTTCAGCAGGCAGGGGTTATCAGACGGCGTGCGGCAAGGGAGCCGACAGCAAGGCAGCAGGCAGGGCCTTGCCTGCGACCCATCCTCATACAGAACCTCCTCTGCCGGCAGGAGCGCCACCAGCTGGGGGGTGCGCGCGCGAGTGGGGGCCAGGCGGCACACAGCCAGCTGCCCGCTCTGCGGGGACGGGGGTGTGGCGCGGGGGGGTGGGGGGGGGGGGCGGGCTCTTGCTGCACCCTGCCTGCTGCTGCTGCTGCTACGGGCTTGCCTGTACACCCTGGGTTGCCGGCGCCGATCCGCCCCAAAGGCTGCGCCTGGGCGGCACTGTCAGAGTTCAACGGCTCAACTGGTGGCAGCATGCCGCGTACAGTAGCAGGCAGCGACGCCCGCCACTCACCCGCTGCATCGCCTCGTGCAGCGCAATGAACGCGGTGGCGCTGCCCGGCTGCTTCCTGTCATCTGCAAAAACAGTGGTGCAGGGGAAACGCATGCGGATGGATGCAGGATGGAAGTGCCCTCCACCACAGCGTTTGGCTGTCCCGGCAGCGGGACAGAGGCATGCGGGCGAGCAGGTCGATGGTCCTGGAGACGCGCTCTGGGAGCCCCCGCCCCTGCTGGGCCTCCTCGCCCGCCCACCTGGGTACAAGAAGTTGCTGTTGCGGATCTGGTGGTGCTCCTTCAGGCAACTGCAGGGTGTGCCAGGCGCCTCAGGGGTGGGTGGTGAAGCCTGGGCAGCACAACTGGGACCGGTCGAAAATCAACAAAAACAGCGTCGGGGAATACGAGAGCTGCTCTTCCTCGGGCTCCTCACAGTAACATCTCTTTCTCCAAGTGCTCAGCTCAGCAGCTGGGCAGGCACGCCACCCCAGTCCGGGCACCCCGCGCAGTGCCCACCCGAGGGGCTTGAAGCCCAGCAGCAGCATGCCGACGTTGTTCTTGCCGCGCAGCGTGTCCAGCTCCTCCAATGTCATGTAGATCTGCAGGCAAGGGGTTGGGAGCGCGTTGACCACGACAGGGCAGGGCGTTGACCAAGGCAGGGGGTTGGGGGCGCATCGACCAGGGCAGGGGGTTGGGGCCGCATCGACCAGGGCAGGGGGGTGGGGGCGCTTTGACCTGGGCACGGGGTTGGGGGTTCATTGACCACGGCAGGGCAGGGCGTTGACCAGGGCAGGGGTTGGGAGCGCTTTGACAAGGGCAGCGGGTTGGGAATGCATTGACCAGGGCAGGGGGTTGGGAGCACTTTGACCAGGGCAAGGCAGGGCAGGGGCTTGGTCAGGGCCGGTGCAGCTCATTGTGCGCAGCACGCGACGCGTGACTTGAGACACCAGGGGCGGCCATGCCGGGTGACAAGCCACCTTGTTGCGAACTGCAAAACTGCATGGCCCCAGCATGTCGGCCCCTGGCAGCCTGGGCTATCACATGGCACAGAGCACGCCGCCCAGGGTGCGTGGGCAGCGTGCCAGACCGCTCTGCCGACCCCTCTGCATGCCTGCCCTGGGCCCTGCCCTGCCTGGCCCCTTGCCTCTTCTGCCCCTCACCCTGGGCAGCGTGCTCTTGCTGTCCTTTGGGTAGAAGTACCGCACATCTGCCTTGTCTATCGCACCGCCTGCAGCGGCAGCAGCGGGGGCAAGCACCCCTGCAAGGTGAGACGGCGTGCACGGCGGCGCCCGGCCCTTCCCGACCTGGACAAACGTTCAAGGGCAACTGCATTGACGCATCACGCTTTCCGCCTTCCCTGCCTGCTAGACTCGCTCCATCGGCCATGTGTAGCTAAGGCAGAGAAAGGCATGGATTGGGCAGCCAGCAGCCAACCCACCCGTGTACACGTTGAGCTCGGCGGTCTCAGCGCGCACCTCGGCACCGTTTGCGCCGTTGACTCGTTTCAGCTGCGGGCCGGCCAGAGGCAGGCAAGGGATTCATGTCAGATAGGACAACCCCTGGCCTGGCAGCGGGCGCGTGCTGGCCTGTGGAACAGGGCCACAGCCCACTGACCAGCAGGCGCGCGGCTCCTTGGCGCACCGCCATCCCTCTACGCACCCACCCAGGGCAGGACTGCCCCCGCACCCACCGCGGGCGGCTTCTGCGGCTGCGTGAGCGCGTACAACTTGACTGCCAGGCGCAGGTCATCGTCCTTCGGGCCCAGCTGCCAGTAAATGGAGGTGAGTGCGCGCTTGCTGTGCGCCTTGCTGCGCACGAAGCGGGTCAGGTCCTGCAGAGGGAAGAGGGGGGTCTCGGGATGGGGGTGAGGGGGGTGGGTCGGCGGAGCGGGGGCAGGCAGCGGCAACGGGCGGCCGGAGCGGCGTTGTGTGGCATGCAGCACGGGCGGGGCAGGCGGGTGAAGGGGGGCCGCGAGCCACCAGGCAGCAGCCTGCAGCCCTCCCAGAGCCTCTGCGGCCCAAACAACAGCGCCTTGGCTGGTCTTAGGCCGCCAGCCCACCCAGGAACTCACCCCGATGTGGCCCACTTGCTCCGCCTCATCAACATCCTCCCCCGCCTCGTCCTGCCCACCCCGCACAGTTTGCAGCACCTGCGGGGGCCAGACAGGGTCCGCACTGGGCAAGCCGCTCCCTGCCACGCTCCAGGGGCGCCTGCCGCTGCCTCTGGTGCACATGCCCCGCAGAAATGCAGCTCAAGGGCAGCCCGGTGACAGCTCAATCATGCCTGGTGCTCAGCATTCCCAGCACCGCGCCCGGCCTCCCGCCCAGAGCTGCGCTCACCGCCCGCCAAAAGGGGGTCAGGTTGAAGGGGGCATCGCCTGGTCCCAGCATGGGATACAATTCCAGCGCGGCGCTGTGCTCGCGCAGCGTGCGCAGGTGGCCGTAGATCCGGGTCCTGCGGCATGGAAGGCCCACAGGCGTGGGACCCAGCCTTGACGCACGGTCGCAGGCATTGAGGGCCCGCGGTGGCAGCTAAAAAAGCACAGGGCCCGGCCTTGACCGCACGCCAGCAGGCCTTTGATGCCCGCCCCCAGCGGGTGCGGCAGCGGCGCAGGAGTAGGCAGCAAGAAAGCAGCAGGCCGCGGGCGTGCCATGCTGCTTGCCAGACAGACAGGCGGCAGGGCCGTCCCTGTCCTGGATTCCCTCCCGCGGACCTCACCACTCCTGGGAGGGGTCCACGCCACGGTCATAGCGCCGGAAGGGCTCTTGGTCGCGAGTGAAGATGAGCACGCGCGTGAGGGTGCGCGCCCGCCCCTGCAGTGTGGGCGACACACGCTGGCAGTGTGCACATGCAGCTGAGCACATGCACTCGCGCAGCTTGGGGCTGTGGGCCAGATGCCGGTGTGGGCTGTGCCAGCAGGGCTGCCGCCAAACCCATGCCAGGGCGGCTCACTGAGCAGCGGCCCAACACCGAGCCCGTGGTGAAATGGCCTGCTCCGCAGCTGGCGCGGCGCAAACATGGCTGCGCGCAAGGCCCCGCTGCAGCGCAAGTGTGCAAATGCCCTGGCGCACGTCGGGTGCCACACCAGGATCGCCTGGAGAATCAAGATCCCCACCTCCCACGCTGACAACCCCCCAGGCGCCTGCTCTGCCTGTCGTTCCAGTACCCTGGGCCCCGCTTCCTGCCGTCCCAGCACCCTGCAGCCCCACCTGCTTGCTGCCCTCCTGCAGCATGGACACGGCCCGCCACAGCGCCGACTTGAGGGCCTGGCCCTTGCTGGCGCCCGGCGGCGCGCTGCCGATGTCGCGCTCAAACGCGGGGACTGCAGGGGCAGGGCGGGCAGGGTGTGGGACGGGGGCAGGGCGGGCAGGATCGCGGGTGCCTCAGAGCTCCTCAAGACCCTCAGGGGTGAGGGGACATCTGCTGGACAGGCGGAAACGCCCCCCCCCACCCCCACCCCCACACACACACACACACAAGCGCACGCGCGCGCCCTCGTGCCCAACCGCAGGCCTATGTGAACAACGTGAACAAGGCGCTGGAGCAGTACCAGGAGGCGGAGCACCGGGGGGACGTGGCCAGGATGATCGGCCTGCAGAGCGCCATCAAGTTCAACGGCGGAGGTGGGCCTGGTTGGAAGGGCATGCGTGGGGCTGGGCTGAAGCAGAGCCAGCGCGCTGTCGTTGCTGGCAGGGCAGCCAAGCAGACAGCCCTGAACCCAATTGGACGTGGTGGATCAGGGCAACCTGGCAGACCAGCTTCAGCACACACAGCTGGCATGTCCAGCTGGCGCTTGCCTGCATGTGCTTCTTGCCCGTGCACGCTTGACCGCCTCACTTGGGGCGCCCCTGACGCTCCTTGCCTCCTCTTGCACTCGGCGTCAGGCCACATCAACCACTCGATGTTCTGGCAGATGCTGTGCCCGCCCAAGGTGGGCCTCGCCGGGCTTTGGGGCCAGCAGCAGGCTGCCGGGACTTGTGCAACGGCCCCCGTGCTCAGACGCTGCCGCGCGTGGCGCATGCTGGCTTTGCTGACTGCACCACCACGCCTTGCTTTGCGCTCAGGAGTACGAGGAGCCCAGCGGCGCGCTGGAGCAGGCGATTGAGGCCGATTTCGGCGCACTGGACGGCCTGGTGTCAAGGTTCAACGCCGCTGCTGGCGCTGTGCAGGGCAGGTCAGGGAGGGGGCTGGGCCTGGGTGTGGGCTCGGAGGTTCCTAGGAGTGTGAGCCGGTCTGGTCAGGTCGCCAGGCGGTGGCACATGGCGATGTTTGGTTGGATTCATCGACTGCCACACCACCTGGTGACCGAGCTGCCTTGAGGGATGCCCACACCATGCTGGGCTGCTTGCCGCCGAGGTCTGGCAGGCCTCATGCAATTGGGCCCTGCACCTCCCACCCACCCGGCTCTCGCTCTCCCTGTGTCTCTGCAGCGGCTGGGGCTGGCTGGCCTACAGCCCCGAAACCAAGAAGCTGGTCATCGCCACCACAGCCAACCAGGACCCGCTGCAGCCGACCACGGGGCTGGTGCCGGTGCTGGGGTGAGCGCCTGCTGCGCGGCTCCGCTCTTGTCCGACTCGTGTTGCGTGCCTGTCCACCTTGCGTCCTCCTTTCTGCACGACATGCATTAAGGTGCAGAGGTTGGGGGGTGGGGTCAAGGTGTGGCAAGCATGCGTGCGGCGAGCGCGGCTGCGGGTGCGCCCGCCCTGGATGCCCAGGCACTGTCCCTGCAAGAGCAACCAACACCGGCCCTGCAGAATCGATGTCTGGGAGCACGCGTGGTACCTGCAATATTTGAACGACAAGCCCCAGTACCTCAAGGAAGGCGCGCAGTCGCTCAGTGGACGCTCCTGCTAACTCCTGCCTTGGAGGTTGCTGAAGAAGCTGGCCGGCAGGGCTTGTGTGTCGGGCGCACAGCGTGCCACTGCCGCAGACCATAGTTCGCAGCCATAGTTACCGCCGTTCGCTTCGTTCCCCTGCTCCATGCAGTGTGGAAGGTCGTCAACTGGGCAGAGGCGGGCAGGCGCTTCAAGGAGGCCACCGGCGCCTGAGGCCCTTCCAATGTGCCTGTCAGTCACCGGGCACCAGCTGCCGAGCATGCGGTACGAGACCCCACTGTTGGTCATGCAGCTTACAGACATGCGTTGATTTGCCCGCAGAGTTGTAAATTGAGTGAACATGGCAACATGAAATGTTTGTGTTGAGACAAGCAGCAAATCGGAGCGAGGCAGGGGCGAGGGCAGAGTACAGCAAACAACAAGGGTCAGCATGCACAGAATAGGGGAGGGAGGCCTGTACATAAGGTCAACAGCACGCCGGCTTTGGCGCCTGCATGCATGCCAGCCACGGCCTGGATGACAACTAGCCATGCTTCAACCGACAGGGGCATGGCTGCAGCTGCAGCGCATTTCTACGCTGGGATCTGCCGAGCCGCAGCGGCTGGCCTGGCCGCTGCGCGCTCCTCGATCATTTTCACTGTGCGTGGCACATCACCAGGCGGTGCGGAGAAGGAGCGCACGGCAATGAAGGTGCCCAGGCGGTTGTCCACCTGTGGCCAAGCGGCAGGTGGAGGAGGGGGACTAAGCAAGGCGCCCAGAACGCGGCGGCTGGCACAAGCTGGCATGCAGGTCAGCATGTTGTGCAAGGCGCTGCAAGTCGCACACGTATGAGCCTCTGACCACACCTCCCGGCCTTGCCAGACCCTACTTCTAGCCCTTCATCAATGTCCCATAGCCCCCTTCAGCACACCTGCCACACCGACACCTTCCACGTCTCCGGGTGGTGCGGCAAGAACTGTCGCACCGGCTGAGCCTGCGCAGCGCGGCTGCTGCCGGCTGGCTGCGCCATGGCTGCCTGCACAGCACAAGGGAGGCTCGGGAGCAGCAGCCTCTCAGCAGAAGCTGCAACATTGCATGAGATGTGGTGTGGGGGCCCCTACTCCCACAACCGGCAGGCGGCAATTCAGCCCTACGTGCATGGCCGCACCTGCAGCGCAGGCGCCGGGTCGTAGCTCCAGATGGGCGAGTTGAACACCTTGGCGGAGGTGGTCAGGTCGCTCCTGCCAGGACGAGCGCAGAGTGACGTGGGAGGGTGAGGAGGCAGCGCTTTAGATTCAGGCATCGCAGAGGTACGGCAGAAGCGGCAGCAGTTTTCTTCAAAGCCAGCAACCGCCTGTTTCATGGCCCCTTACAGTGCCCCTTACAAGGCCTACAGGTCCCCTTACGGCGCGCACCTGACGCAGAGGTACTCATCCGTGTTTGGCAGCTCGGGCTCGCCGCGCACCACCGCCCCCAGTGCTGCGTAGCCAGGTGGCGCCACTGGCATCCACACCGTGACCGGCCGCTTGCCGTTGTAGCGCCAGATGAGGGAGAACTCGCGAGGGGGCAGCGCCACGGGGGGCTCGCCCTCGCCGCTGGCGGCGGCGGCGGCGCTCCTGCAACAGGCGCCAGCATGGCAAACGGAAGGTTAAGACCGGCCCGCAAGGCGCTGCACTTCATGCTGGCAGCAAGTCCTATGGGAGCGTCCAGCTGTCCGCGTGTGCTGGATCCCTGGCAGCACTCGCCTGATGCGCAGCCCCACGTCGTCCCGGAAGCAGGGCACAGGAGCTGTGGGCGGCTCCAGGCCCAGTGACAGCACGTCGCCCACGGAGCGGTAGCCTGCGCGGGGGCCAGCGGCAGTGTGAGAACCCAGCAGGCCGGGGCGGCAGCGCCAGCATCACCGGCCTGCTTGCAGAGCGTGGCAGTGAATCCGGGATCCTCGGTGGGGAGCGATCACGCCGCCCAGTCCACCGCAGGGCCCTCCTCACCGGCGGGCGCCAGCGGGCGCCAGAAGGAGACGACCGGGGACTTGTGCGGGTTGGTGTGCCAGGTCAGCGCAAAGTCGAGGCACGGCATCGTCGGCGGCAGCTGCGGCGGGTGGGGCAGTGGCGGGTGGAGGAGCGGGGCATGAGGGAGGGGAGCGAGAAAGCGGGGAGGCGGCAGGCACGAGATGCCTCTCCGCCTGCCCACTGTGCAGCTCATGTCTCCTTGCGCAGCGCCCTCCAGCCACGTCGCAGCCCGCCAGGCGCACCTGCTCCAGCGGCGTGCCCGCCGGCAGCGAGCCGGAGGCGTCGTGCCGGCGGGACCACAGCTGGTTGCGGCGCAGCGGGTCCAGATAGTACTTGCGCAGCACCTGGGGGCTCGGGGGAGGGGGGGCGGGGCAGGCTTGGTTTATTTGGTGCAAAGTGCAAGACCACCTAAAAGGGGGCGGTGTGCAGGGCTGCAAACGATGCCAGATGGAGGCTTCCTGCAGGCATGCCTGCCATCTGTGCCCAGCCTGCTGCGCATGCAGGCCCCCTCCACCAAGCCGCAGGCCGCCACCTGGCCCCTCACCTTTTGCGCCACCACCTTGATCTGCGAGGCCTGCGGCGTGTTCTCAAAGCACTTGATCTGGTGCGCCAGGCTCTCCTCCTCCTGCACAGGCAGGGTGTGGGTGGGTGGGTGGTGTGGGTGAGGGTGTGGGGTGGGGTGGGGGGCGGGGGTGCGCGCAGCTTGAGCGCCATCTCTGTCAGGGATGGAAACAAGCAGCCCGCAGAGGGGGCAGCAGCGCCCTGTGCAACGAGGCGCGCCTACATTGCATGTGTCTCCGCCGCCCAGCAGCAGCCCACCTGCCACCCTGGCGTGCCCTTGCGGTGCACAATCAGGCGGTCGGGGTAGTGCAGCTCGCGGCTCCAGCGCAGCTCAAAGGTGAGCACGTCGTCCCAGCGCACGCCCCACTGGATGGCGCCGGGTGCCACGTCGCCCACGTTGATTGCGCCTGCGGTGCATTGCATGGGCGAATGAGTATTTCATCGAAAGTTTGGCAGCATCTCGTCACAAACCCACCCTGTGGTGGAGCCGTCCCCCAGCCGGTCGGCCGCCAAGGTGACGGCTGCAAAAAAAGGCTGGGTCCAGAGGGCTGCGCCAGGCAGCAGTCCAATGCACTCAGCCCCGCCCCACCCCGCCCGCCGCACCGATCTCGGCGGCGCCGTCGAGCTGGGCAAAGCCAGGGGCGTGCAGCAGCAGAACCCCGGCACTGGTGAGCAGCAGCACTCGCTCATCGGGCAGCACAAAATGCTCCTCATACGCCTCTGCAAGGGGTGTGGGGCCTCCGTGTGGAAACGCTCTCTTGCGTGCTGACAACGGTGTGCCGCTGACAGCGGTGGGCAGGGCAAGGAGGCTTCCGAAGGCAACTCACACAGCCGTTGCACACCACCGCTGGCGCAGGTGCCCATGCATGCTTGCGGCAGAAAGCCCCGAGGGGCGCCCACCTGTGACTGCGCCCTGCCGCTTGTTGCGCAGCCCGTTGGGGGCCGCCAGCAGCGTGTTCTTCAGCAGGGCCTGCCCAATCTCCTCGATGCGGGACTGCAGGCAGGGGGAGGGAAGGTGTTTGCAAGGCGGCAGTCAGCCGGGCTGCCATGAGGGGGCTTGTCCACGCAAACAGCTGCCCCGTTATTGTTCTGAAGCTGTCGCCCAGCTGCCCACGCCCACCTGCTTGGTGCTGCCGCCGCGCACGAGCGGCATCAGCTTGCCCTCCCCGCCGATCACGCGCGCTGGGCGGCGGCGCTCCAGCACCAGCAGGCGCTCCCGCGGCTTGCCAAAGGTGGCGTCAAAGCCCTCGGCGGTGGCGCTGCACACACGGGGGCATGGCCAGCAGGGCGGGCTGGTCAGCAGGGGGCAAGGCACATGGTGAGCAAGACAGGTGGCGAGCAAGCAAGCTTTCTCGATGGCAAAGCTCCGGCACCTCGCCCATCAACACTGGCCGCCAGCTTCGCCCCAACAGGCCACCCCAAGCCTTGCCTCATCGCCTCCAGCACCCCGCTGACGGGGTTGGCCACCACGCCCAGCAGGCCCTTGCCCACGCCCTTGATGGCGCCTGCAGGTGGGCAGGCAGGCACAGCAAGCAACGCAACGTCCGGTCAACCTTCTGCTGTGTGGCATGGGCAGCATGCGTGTGAGCACGGGAGCAGCCCGGGGCAGCGGCGCCTTATACGCGCGCTGCCGCCACGCTGTGCACACAAGGGGCAAGGCCCCGCAGGCGCACCTTGCACGCCCGCCTGCTGCGCCCCCTCCAGCGGCCGCTCGAAGATGCCCTTGAAGCCGCGCAGCATGGAGGTGCCGATGGCGCCCACCCCCTCCAGCATGCCGTCCCCCACGTCGGTGATGCTGCGCTTCTGCTTGGCCTCGGCCTGCTCCCGCCCGCGGCTGCAGGGTGGGCCGGAGGGGGGCGCGCCAGGAGGGCAGGGTATTGCTCTGGGCAAGCGGCTTGCGCGCGGATGGGTGGCGCCAGGCAAGCGGCGGGAGAGGGTGCCGCTGCAAGTCGTGGCCAATAGGAATACAGTTCCCAGACATCCTCACCTGACGCCGCTGGCGGGCCCCGCCAGCTTGGCCACCGCTGCGCTCAGCGCGCCCAGCGCGCGTGACGTGCCGCCCACCAGCCCGAAGCTGCGCATCAGCGACAGGCCCACGCTGCAGGCAGGAGAGCCAGGCCGTGCAGGCGGGTTGGGGGTGGTGCAGGCAGTCCAGTACCAGGTGCAATCACTTTGAGCAACTCAACTGATGCTGAGCAAACACGTGGAGGTTGGCAGTCCCTTGAACCACAGCTTGCGCCCCCGAGACACTCACGAGAACAGCTGGCTGCGGATGTGCTGCTGGATGGTTGCGCTCAGCTGGCTCTGCAGGGGCAAACAGCCGAGCGCCGGGCCACCTCAGCCAGGGCGCAACAACGCCTGTCAGCAGAGGCGCGACATGCAACAGCGGGGGCCTCAGGAGCAGAGCAAGGGATGCATGGTTGCTGAGCACTGGGCGCGCCGCACCTGCATCATGACCAGGTTGTTCTCGCTCAGGCCCTGTAGGCTGATGGGAGCTGCCTGGAAGTTGGCCAGGTCGATCACCCGGCTCACCAGCCCGCCCGCGAGGTCCCTGCAGCCGG